>JADBJO010001353.1:177963-180463 GCA_016801955.1 Conus betulinus | reverse complement strand
TCTCTCTCTCTCTGTCTCTCTCTCTGCGCCTTTTCTTGTACAAATCTTCTTTCAGCACGACTGAGGAAGTTCAGCTTTGCTGCGGTAAATGTCGAGGACGCCGTGCAAAAATATCAAGGGAGCATTCCAGCCGGTAGATTTCCCTCCAATCAATCTGAAATATTTTGCAAAAGAAGAGCAGTTTAACCGGGGGAAGGATCCCAAAATTTTGTTGCCGTGTTTTTTTTTGGGGGGATGGGGGAGGGGGGGGGGGGGGGCATGCAGATACGGAGCACAGTGATCGATATTGAGCACTCTGACCTGCAGAGCCGTTGACATTTCAGTCAGGGCCGCCTGGACAGAAGACAGAGACACAGTACAAGACCCACAACAGACAAATCAGGTCGGACACATTGCTTCAACTCGTTGTGAGAAATCGCACGGAAAGACCAACAAGGGGAACGGGCAGCTTTTATTTATTTATTTATTTATTTGTTTGTTTGTTTTATTTGTATATATATGTATATTATATTATATTATATTTATATCATATATATATATATATTTGTTTACATTTATTACTTATTCATTTATTTATTACTGTATTTTTTATCGCTTGATATATCTAGATATGAGAACATGTGAAGGCGATAAACAGGTTTAGAGATATATGGGTCTGTCTGCACGTGGACACCGGTCTGCGCAATACAGAGATACATAGAACGTTCAGTCTGTCTATACACATGATGACGCACAGCCACAGAAAATACCTTGGGTTCTTCTGCTGGGAACACCTTGACATGAGCACACGCAGACACAGGCACACAGGCAAAGGGACGCATACATCTGTCGTTACACAGACCAAAGGACGCGTAGACGGGCACACAGGCAAAGGGACGCATACATCTGTCGACACACAGACCAAAGGACGCAGAAAAACACAGGGACTAATTGTCACACGGGGACACATTGGTTTGTTCTGTTGCGGTTACGGGTTGGAGACGAAAAAAACACAGAAGTGAGAGGCATTACACAGGGACATAAAGACACAGCAAACACATACAGACACATCTCTGTGTGTGTGTGTGTGTGTGTGTGTGTGTGTGTGTGTCGACCACCACACTGCCAGCCCAGCGTGCGTGCGTATGTACGTGCAAACGTGTGTGTGTGTGTGTGGGGGGGGGGGGGGGGGGGGGGGTCGCGCGCGCGCATGGGCGCATGTTAATTGCCCATCGTCATACCACAACATGTCGTGGTTGGCTGATCTCACCCAACTTCTAAATGCTCGGGGAGGTGGTGGAGATTTCACACCCACCAGCGCGCTGTCACAACACAATCGCTTCCAAGGCGGCCATTTCCATGATTTATCGCCCCGGCGCCCATTACGCTTCTCCAGCGAATCGTCCGAGACGACAGTTTTACTTTTATCCGGCCCCCAGTCCGACCACCACCCTCGGCATAAACCGTCCCGAAGTCTAAAGCCCTCGTTTCCAGGTGCCAATCATGGCCATCCAATCGTGTTGTGGTGCGGCGGGGGTAACCTCACTAGTGATTTCCATCAGGGCGCCGTTGTTTGTTTGAGTATCGGCCCGCCCTTGGTCGTTTGTCTCTTGTCTCTGGTCCTGTTTGGTGTTATACTGCTTCCTGTCATTTCTCACGCATTGTTTTTCTTTTTACCTGAGGGGAGCTCTACTTGACTGGGCTTGATCGGTTTAAAGCAAGTCTTGATCGTGGGATGCAGTTCAACAGTGTGGACCTCGTGTGAAATAATGCGGAATCATTTTACTTTATGACATCTATTTCTTTTTTTTTTTGTCTTCCCTTCTAATTGTTGTTGATTTTCAGTGGATATAGATACGTAATTCACTGGGTTAGCCAGCATAAACACGACAGTACAATTAGGTCTATAACTGATGCTATCCTGAAAAATTGTGTAGTACTTATTCACCATTTCAGCGCTGTTTGATGGTGAACTTGACGCAAAAACAGTTTCAAAAACTACATAATTTTCAGATACCGTTACCATTACGGTCAGTGCGATCGACGACTGATCTCTTTACAACCGTTTCTACACTGGCATATGTATCAATATATGCAAGTAAGACATGTTTGAAAACTGCGAATGAAACTTAGCTTGTAGCTCAATGAGGTCATGTCAATGAGGTCACTTGTGGTCCTGGCTTTTACCCCCACCCGAAGTCTTAGCTTTTCTTCCCAACATCACTGAGGGACATTGCTTGGCAAAATGTCTTGTGTCATGTGTATGTCCAGCAATGTTGTCCATACGTTAAAAGCTGGCCCATTTCTGAACGTCTGAGCCGATGAGGGTTATCCATAAGTCAAAAGCTGCTTCATTTCTACATGTCTAAACCGTCGGGCCGATCAGCGAATCTAACGTTCGAGTCCTGCTCCTTGCATTTTGATGGACGGATGGGCCAAGCCTTCCCGTCGTCCTGCTGATGTTTTGACCGCCCCCCTCAACCCCCCCCCCCCCCCCCCCCTCCTCCGCCCAGAGTCAGGC
>JADBJO010001353.1:167963-175463 GCA_016801955.1 Conus betulinus | reverse complement strand
ATTGACACCTCAAGGTCTTACGTCAGACAACTTCACTCTGCTCCACACAGTTTGAAAGATGGAACAAGCCTTCTTATCCTCCTGTTGATTTTTCTTTTGTCCTTTCCCATCAGGCTTCCTCACTCACTGGCTCAGCTCGGAAAATGGAGGTCGATTTATAACCGCTGAATTTTGATGTGTATTTTCGAATGAGCTTTAATCACCCTCAGGTCTCTTTTTTTTTTGTCTACTGCTTACTGTTCAAGATGATGGGGAGATGAGTAATGACAGAGATTGAGTAATTGTCTGATATGCTGGTCTGTTGGTTGTCTGTCTGTCCCCCTCTCTCTCTTTAATCTGAAGAGTTGCCTATTGGATTGGAGGTTGGGAGTTGGGCGAAGAAAGTGTAAGACATCGGTTTAAAAAAGAGAGAGAGAAAAAACAATGCTGACTGCTTTGGGAGATACGTGGTATAGCTGAAGTGGAGCTAGAAGTAGTGATGGTTAGGAGAGAACATGCTTCATTTCCAAGGCTAATGCACAAGACGTTCAAACGAGTCTGGTGGTCACCCAGGCATCAACTGGTCAGTCACCTCCTACGTTCCAATTCCATGCCGTCTATCTCTTTCGTCTGGCAGAGTGTGTGAGTGTCTGTCTCTCTTTCGTCTGGCAGAGTGTGTGTGTGCGCAGGCATGCACGCACGCACCTCCCCCCCCCCCCCCCCCCCCCACACACACACACACACACACTTGCGCACACGCACTTGCTTTTGTCTTAGATCAAGGTCTTATTCAGGGATACTCAGTATACTGCCTGCATTTTAACAGAAAGAACAGGCCAAGCTTTACTGATGTCCCTTTGGGTGTTTTGAGCCCCGCACATTGAGGCTTCTTTATCAACTTCTGCAAAAGGATTGTCCACTGTAAACAGTAAATGGAGAGATGCGGGTGAAAAAACAAAACAAACACACAACAAAACAAAACACAATCCTTTATCTCAATTGTGAGGTCATTTTTTACTGCTTGTTCCTCCGTCCTCGTGGGAGAGAGAGAAGCTAGGGTGACGGGCGAAGTGTCAGAGCAATTGTGTTAATCTGACAATGCCCGCTGTTTGATCACAAGGAAGACTGGTTGCCTGAGGGAAAAGGAGTATCACATCCACTCCTGAACGTTAAAGTGAACTTTCAGGGTCATTCAAACACCAGTGGCAGAGCCTCAAAAAAAAAAAAAAAAAAAAAAAAAAGAAAAAAAAATCCACTTTGATGTCATCTTTCATTCGTGGAGTGTGGAATCGATTCTGACAACGTGACAGCCACGATGCGGCCCCCCTGCGGTCGACTGGGCTATGAACGATATGAATTCCCCTGTCGTCTTTCCCCTGAGCAGCCTGTGTTGATGGAGAGTGGACTGCAGAGTGTGTGTCATCGTCCTCTCGATTATTTGATTCCCTTCACATGCGAGGCTGCCTCATTGGCTGGTCTGGGGGAAAGGGCAGACAACCTGCTTACATTGCAGGTGTCCCAAAGCCTTTGTCTTCCATCCTAGGTGTCATTTACTGCTTTCGTTCTTTGATAACGGGGGATAACTGATGGTAGGATGATGGCTAGGTGTCAGAAAAGGAGTGATCGTCACATGCTTCTGTCTCTGTCTCTGCTCTCTGTCTCTCTGTGTCTCTCTGTCTGTCTCTCTGTCTCAGTCTGCCTGTCTGTCTGTCTGTCTGTCTGTCTGTCTGTCTCTCTCTCTCTCTCTCTCTCTCTCTCTCTCTCTCTCTCTCTCTCTCCGCCCACTCGACACTGTGTTCACCTCATAGTGAGGTCCCTTTGTTGGCTGCCTTTACATGATAGTGGACGATATTTGAAATATCAAATGAGGATGCAGATCTCCAGTTTCGTGTCTTGGGTTCAATTCCGTTTCACTGGCTGTGTGAAAGAGACATGGCAGGACGATGTGAAGTATCAGGGCGTGAGTGATTGCCTGACGCTGCCCTGACTGTCTGTCTGCCCGTCTGTCTCAGTGTCTGTCTGTCTGCGCCTCTCTCTCTCTCTCTCTCTCTCTCTCTCTCTCTCTCTCTCTCCTGTCTGTCTCTCTGTATACTGTCTGTCTCTGTCTGTCCCTATTTTTACCTCTGTCTCTGTGTCTCTATGCCTGTCTGTTCCTCTATCTCTCTGTGTCTGTCTGTCTGTCCGTCTGTCTCCCTCTCTCTCTCTCTCTCTCTCTCTCTCTCATCGAAAAGAAGAACTGGTCGCCAAGGGGAAGGAGGCAATAACACATCCGTTCAAAAAAAAACCGTCAGCTTTATTTCATCAGAGACAAGTTGAGGAAAGAAATTGAGAGAGTAACGTTGGCAGAAGGGAGGCGCGCTCCATTTCCACAGTTAATGCACAGGACGGTCCAGTGACCCTGGCGGTGAACCAGGGATCGACAGCACGGCCAGCTCCTACGATCCAATTCCAGGCCATCTTCTCTCTGTCTTCGTCCCACCGAGCAGCTTGTCATAGCTCTGTCTTCACAGTCTGTCCGGGCCAGTGGGTCACACACGGGCATAGGAACACGTGCGCGCGCGTGCCTCTGTGTGTGTGTGTGTGTGTGTGTGTGTGTGTGTGTGTGTGTGTGTGTGTGTGTGTGTGTGTGTGTGTGTGTGTGTGTGCATCCGTGCACGCACATACACACACATGTGCACACTCACACACTTTTACTTTTTTTTTCTTGTGGTTTCATATCTTCAGGTGTTTCGTTGCAGCCTTGTTTTCGTTTACCCCGTTTCCCCGTGCCTCTCACTGAAGCGAGATAGATCCAGTCATATGGGAAAGGGAGTCTGTCTAGGCATGCTGGAGAACAAGCGTGTTTGTTTTCATCGTGTGCCTGCAACTGTGCCTTCCAGACATTGCTCCATGACTAAAATGGCTTGACAGATCACTTGCTGTACGTCAGAGAGACCCAGTCTGCTCCTCGCGTTTTGCACGTGTATGACAGCTTTCTCATCGTCCTTCCGATTGTGTTTGTCTCTTCACAAGTCAGGTTTGCTCGTTGGCTCGGATGGCAAATATGGAGGTCGATTTCTCAACTTGAATGGAGGTGCAGATCTTCAAAAGGTCGTTTATCTCCCTGTGCCTGGTTCTCTGTGTCGAAGAGATAATTGTAGGACAATGGCGAAGCTAACAGGACAAGAGTAATTGTCCAGCACTGCTAACTCTGTCTCTCTATGACCTGAGGAGTAGATTGGCAGGTTGGTGGGGGGGGGGGGGGGGGGGGGGGGGGGGATTGTGTCCTGGAGGGCTTGAGGACGCATCGGTTCCGAAAACAGTGTTTAGCTGTGTCGGGGAATAAAGAGGAGGGATGGAGGGCAGCGATATCCGAGAGCGAACATGATCCATTTCCAAGGCTGATGCACAAGACGCCCCCAACCAGGCTGGTGGTTAGCCGGGCATCAGACGCTCTGTCACCTCCTGCATTGCAATTCCACGCTGTCTTCTCTCTCGCCTGCCCGTCTCCTCTCCTCCTTCCCCCCCCCCCCCCAACTCCCCCCTCCTCCCCCCCCCCCCCCCCCCCCCCCCCCCCCCCTGCATCTTTTCTCGGCTTTTTCTTCAAAGTCTGTCTGGGGAAAGTGGGTCATCCACACACACACACACACACACATACACACACACACAAGCGTGCAGCACGCGCACACACACACACACACACACACACACACACACACACACACGCACACACGCACACACATACACACACACATGCTCACATGCACACACACACACACACACACACAACACACACACACACACACGCGCACGCACGCGCACATGCTCGCAGCACATACACACAAGCAGCGCACACGCGCACACACACGTGCGCGCACACACACACACACACGCGCACACACACACACACACACACACACACACACACACACACACACACACACACACACACACACACGCGCGCGCGCGCGCGCAGTTTACACACAAAAAAAAGGTTTTTTTTTTTGTTTTTATATCAAGCCTATGTTTATTCAGAGAGACTCAATCTGCTCTTTGTATTTTAATTCAAAAAAGGGGCCAAGACTTCCCGACGTCCTTTTGGTGCTCTCCTCCCCCCCCCCCCCCCCCTCCCCCAGCCCCCCACCCTCCACCCCCCATTTTAATTAAAAAGGGCTAAGACTTCCCGACGTTCTATGATCCCCCCCCGACTCCCCCCCCCCCCCCTTCCCCATTTTATTTTTAAAAAGGGCCAAGACTTCCCAACGTCCTTTGGTGTCCCCCCCCCCCCCCCCCGCCCCCATTTTAATTTTTTTAATAAAAAGGGCCAAGCCTTCCTGACGTCCATTTGGTGCTTTGACCCATCTCACAGTGAGGCCCCCTCATTAATGTCTCTGGCAAATTGGCGACTGACTTTTGAACACTTAAACGTCAGTCTGGGTCTCCCAGAAGGCTTTATCTCCTATCCTGAAGTCATTTTCTGCTTGCGTCTCCGCCGCCCACGCGGGGGGAAAATAACGGTTGGACGATGGTGAGTGAGGTAGGTGTCGGAGCCAGAGTAATTGTCCGATTCTACCGTGTGTCAGATGAGATAGAAGAGCCGGTCTGCCGGGCGGAAGAGAGAGTGACACCTCCATTCCAGAAAGTTAGCGAACTTTGATGGTCACCCAGACACGGGGCCAGCTCCAACAGTGTAATTCCTCGTCATCTTCCGTCTGTTGTCTTTCCCTCACTAAGCGGCCCCCCACACCTCAATCTGCATAGTCTGTCTGGGGGCACTGGGGAGTGTGTTTTGTCAAACTGCGCTAACACTTCAGGCGTTCTTCCTGTCGAAACCCGTGATAACTACTCTTTTAGGCTTAGTGCCTGTCAACTCCTCTGAACACACTTCATGTCATGCGCCTGTCAACCCCCCTGTGAGTATGTTTCGTCTCCTATACCTGTCAGCTCATATCGACCACATGAAAGGCCCTGCTCCACCAGTCAGACGAAACGTAGCACGTTTCAGGCCCTGAGAGTGTCAGCCAGTCCCTTCCACCACTCTCCAACCCCTCACCCCTCTCCCTTTATATTCACCTGTGTTCCACACACACACACACACACACAAACGTGCGCGCGCGCACGCACACACACAAAACATGCATGCGCACGCACGTACAGACAGACAAACACACACACACATACACACACACATAAGCACACACACACACACACACACACACACACACACACACACACACACACACACACACACACACACACACACACATTGTCTTTCATCACCCTTGACTTTTTACTGAAGCCTTTTTTTTTTTCTTTTATCTATCTGCCATCTTTACATCACACCACCTCCCCCCCCCCCTCCCCCGCCCCCGCCTCCTTCCGTTCCCCTTCACTGACTGCTTTTCAACAACACCTCAAGGATAATGTCCGAAGTGTGAAATGAAAATGGCTGAGAACAATACTGTCTCGCCTTCAGTTCTGGCATCTACCCACTTAGTCTGGAAGTGTGAAGATTGCTCCACTACTTCCTAGCTGACACGAGAAAAACAATGTTAGGTAGGCACTCAAGGTCTGACCAGTGCATTGGGCTAATGCGTAGGTCAGACATCTGCTAAGTCGTAGCCACGAGACCCTATTCTTCAATTCTCTCATCTTAGTTAAATCATATATCCATCAGCTTAAATCATGCGTAGTGTGGTCTCAAAACTTAACGGATGAGGTGTAGTGTATATTGACTAGTCCGCACGCAGTGACGCCTCCTTGATGAAACTGAAACTGAAACTGACACGGACACAAGTGCCAAGAAATAAATGAGCGGGTCTGTTGTGTGACCTGTGTGTCTAAGTAAGCTGCCGGTCTAATGGTCCAAAAAAGCTGTCGCATTCCTTCACTTTCAAGAGACCATGACAGACGTATTCAGTCCGCTGTTTGCCTTTTGATTGACAAAAGTTTGTGCTCTGAACCCCGCTCAATGAGGCTTCGCCACTGGTTGGTTCAAGCAAACGACTTTCAGACACCGACTAGAAATGACTTACTTAGGCCCGTAGCTCAAGGGTGAGCATAGGCCATCGACAACACTCCGCCGTCGCACTCGGTTCTGGGCTGCTCGCTGAATGCCTGTCCAGTGGTCCCCTGCCTCTTCATCTCTGCCTCAGTGTCTCGCCTCCAGCTGCATCGAGGTCGGCCTCTCTTCCTTTTCCCCTGCCTTCCCCCCGGGTTTCCTGGGGGTCAGAGGGGGGTCGGTCTTGCAGCTTCCCCTCCCTGCGGGTTTCCTGGGGTCAGAAGGGGGGTCGGTCTTGCAGCTTCCTCCCTGCGGGTTTCCTGGGGGTCAGAAGGGGGGGTCGGTCTTGCAGCTTCCTCCCTGCGGGTTTCCTGGGGGTCAGAAGGGGGGTCGGTCTTGCAGCTTCCTCCCTGCGGGTTTTCCTGGGGGTCAGAAGGGGGGTCGGTCTTGCAGCTTCCTCCCCTGCGGGTTTCCTGGGGGTCAGAAGGGGGGGTCGTCTTGCAGCTTCCTCCCTGCGGGTTTCCTGGGGGTCAGAAGGGGGTCGGTCTTGCAGCTTCCTCCCTGCGGGTTTCCTGGGGGTCAGAAGGGGGGTCGGTCTTGCAGCTTCCTCCCTGCGGGTTTCCTGGGGGTCAGAAGGGGGTCGGTCTTGCAGCTTCCTCCCTGCGGGTTTCCTGGGGGGTCAGAAGGGGGGTCGGTCTTGCAGCTTCCTCCCTGCGGGTTTCCTGGGGGTTAGAAGGGGGGTCGGTCTTGCAGCTTCCTCCCTGCGGGTTTCTGGGGGTCAGAAGGGGGGTCGGTCTTGCAGCTTCCTCCCTGCGGGTTTCCTGGGGGTCAGAAGGGGGGTCGGTCTTGCAGCTTCCTCCCTGCGGGTTTCCTGGGGTCAGAAGGGGGGTCGGTCTTGCAGCTTCCTCCCTGCGGGTTTCCTGGGGGGTCAGAAGGGGGGTCGGTCTTGCAGCTTCCTCCCTGCGGGTTTCCTGGGGGTCAGAAGGGGGGTCGGTCTTGCAGCTTCCTCCCTGCGGGTTTCCTGGGGGTCAGAAGGGGGGTCGGTCTTGCAGCTTCCTCCCTCCCTGCGGGTTTCCTGGGGATCAGAGGGGGGTCGGTCTTGCAGCTTCCTCTCGGCTTTCACTGCCTGACGTCATGAGTCTCCGGGATGGAAACCCTTCCTCTCCCAGGTGAATGTCTTGGTTTGATGTTGTCGATACTTCTGTAACTTGCTTTTTTTTTTTCTAGGAAGGGGTGTTAGCCCTACGTAAACCCGTTTGTCCTCCTGGAGAGTTGGTCTACATTAGTCTGACCTCTACCCTTCGACCTGTCCAGCTTGGGTGGCCCTACCAGGAGCATACGCTCCCGCTGGCATAGCTCTCCGGGTCACAGAGGTACACATGCTCCCACACCCACGACAAGGGAGTAGACCGTGTGGAAGGACTAGAAGTAAAGCGTCTCTGCAAAACGCCTTCATCTCCTATCTTGGGGTCACCCACTGCTTTGTTTCCTCTGTCCAGGATGGAGAGATCATGGAAGGCTGAGGGCGAGGTATCGGGACA
>JADBJO010001353.1:152963-155463 GCA_016801955.1 Conus betulinus | reverse complement strand
GAGAGTGGACCAATCAACCAACCCAGCCAACCACAGACGAACGACATCCATCAGGCAGGCCCTAGTGTGAATGCGGCGTTGGTTTTTTCCTCTGTCAATGGCGGAGGACACTCACAGGCCAGTGAGCCTCCCCAAAAGCTGTCAGAGAAGGATAATGAGCCCCCAACTTGAGCTGGGTCCCTTATTAGGGAGATCCACCGGTATTCTCCCCAAACCGTGTTCACACGACATCCTCACCACCCCCCCCACTGTAAACATGCCCCAGTATCGAAGATAGTAGATGAACAGCAGTGGCGGTGGGGCGGATGGTCGTCGTTACCCAGTCGTATCATGACAAGCAAACAAGCGTCCACACGGGGACGTCTCCCAATTGATGGTCCCGCTGTTTAGACAAACCCGGAGGACAGCGGGCTGGCCGTTCCCGCGCGAGCGAGCGAGCAAGGGCAACTAGCCGAGCCGATTGTTATGTCCGAGCCGGTCCACCATACGTAATGACAGTTAATGGACCCAGGCCCTTGTTCAAGCAGGCACGGCCGGCCCACAAAACCACCCTGAGGGGTGAGGCGGGGAGAGGGGGGGGGGGGGGGGGTGGAGGGTGGAGGGAAAAGCCAGGCGGGGTTCGCTTAATTGCGTTAGCCAGGCGAGGGGCTGGGGATGGGCGGCTGCACACTGTGACAAAACGGCAGTGGGTCACTGCATCCCTCCCTGTACGCCTGGTTGACTCCCTTCCCGCTTCACTCGCCGTGTGACATGAGGCGGAGGGAGGGCTGGGGTGGGGGTGGGGGGACAGGGGACTATGGGGGAGGGGGAAGGATGGGGGGACGGAGGAGGAGGAGTGAGGGGAAGGGGGGGGGGGTGGTAGTGGTCAGGCTCCGTGCCAGAGAGCGGGGAGACGGGTGTAATCACGGGGTTCTGGTAGCGAAGAGGGGGGAGGACATGTCTTGAGATCCCCTGCAGCTGCCAGCCACTGCAAGATTCTCCTCCGGCTGTCCTTTGTTCCAGCGTCCAGGTCTCCTCCCCCATCCCCCCCCCCCCCCCCCCCCCCCCCCCCCCAGGCTACTGTCAAGTACTGTGGTTTAGAGCTTGGCCGACCGCGCGGGGGACACAGCAGGGCAGCAGTTTGATATGCCGAGACCAGAATTCAAAAGCGAGCCACTTTCATTCATCCTGTCTACAGCACGCGCCGACCATTAGGCCGTATCATGGCTTGTCATCTGGTCAAAGTGCGTTCCCCCGCACAGATCAAATCACACACCAGCACACACAACACCCACACACACCACACACACAAACACACACACACACACACACACACACACACACACACACACTCGTTTGCACTAAGCTCGTTAAAACAGGTTTTCAGAGACACTTGAACCTTGCTTTGAAATCAGAGTGACACCCCTTTTGGGAGCGAGAGTTAAAAACTTCTTCGCCTCATTGAAGATCTGCTTTAGGAAGCTAAAAAAAAAGAAAGCACCAGTTATAGGTGAAACATCTTGGAACAGTCAATTTAAGATATCCGTTACTGAGTGATTTAAGATTTTTCTAGTACAGGACACGTACATTGTTATATGTCTGCGGTCCTCTCAGGTCATGTTGTGATAGTCCAGCCGACCAGGCGGGGACAATCAGAGCAGTCAGCAATAAAAACCGGAAATAAGTATAAAGTATTTTGGGATGGGTGGGGGGTGGATATATACAGGGGATGGGGGGGGGGGGGGGGGGGGGTCCTTGGGGGACGAAATGCAGAACCAAGTCATCGAGTGAAAGATTGATCTCATAGGAAGCGTTTCAGTTGTGAACTGTCCATTCCTCCGTTCATTCTCCAGCTGTATTGATGCTGTTTTTTTTTCCATTTTCCCACCAGATAAATTCGTGTCCAATTCCAATCACATACAATTGTAAATGTCAACATCTGAACAGCGACGACGCTGTTTCTTTTTTGACATGTCCAGCGACATACTTTGACGTTACAACTTACCGGCATGCAGAAAGGGTCAGTCTGCAAATTACGTCAGTGAACGGAACGCGATGATTCCACTCACTGATTTGGTGAAATATATCTGTAAAATTGTGATATGTTGATCGACACAGATTGACAATGACCGACACAGATTGACAATGACCACGGCTCCAGCGGTTTGGCGTTGATCGCTGCCCGCAACTGAGTGACTGCGAGCTGTTAGTACGGTCCAAAGATCAACTGAGAGACTGCGAGCTGTTAGTATGGTCCAAAGATCAACTGAGTGACTGCGAGCTGTTAGTATGGTCCAAAGATCAACTGAGTGACTGCGAGCTGTTAGTATGGTCCAAAGATCAACTGAGTGACTGCAAGCTGTTAGTATGGTCCAAAGATCAAATGGTTGACTGCGAGCTGTTAGTATGGTCCAAAGATCAAATGGTTGACTGCGAGCTGTTAGTACGGTCCAAAGATCAACTGAGTGACTGCGAGCTGTTAGTATGGTCCAAAGATCAAATGGTTGACTGCGAGCTGTTA
>JADBJO010001353.1:132500-137269 GCA_016801955.1 Conus betulinus | reverse complement strand
AAACCCTTCTCCCTTCCCTCGATTCGTTTTCCTTACAGCTGAACTGTGGTGATGAGTATCCACCTGGAACCTGATTGATCCTCTCTCTCTCTCTCTCTCTCTCTCTCTCTCTCTCTCTCTCTCTCTCTCTCTCTCAGGGTCTCCCTCTCTCTCTCTCTCTCTGTGTGTGTGTGTGTGTGTGTGTGTGTGTGTGTGTGTGTGTGTGTGTGTGTGTGTGTGTGTGTGTGTTCGCATTACATGATGTACAGAGAGCCAGAGCAGAAGATCCAAGGCCGTCAGGCAAAAGATGCTGTCGCCGCGCCCGTAAAGATGCCAGAGCATCGCCAGACCCCAGTCCTCTTCGCCTTGAAAAGCTGGCCTTTGTGACCTTGTTGCTGTTGTTGTTGTTAATGTTGTTATCGTTGTTGTTGTCCTTATCTCGTTCTCTCACTCACTGTCGCTTCGCTTGAAGCTCGTTTTGGTGACTTCCTTCATCCCTCCCCCCGACCCCACATTCCAAACCCCCCCCCTTCCTTCATCCCTCCCCCCGCCCCTGTCCCATCCTTCACCCTGTCATCTTCCTTCTGTTCCCGCTTCAAGCGTCTCTCAGACCCCCCCCCCCCCCCTCCTCCTCCCTCCTCTCCCCCTCCCCCTCTCCCTCCCTCCTTCATTTTACCTCCCGTCTCCTTCCCCACCTTCCTCCCCCTCCCCCCACTAACCCCTAAACTCCCCCTCCCCACCCCCGCCCCCCACATCCTCTTTCACAAGGCTCCCGGGAGGGGATCTCTGTGGTCGAGACCCGCCTGTGAAGGGGGAGTGTCAGGGCTTTGAACTGGGAGCCTTGAGAAGCAACTCAGCGTGATGGATGAAACGATTATACCCCTCATTTTTTTGGACCCTCCTCTCCACCCCCACCTCGTTCCCCCCCCCCCCCCGCCCCCTCCCTCCCTACCTTCCTTCCTTCCCAGCCTTACCCTCCTCCTTCCCTCCTTCGCACCCCCCCCCCCCCCCCCCCCCCTCTCGCTTCCCACCTGACCCTTCTACCCGGCTTTTCTGCTACCCCCCCCTCATCCTCCTCCTACCCCCCCCCCCCCACCACCACCACCAATACCACACCTTCACCCCCTTATCCATCCCTCTTCGTCTGTCTCTTCTCACCCGCCGCATTTCTTTCTCCTGTCATAAAGCGTGGTGTATATTGTTATTATAAGAGCTCGTCCTTCCCTCCCCCGGCTGTCTTCTCTTCTCTCGGTGTGTTTGGAGTTAAGTGGTGTGGTGTGCGCGCGGGTCTGTCTATTGTCGTCTGTTTGTCTGTGTGTGTGTGTGTGTGTGTGTGTGTGTGTGTGTGTGTGTGTGTGTGTGTGTGTGTGTGTGTCTGTTTTCTGTCTGTTTTGCTGCCTCTGTCTCTTTGTCTGTCGGTCTCTGTCTTGTCTGTCTGTCTGTCTCCTCTGTCTCTGTCTCTCTCCCCGCGTTTATGCCCCCCTCATACACACACACACACACACACACACACACACACACACACACACACACACACACACACACACACACACACACACACACACACACACGTGCGTGCGCGGGTTCTTCTTCATCTACAAGACGTGACCTGTGTTAAGCCTTGTGTACGGAATTCCTTTTTTTTTTTTTTTTTTTTTTTTTTTTTTTTTGTTGTGTGGAGCTGCTTTCCTTCAAGCCAGCGGACAGAATTTGTCGCTCGCAGAGCCAAACCGACCCCGCCTGCTTGCGTTGTTCACGCCAGTATTCCTCCTCCAGGGACAATGCACTCACAAAGCGATGATGTGAGAATCTGAATTCTCTCCCCTGACCCATTTCGCTTATGATCCAATGTGTCGTTGAAGTGGTTTTATACCGGCGAGGAGTCCGACTGCTTGTACGGTAATGGTTGACTTTTACGTCCTCATAGCGAAAGCTTATAGGACATGTTTTTTTTTTTGTTTCTTTCACGGTAGTCTTTGACTGCTTGTTCCGCCTCCATGTTCAGTAATTGACCGGGGATATACGTGCCGGCACGCGCGCGCGCATGCTTACACACACTGTTCCGGTTTAGTCATGGATGTGTCACAGCGTGCGCCCGGAGTAAGTAGCCTGTATACGTTACCTCACGTCCCATAACTTTCGAGACCACCCACACTCCGCATGATGTAAAGGTGATGTGTAAAGGAATTACTGACCAAGAGATGAGAGAGAATTGGAGAAGAGGGTCTCGAGAGAGCTACGACCAGAGAAAGTGAAAGAAGGGGGCCTTTAAGGGGGCCCTTTCCCTTTCTCTGCTACGACTTAGCAGATGCTTGATCTCTGCGCATTAGTCCAACGCCCTGGTCAGACCTTTGGAGAACACATGCACACACATACACACGCACATGCACACACACGCACACGCACATGCACACACACACACACATACACATAAATACACATACACGCGCGCGCCTACAAGCACAAACGCGCGCGCGCACACACACACACACACACACACACACACACACACACACACACACACACACACACACACATACACACACACACACACACACACACACACACACACACGCACACTCACGTTGCCGATGAATAAAGGACGTTCTATGACCCCCTACCGACCCTGCAAGACCACAGGCTGTCAGATCTGTCCGCTCCCTCTGGTTCCGTTTTATCCTGCCCCCCCCCCCCCCCCCTTCCCACCTCAGCCTACCCCTCCCCCCCCCCCCCCCCCCCCCCCCCCCCCCATTCCATGCAAACCTGTCATTTGAGGGCATCGAAGTGTGTCTACCGACCGACCCGGCTATAGACAGACGGTCAGCGGGGGAGGGGGGGGGGGGGGTGCGCGTCTCACCCCACCCCTCCCTCTTCTTCCCTCGCTTCCAGTCGCTCGGACCCTGACTGGCTTTTCGGGCAGTGAGAAGTAGGGAGGGAGATGGGGCGGTAGGGGGCTAGGGAAAGATTGGGGTGGTAGGTGTGGGGGGACGGGGGGGGGGGGGGGGAGAGGAGAGTGGGTGGAGGAGGACACGGGTGACTGCACCTCGGAGTATTATCCCTGCCCAGCCACCCGTGACCCCCCGGTCATTGGAGATCGGTGTGGGGGGGAGGGAGGAAGGGGGGAGGGAGTGGGGGAGCGGTCAGTGAGTGAGTGAGTGACCAGCGGTTGTCCATTAGGTCCAATGGCTTATGCATGGCCGGGCCTGGACCTTGGGTAGGACCTCCCCCCCCCCCCCCCCCGCGAGGGTCGGGGCAAAAGGAGCAGGCGGTGTTCCTAACGGACTCTGCTGCCGGGAGGACGTCAGCTGTCAGTACATGCACGTTAGGCCAGGCCATGGGCCCGGGGAGGGGGGGGGGGGGTGGAGGGGGAGGGGGAGCGGGGGGTGGTGGGGGGATGGGGGGGGGTGGGGGGAAGGGCATGGGTCTCTCTATCATGTAAAGTCTGGGTGTCTTTATTCTTTTGTCGGTCATGAAGACCGATGCTCCTACTGACAGACAGAGAAACTCGAAACTCGAAATCTTTAATGAGGGTGAATAGATAAGCTGGAAGCTTTTTTTACACTATGCCCTCAAAAATAACAAAAAAAACAAAAAGGAACAGAGAGAGAGAGAGAGAGAGAGAGAGAGAGAGAGAGAGAGAGAGAGAGAGAGAGAATCAGAGAACACGAATCCTTAAAATATGACCATATATTTAACAAGTCTGTTAAGTAATAAAAATAAAAACTCCACCACTACTACTACTTCTACTACTGCTATTAATGATGACGATGATGATGACAACGACGACGATGTTAATGATAATGATGATGATGATGATGATGATGATGATGATGATGATGATGATAGTGATTGTAATGAAGGTCGATCACTCTCAAGGCTACATCAAAATGTTGTTATGCTCTGCATAGTTATGCGGGAATTGTCTTCAGTTTTGACAAGCTCCTAGCATACATTATCAGTTTCCCAAATCCCCCGAAGTCGGAGTGTGGCTGCCCATGTGGCGGGGTAGTCAAAAACGGTCACACACGTAATGTTCTCATCCCCAGCTGATGCATTTGTACCATTGTGTTCAAGTACTTCGGCTGTTTTGGATGATCCCTACAATTGGAAACGTCTCTAGATCAAATGGCGCAACTTGCGGACACGACGAGGCGCAAACACGAACGTGAACACCTCGCTAATTCGACTGGCACCTACGCTGACGAGACAGGCGGGACGAACGAAGAAACTTCCCTGATTCGTCTTGCACATTATGCAGAGACACACAACACGGACAAGGGAAACTTCCCTTATTCGTCTTGCACATTATGTGGGCACACAACACGAACAAAGAAACTTCCCTGGTGCGTCTTGCACATTATGCAGACTCGAGGCACTCGAAAAGAACTAGGAGACTTTCCTTATACGTCTTGTAGTTGCACGTTACAGTAGACACGAGACACACCGAATGAAACACGGACACCATTTGCCTGACACTCACGCAGCAGACGCAAGGCGTGCATGGAAACTACCTTGATTTTCCGGGCGCATTATACAGCCACGAGGCTCACAGAGCGAACAAGGAAACTCATTTGCCAGATACGCACGAGACGCACATGGAAGTTCCCTTTGTTTTTGCTGGGCACATTGAACAGACATAAGACACACATAAGGAACAGGGAAACTATTTGCCTGATACGCATGCAAACACGAGACATCATATAGACACTTCCTTGATTTTCCGGGCACATACAGGCACGACGCACACAGAACGAACAAGGACACTGAAATTCTCCTGACACATTGTGAGG
>JADBJO010001353.1:117500-120000 GCA_016801955.1 Conus betulinus | reverse complement strand
GTATCATAAATTACGAACATTTTTGGCCGCTCGAAATGTCACCTGTCGATTTTAATAATAATGATAATAATAATGATGATGATGATGATGATGATGATGATGATGATAATGATAATGATGATAATGATAACGATGGTATAATAACAACAATGTTGCCGTTGTTGTTGTTGTTGATATGCTATTATTATTATGGTTGTTGATTTGGTTGTCTCTCCAGTTATGATTGTTAGGATCATTTATTTTTTTTTTCATTTATTCATTTATTTATCATCATTATTTTCATTATTCTTTTAGGGTTCATTTTTTGTATCTATCTGTTTATTGACGTCAGTTCCTTTTTTTTTTTTTTTATTGAAGGAGAATACAGCAAAAGTAGTTGCAACGTTGCTGGTAATAATACTCAGCTTTGTTGTAGAATGTAAGCTAGTAGCAAACTACATACAGCAGCAACGGCTACAGCTATTGGAGCAGAAACAGCAGCAGCAGCAGTGGTAGTAGTAGTATAATGATAATAGTAGAAGTAGTAGTAGTAGTAGTAGTAGTAGCAGCAGTAGCAGCAGCACAGTAGCAGCTGTAGCAGACTTACTGATTTCATATCTATTTTTTCATTCATTTTTTTTCTGTTTATTCTTTGACGTGTGATGTAAGTGTGTGGTTTTGTTTCTTTTGTTTTGGTTTTGTTTGTTTGTTTTTTGTGTTTGTTTTCATCGGACTCCAAAAGCCACAACTTGTTAATTTTTTAATTTTTTTTGCCCCAAATTGTCAAGTCTGAGTCATCGTAGACTGACTTTTTTTTTTTTTTTTAATTTTAAAGCGCAGCAGTATATCTAATTCTTGAAAGATATGGGCGACGTTTCTGACATAGATCAGTAGTCAATAAATGATTACATAACATGTTATACGAAGTGTGAAGCGATCAGAAGGCCATTCAAGCGTCAGCAATTGAAAATAATCAAAAAGTGTACATAGGTATTTCAATTATTTCAAGAATCAGCACGGGAGAAAAAATTATTAAGAGAGCTTACTTGGTCCAGTTATTCTTTGTTGTCGTTGTTGTTGTTGTTGTTACATACAAAACCGAATCGACCTCCACGATCAATTTGGATACAGAATGAATTGTATTATTCCGCCACCACTCCCCCCCCCCCCCCCCCCCCCCCCCCCCCCCCCCTTTTTTTTTTTAAATTTTTTTTTAAATTATTTTTTTGGAAAGAACTAAATACGAAAGAAATGCGCAAACATTGAATTCCTATAAATAACCAAAGATAAAAGGTAAGCAATGAACAAAATAAACGACTCGCTTGATCACTGTGAACCAACGTTACTTAAAAACAAGACAAACCAAAACCACCACCACCACCACTACCGCCACCACCGACAAAATACACAGACACAAATGAATGTAATCCCACAAACAGGAGAAAAAACTAACGGTCAAGCAGACCTGACCACGACGACCCAGTAATTAGAAGGCTTAAAGAAAAAAGGACACAGAGCATCCCACAAACACACAGACCGGCTGGCTGGCAAGCCGTTGAATGAAAACGTGAAACATTTTGAATGTCGTGAATCAATAAATAGCAAACTTAAACCCACAAACAAAAGATCGTGCCCAAACAGCGACGAGAACGAAGAGAGAAATGAGCTAGCGAGCAAGTCAAATCAAAGAAAAGACGCAGCATCATAGATCGAGAATAGTAGAGTGAAAAGTAAAAACGAAAATAAAAATCAATATACCGCAGTCATACAAAGAAATAGATGGGACGGCAAGTCGCTGTTAAAAACAGTTTACGAGAAACTTGACTACTCTGAATCAATAAATTTGCGGACTTCGAGAAAACAACAACTAACAAACAAGCAAGAAAGAATGGGAAAGAAAAGAACAAAATAAATATGAAGCACATGTGAGTTAGAACCGTCAAACCGCCCTTAAACAAAGACAGTGGATAAAAAGGTAACCAAAAGAATATCAGATATTTGAACAGTATGAAGCAAAAAAATAATGCACTTAAAACCAGCAAGCTGAAATACAAACCGGCAAATGATAAAACAAACAACAAACAAACAAACAAACAAACAAACAAACAAACAAACAAAAAAATAGAACTAGCGCGCAACTAAGCATCCAAATGAATATGACACTATTTTAATTATTACACCTCGAGGAACGACAGATTTATTTAAAAAAAAAAAAAGAACAGAGAAAAAAAAACTAGTTTGTAAACAGGACAAAAACAGTTAATGGGGTAAATAATCAACCAAAAAAAAAAAAAAAGTAAGATACGGAAAAATTATAATGCATATAAGGCGGACTGAAAACAAAAGAAAACAAAAAAAAAAAGGCACATTGTTCCGGGGGAAAAGAACCTAACACCACACACACACACACACACACACACACACACACACACACACCACACACACACATACACACACACACACACACACACACACACACACACACAGGGAATAAAACTAAAACAAACAACAACAACAACAA
>JADBJO010001353.1:90000-95000 GCA_016801955.1 Conus betulinus | reverse complement strand
GAACAGCACTCTAACAGAGATGATCAGCTCTCGAACAAAGATATGAACAGCTCTCTTACAAATATACGAACAGCTCTCTTACAAAGATATCGACAGCTCTCTAACAAAGATAGGAACAGCTCTCTACGAAAGATACTGACAGCTCTCTAACAAAAATATGAACAGCTCTAACAAAGATATGAACAGCTGTCTAACAAAAATATGAACAGGTATCTGACAAAGATTTTACAAGCTCTCAAGTCACACACAGACCTTTATAGTTTAGTAACTTGCCTGTGACGGTGCTCGTTTCAGCGAGATTGTGAATATGAATGGCGCTGCGATCAAGCAGCCAATCGCAACGAAGTTCATACAGAATCTAGCGAATCACGCAGCCCAACACAGACATTAGATGGAAAAGAGAGAGACGGTCGGGGGGAGGGGGATGGGGGTGGGGGGGTGGGGTCACCAGAACCAAATGTAGTCAACCTAGTCTTTGATTCATATGCTTTCCATATAGCATCCACTGTGTATTCCACACACACACACACACACACACACACACACACACACACACACACAGAGGTTCGTTGCTGTCTTAAAGAACTAGACGTCAGGAAAGGAAAGGAAATCTTTTCCGTTTGTGTTCCACCTTGACTTTTTATCAGTTTATTTACTTATCTATTATTTAATTAATTAATCTATTTGTTTGTTTTAATTTACTTGTCTATTTATTTAGTTATTCATGTATTTATTCACTGATTTATCTCGTTATTCATTCATTTATTTATTTGTTTATTCATTTACTTAATTCACTTATCTGTTTATTTACTCATATATTAATCTACTTATTTATCTCTTTATTCATTCATTTATTTGTTTGTTTGTTCATTTCTGTCTTTCATTACGTCGTCTTCCTGGAAGCGTCGTGAGTTACAGTGACGCCCTCTGGTTGGTCGATGAAGGGCCCGGCACTCTCACTGTCTGTCTTGTCTTGACTGGCAGTTCACTTCTTTGGAGGTCAGTTGGCTAACCGCACTCGGCTCCGCCAAAAAGCTGACCCCCCCCGGATTGGACTGATAAGTTAAAACAAAGTGAAACAAAACACAACACGAACACGACACAAAAAGGAAAGAAAAAAGAAAAAAAAAAAAAAAAAAAAGAAAAGAAAAGAAAAAGAAACGAAGAGTAAATGGATGGATGGGGTGGGGTAGGGGGAGGAAATTGGTTTAGCGGGCCGAGGATTGATAAATTTGCTTTGAAACCATGTAGCCCCCCCCCCCCCCCCCTCCCCCCCCCTCCCTCACACACACACACACACACACACACACACACACACACACACACACACACACACACACACACACACATACACACGCTCCCCCAGTGCCCCCTCCTTTGTCTTTCCTTGCCCTCTTCATCTCCTCACCAATTGTTATTTCTATCAGTCTTTCGTGTGTGTGTGTGTGTGTGTGTGTGTGTGTGTGTGTGCGCGCGCGTGCGCGCGCGCGCGCGTGTGAGTGTATGTGTATGTGTATGTGTGTGTGTGTGTGGGGGGGGGGGGGGTGTGTGTTTCATTTTCTTTCTCAAGTTCTTCCTTCTTTCGTTCCCTTTTTTTTTTTACGTTTCTTTCTTTTCGTTTTCTTTTCTTCCGTCTTTGTTTCTTTGCCTGTCTTTTCCTTTCTTTCGTTCTTTCGTTTGTCATTTTACATTCTTTTCTTTGCTTTCTTTTCTTTTCACTTTTTTTTCCCCCCATCAGAAATCTTTTTTTTTTTTTTTGGTTTCAACTTTTCATGTTTCATTTTTCTTTTTTTTGTTTCATTTTCTTTTTGTTTTGTTTTCTTTTCTTTTTTTTTTTTTTCCCCCATGTACTGTTTCTTTTTCGGCTTTTCTTTTCTTTTCTTTTTCTCTCTACTTTTTCTGTCTTTCTTTTTAATGGCCCATCTTCTCTCACTTTGGCAGGAAGCGGTCCCCAACCCAAGTGCGCGGGGGGGATTTGATAGATAAACCACGCCAGCCCGCCGCCATGCAAGCTCTCTTTCATTTTCCCTTCCCATCCCATCTTTTCTTTTCGTTTTCTTCTTCTGTTCTTTCTTTCTTTTTTTCTTTCCTTTTTTTTTTTTCTTTTCTTTTCTTTCCTTTTCCTTTTTCTTTCTCGCGCCCATGTCTTCCCAAGGCTTTTCGTTCCAGGCTTGTTAGTTCTTGCTTCTTGAGAAGCTCTTGTGCTTCTTGCTGCTTGCTGCTGCTCCGTCTTCTCTGTCATTCTCCAGTTTGTTTATTTGGTTTTCTCCTCCCTTCCCTTCCTTCTCCCCCTCCCTCCCCCTTTTCCCCCCTTCTTCTTCTTCTTTTTTTTTTTTTTTTTTTTTTTTTTTTTTTTTTTTTATTCCTGCCTTCTGTCGTTTTTCTTGACGGTCTCGGGGTTTATCTTTCTCTGTATATACGTTTACGCGCGGCAAAGATCTGTCTGAGGTTAAGTGGAGAGGTCTGTTTTTTGACTCTTGTCTCTCCGTGTCTCTGTGTTCCTGTCTGTCGGTCGGTCGGTCGGTCGGTCGGTCGGTCGGTCTGTCTGTTTGTACGTGTCTTTCTGTTTCAGTTTCTCTGACCCTTCCCCTCCCTCCCTCCCCTCCCTTCCTCTCTCCGTCCTCTTCCCCCTTCTCTCCTCTCTCTCTCTCTCTCTCTCTCTCTCTCTCTCTCTCTCTCTCTCTCTCTCTCTCTGTCTCTATCTCTCTGTCACTGTCACTCTCTCTCTCTCCCCTCTCTCTGTCTCTCTCTCTTCCTCACCTTGTCCCCCCCCCTCCCCCCTCTCTCTGTCCTAGTCTCTTCCTTCCTCCCTTCCCCCCCCCCCCCCCCACCCCACCCAACCCCCCCCCCTCCTCCTCTCTCTCTCTCTCTCTCTCTCTCTCTCTCTCTCTCTCTCTCTCTCTCTCTCTCTCTCTCTCTCTCTCTCTCTCTGTCCTTGTTCCCATCCAAAGCGTCATGAAAAGCATGACGTCGTTGTGTAATCTGGAGCAGAATGAGCGATAAGTGGAGCCCTCTCCACCCCTACCTAACCTTCTCCCCCCCCCCCCATCCCCATCCCCACCCCCACCTTCCTCTCACCCTTTCCTTTCTTCCATCTCCTTCCTCACCACTTCACTTCACTCCTCCCCCCCCCCCCCCCCCCCCCCCCCCCCTCACCCTCCACCCCCCACCGTCTCTCTTCTCCCCCCCCGTCTGCTACCTCCATTACTCACGTAGCGCACACACATCCCCCAGTCATTTTGCAAGGGGCTCGCTCCCCCTCCCCCCCCCCCCCCCCAACATCCTCCCACCATCTCTTCTGCCTGATTCCTTGTTTACCCTTCTTTCACGTTCATTTCTCTCTAGACTGACTCTCTCTCTCTCTCTCTCTCTCTCTCTCTCTCTCTCTCTCTCTCTCTCTCTCTCTCTCCTGTTCCGTGCCTGTTTCATTTGCCCAAGGTTGACACGCATGCAGCTTGCGGTTGATGGTTTTGAAATGTCTTCTCGTTGGGTTGTCTTTACCATACACCATGTGTCTAGCTAGCGCATGCGCACGCCCGTGCGTGCGTGCGTGCGTGCGTGCATGTGTGTGTGTGAGTGTGTGTGAGTGTGTGCGTGCGTGTGTGTGTGTGTGTGTGTGTGTGTGTGTGTGCGTGCGAATATTTTAAAATTTATTCTCGTGGATTTTTTGTTGTTGTTTGTTATCTCCCAGGTACTATTTTACTCCGCTTCCTCCCTCGCTTCCTTCCCCCGTTCCATCCAACCCCCCCCACCCCACCCCCACCCCCGCCTTCCTCTCTCTCTCTCTCTCTCTCTCTCTCTCTCTCTCTCTCTCTCTCTCTCTCTCTCGTGCCTGCCTTTCACATTTCCACCGTTTTGAGGTTGCTGTTTTTTGTTTTTAGACTAAATGTTTAGTCTGTTACTTTATGCGTCTAGACAAACCCTGGGTCCACAGCGTAGGAACAGGTCCCGGGGGTCCGGCGGCTCTTCTTTTTACTGTGGGCAATAAGGTTCGCCTCTTACTTCACTGAGAAGACGTGTTAAAACCAAAAAAAGAAAAAAAAAAAAAAAAAAAAAAAAAAACAAAAGAAAAAAAATTCTGACTTTTTCTCTTGCTTAGGAGAATGAGTGGTGGGGGAGAGGGGTGATGGTGGGTGGTGGTGGGGGGTAGATGTGGTGAAAAACAAGAGGAGAGAGTGCTTTGAACTCCAAAACAGCGCAAAGGGCAAATCTATACAGACGGATGGACAACAGGCAGATGATCGTACTGAGAGGATATATATATATATATATATAGAGAGAGAGAGAGAGAGAGAGAGAGAGAGAGAGAGAGAGAGAGAGAGAGAGAGAGAGAGAAGCTCATCATGGAGAGAGAGAGAGAGAGAGAGAGAGAGAGAGAGAAGGGGGAGAGAGAGAGACAAAGAGAAGAGAGAGAGAAGAGAGAGAAGAGGGGGGGGGGGGGGCGGCTAGGGGGAAGGGTAGGGAGTTGGGGTGACAGAGGGAGCGAGGAGTGTGCCACGATTCTCCCACTCACGTCGTGGCCAGCCCTTTCGTTTCCCTTGCGCAAGTAACTGCAAGTGTTTCCCCTTTCTGAAACTCTTGTAAACCCCAGACATACCGTTCCACCCATATTTCTGTCCATCCTTGTTTTTTTTTTTTTTTTTTTTTTTTTTTTTACGGGATCGCGATTGTTGCGTGGATGGTGACACCTGGTGTTGGTATGACATTTCGCTAGCAGGTTTTCACGCCTGAGGTGGAACCTCCACCCACGACTGTGTGTGGAAACATAGAAGCATCAGGTCGAAGAGGTTGCTGCTGTACCTCTGGCACCGGCACCTTTCGGTTTAGATGAATTTATTCCCACTTTACACAATCACATAGTTTACAATAAAATTTGAACAACAACAAGGTAATGCTTATAATGTGTTCAAATGTTTAAAAATTACACATGCGACAAAGGAAACGGCAGGCGACTATCGAAGTTATTCTACCAAACAAAAGACGCGAAAATATACATACCC
>JADBJO010001353.1:70000-80000 GCA_016801955.1 Conus betulinus | reverse complement strand
CCTCTGAGGTTGGATCGGCTACCCTCCTCCGTGTTCGTGTTGTGATCTGTCTTTTCTGTAGGTCTGTCTGCGTGATCAATCCTTGTCCCTCCTTTGATTTTCACTCGGCAGCTGTTTGTTTCCCTCCCCTTTCCTCCGTCACTCTCTCTCTCTCTCACTCACTCACTCTCTCTCTCACTCACTCTCTCGCTCTCTGGGATGCTTTACTTCTTTTTGAAGCCTCCCACCCACCCTCTCTCCTTCCATTCCTTTCTCTTGTCTGTTTCTCTCTCTCTCTCTCTCTCTCTCTCTCTCTCTCTCTCTCTCTCTGGATTGCTTTACTTCTTTTTGAAAGCCTCCACCCTCCATCTTTCCTTCCTTTCTCTTGTCTCTGTTTCTCTCTCTCTCTCTCTCTCTCTCTCTCTCTCTCTCTCTCTCTCTCTCTCTCTCCGCATACCCGCCTTATTCTCCACCCAAATCCCTCCATATTTAGTATTCTGGCGGCGTGTTGTTAGAATTGGCAAAAAGTCTCCTCCACACCCTTCTCCCCCCCCCCCCCCCATCCCCACCCATCTCCCTCTCTTACCCTTTACCACACCCCCACCCACCCCCCTCAAACAGAACAAAAAAAATCTTTGAGAACGGTGGATTGGATTAGAGATCGCCACAGCTATGCTCTCTCTCTCTCTCTCTCTCTCTCTCTCTCTCTCTCTCTCTCTCTCTCTTAATCTTTTTATTTTTCTTTCAGCTAGGTGACGAGGGGTTCACGGGGGTTTATGGGTGCCTTGCCGTGATGTGGAAGGCAAGAGTGTCAAGGGGGTAGGGCCAAGGCCTTATTTGCTGATCTATCACTATTGGGAAGGGGGGGGGGGGGGGGGGGGGGGGGGGGGGTGGGGGAAGTGGGGTAGGACGACAGGAACCTGTCCCTGGCTTTGGCTGCAGCGGTTTAGAGCACCAAATCTGGTTTAATTGGCTGGGATTAGGAAGCAGGCGGGGGCCAGAATATCATGTAGCGACGAGGCTAACCAGACCTGCTGAGAGAAAGAAAGAAAGAAAGAAAAAAGACTAGGTGTAAGATCTGATGTGTGGTGTGTGTGTGTGTGTGTGTGTGTGTGTGTGTGGTGTGTGTGTGTGTGTGGTTTGTGTGTGTGTTGTGTTGGTTTATTTCCTTGTGTGTGTGGTGTGTGTGTGTGTGGTGGTTATTTCCTTTTGTGTGTGTGTGTGTGTGTGTGTGTGTGTGTGTGTGTTTGGTTATTTCCTTGTGTGTGTGTGTGTGTGTGTGTGTGTGTGTGTGTTGGTTTATTTCCCTGCGTGTGTGTTGGTGTATTTCCTTGTGTGTGTTTGTATGATTTTTTTTTTATTAGTCTGTTTGTTGTTTCTTTTGTTTTTTTAATTCTTGGAAGCTTCAGAATTGACTTCTCTGCGTGAATACTATGAGTTTAAAAAAAAAAAAAGAAAAGAAAAAGTTCAACGATTATGCTATAGTATGTTCCACGGCGTCAGTGTAACTTCGGTTTGCTCTGGAGATGATGGTCCATAGCGTAAGGGTGGAGGACTGGGAAGATCCTAGCAGTTTGAAGCGCGACTGGAAAAGAAAGAAGACATGCTAATGCCAGGGACAGCAGGGGTTTCTCAGGTCCTCGTAACACAGACCTCCAGGTGTTGCTGCCTTCGCTCTCTAAGCCTTCACTTTGTCACGGACCAGACCTTTTAAAGTTAGCTCCCCTGACCTTCATCGCTGTCTAAGCCTGCTTAGTTTCTCACGCTGAACTGACCTTGATGTGCCTGTGTAGCTTTCAGTGCTGACGAAGGCTTTAAGAGTCTGCAATATTCATCAATCAAGCCTTCAAGATGCCTGTAAAAAAAAAACCACACCACCACCACCACCTTCGTTGCTCATACATTTTGTAAGGCCATTAAAGTAATCTGTTTTGTTTCAATGTTCATGGCTCAATGTTCGCTGTAGCCATCATTGCTTTCAAAAACGTTCAAAAGGAATTTCCCGATCTTCACCGTTGGAGGGGTTCCCCCCGTTGGCTCTAGCTGCTCTCCAAACCTGACCGATGGCTCTCGCTTCGAGACTCTCACGAGCTGTGCTCTCTTGTCATTGTTCGACGCTTCATTGAATCTCTCTTTGTCAGTCCTCCTCTCTCCCCTTTTGTTGGCAAAGCCCTCAGATTTGATTGTCTCTTTGTTCCTCGTTCCGAGTTGGTCGATCAGCTAGCTTCAAGCCCTTCAGTCCTCAACTGATTCCCCACCAGTCGTCCTTCCCCTCTCCAAACCAAGTGTACCCATTTCCTCTGCTTTTTTTTTTTTTCCCCCAGTAGTCGACGCTTCTGTCCAGTTTCGAGACGTTTTCACCATGCATAGTCCAAAGCTTTCGAAGAGCAGCCAACTCCTTTGTTCAAGCTTTCCACGTGTTTCTGGGCGGTCGTGGGGGGATTCGGGTCTGTCCTCTTGTTGGAGTTCAAGCATCCCAGGACGGAGATTGTGAAGTGTGAACAGATCTCTCTCTCTTTCTCTCTCTCTCTCTCTCTCTCTCTCTCTCTCTCTCTCTCTCTCTCTCTCTCTCTCTCTCTCTCGTGGCTTGAAAGGTTCGGGCGTGACCGCAGTCACCTGAAAGAGACAGGCGCAGCGAACGCTGAAGTGTGTAGGTGTGTGTGTGTGTGTGTGTGTGTGTGTGTGTGTGTTGTGTGTGTGTGTGTGTTTTGTGTGTGTGTGTGTGTGTGTGTGTGTGTGTGTGTGTGTGTAAGAAGATGGCGTATCTGAACCGCTCAGGTGACTCATTTACCTGCTTATATTCTAGGGACTGATTTTTTTGTATTATTGATTTATGTATTTATGTTCATTTATTTTATTTCTATGTTTGTTGATTTTCCTCTGTTGCTTTTTCTTTCTTTGTTTCGGTTATCGACTCTACGTTTTCTCCGGTCACTTGTGCTCACCGTGACAGCAAGGAGGAGGACGTTGTGCAGAGAGAGAGAGAGAGAGAGAGATGAGAGAGAGAGAGAGAGAGAGAGGTCTGGTTTCCAGCCGTGTGGATTAGACCCCCGAACCCGCTGAGCTGGGGCCGCCCTGCCCTCCTCTTTTGTCAGCCCCCTCATCATTAGAAGGGCTCAGGTGAAACCAGGGGGAAGGCCCCACCCTCCTCCTTCCCTCCCCCATCTTCCCCCTGCCCTCCCCTTCTGTCCGCCCCTCCTTCCCACCTCAGCCCCACCCACCCACCCACTCTTTCTCCTCTCCTTTTTCCCCACACTCTCGTCTGCTTCCTCCTCCCCTCCTCTCATCTCTTACTCCCTCCCCCCATCACCTGCTTGTCCACGCTCTTCAAAAACTGATCAAACACGGGAGGTACAATTTGGTGTGGGGTGGTGGAGGAGAGGGACAGACTACTGAAGGGGTGGGGGGAGATGGGGGGAAGGGGGGGATCAGGTGGAGTGGGGGGAAAAGAGGGCAGGCTTAAGTGTGTGTGTGTGTGTGCTCTTTTGTGCTCTCCTGTCCTTCAGTGTGGCCCAGTGATAATGCTGGGCCGGGATAGGAGTAGTGGTAGGGAGACACGGGGGGGAAGTTCAACAGGCGGCTCTGGTGGACTCAGAGCCCCCCTACCCCCCCTCCCCCCCCCCCCCAGTCTCCCCCCCCCCCCCCCCGCACTTTCCCCACTCTGTGCGTGACCCATGGAGACGAAGTCCTTTATCCCTTGCTGAACCTTGTGCGGTTGGACAGTCCTTCGTCAGCAGTGTCTGGTCAAGAGAGTCACTCGTTTTAGAAGCTTTATATATATATATATATATATATATTATATATATATATATATTTTTTTTTTATATATAACACTGTTAGTGAAAAAGGTGAAGAAAGTTGATTTCTTTTATCGAAATTCTTAATGATTTTTTGTTGTTGTTGCTACTTTGGATATTACATGTCTTTTTATGTTTTTGTTTTTCCCTTTGCGAGTGCGAAGGGATTCGCCCTGTTGCATTTGGTAGTGGAGAAATGATCATGCAGAGTGAGTGAGACACAAGCTCACCTGTGCTCACGCTCACGTTTCCAGCTCTCACTCTCTCAGTCTCACTCACGCACACACACATTCGCGCGCACGTGCTCTCTTTCTCTCTCTGTCTGTCTCTCTGTCTCTGTCTCTGTCTGTTCTGTCTCTCTGTCTCTCTCTCTCTCTCTCTCTCACACACACACCACACACACACACACACACACACACACACACACACACACACACACACACACACACACACAGTAAATAAAGAGTACAGAAACACAACAGAAGAAAACGTATGGGATTGCATGCATGCACACAGACCTATATAAATACAAGTTGCAGAACAGAACAAATTTACAGAATTTGTACTCACACACACACACACACACACACACACACACACACACACACACACACACACACACACACACACACACAAACACACGTGTATTTATGTCACAACAGGGGTTTTTTGTTGCTCCTCATGTCGTTATGGGCTTCTCAGTTTCCAATAGACAAAGTTATTTGACACTTAGGAGGCCAGT
Source organism: Conus betulinus (assembly GCA_016801955.1). Classification (NCBI taxonomy): domain Eukaryota; kingdom Metazoa; phylum Mollusca; class Gastropoda; order Neogastropoda; family Conidae; genus Conus; species Conus betulinus. Next base: position 75,482 of record JADBJO010001353.1, on the reverse strand, counting down.
CTGCTTCGTATTTCAAAGTCTGTGTTAAAATATGCAAAACGAGCTATGGCTGGTTTTGCTTTAAATCACGGTCGAAGACACACACATTGGAGTGTTAACGACCTTAACACTCGAAATCAGAAAATTTTGTCATTTTGAGATGTTGCGCAAATGACTTTTCCCCCTTTCTAGCTCTTTCTACTCTTCATTCCAAGTATAAAAAAAACTAAGGTTCTAAACTGTAAACCCGTTATTTTTCGTCAACCCATTTGTATACATAGGTGGATGAAAGCAATACCCCAAATTCCCATGAACACACACACACACACACACACACACACACACACACACACACACACACACACACACAGAGGCACGCGCGCGCGCGCGCGCGCGCATACACAATCTGAAAGAACTGAAAAAAGAAACACACACGTATAGACGGACAGACAGACTGACAGACAGGAGACGACAACGGGGAAGGCTGATGAGAAAGCGTTTTTTTTTTATGTTTTATTTCTTTCTTTTTTCTTTTTTCTCTTTTTTTTTTAAAGGACCAGTCGGTTTTTTGCCCGCGGGCCCCCTTTTTTATGGGGAGCCATTAGCGAGGTGGTGTACAAAGGTTTTATAAGACGGGGCGGAGAGGGGAGAGGGTGTGTTGTCCTCGGGTACTTTGCGGGAACACTGCTGCCCACCCCGTTTACTGTCGAGTTTGAAGCGTTTGGTTTGTCCGCCTTAACCCGCACTGGGGTCTATGTTCTTACTTACCGCCGACTGTGAAAGGGGAGCTGAGAGAACATGCGAAACGAATGTGTAATCCGTTCCAAGGCCAAGGCTCCACACTTCTCGTACATTGAAGCAAAATAACTTCAGGCATACGTCATCCCCCCCCCCCCCCCCCTCACCCCCCCAAAAAAAAGGATGTCCACATCAAAAATGAAAAAAAAAAGTGCATAGCTAAAGAAAGGTATTAAGCGTCGACACGCGGTCTGTTTGTGTTTCATATGTATGTACAGCCAGAACAGAGAGGACGTTTTCTATCCATGTCGACAAAAGGTATAATGCCTTGAAAAGACCTGCCTTACTAGAAGTCTTCGCCTGGATGAGTTTGGTTCTGAGGTAATATGGTTCAGGACAACTTCACACATAAGCACATACGCACGCACACACACACACACACACACCACACACACACACACACACACACACACACACACACACACACACACACATAGTAATTTCGTTTTTCCATGCTTAAGCCAAACAAACGACATATCAGTTAAACTGCGGCGGAGCTGGACTGTCAGAAACGATTTGAGAGAGAGAGAGAGAGAGAGAGAGAGAGAGGGGGGGGGGGGGGGGAGAGAGGGAAGGTCTGCATGCGTGGAGTTTTTCATTCAACATCTCTGTTTGAAAAAGGAAATCGTCGTCTCACAATGGATCTGAAATTCGTCAATGAGCCCTTGTCTCCCCGCCCCCCTCCCTCCTTTCACTGTCTCAACACAGTCCACCCGCCACTCTGGGCATCCAACGGGTCTCTACGTTACGTCACCAGCCAGCTACGCCCCTGCACGCCGCGCTATAAATAGCCCTGACTCAACCCGCCCAGTTTGTCTTCTTAGCTAGGGGACAGAGAGCCGTCATTAGTTATTTTTGTCTGTCTGGCTGATTAGGCCCCGCGCCGCTCGCGCAACCCTGAATTAATACACCCCGTACCGCCTGTCACGCGACTCGAGGCATGCCGCACATACCTTTCTCCTGGCTGACGAAGAGCAGCAGCTCAGCGTGTGCAATGAGTAAAGAAAGCTGCAGCTGAAAGTGTATCTTCGAAGCTTTGGAAGGGAATGCGGTTTTTTTTTTTTTTTTTTTTTTTTTTTTTTTTTTTTGGGCTGTCCCGATAGGGAAGCGTGGGCAAGTCCAGACATGTTGAATCCTGTTGTTGTTTACTGGCCAGCCGACCGCGAGGGGGGTATGGTATGAAGGCTGCAAGTAAGGCTGGAATCAGAATTGTGCGCCGGTTTCAAATGGACGGACTGAAACTGACGAATTTCCGTAATTAATGTTTGATTGTGGAACATTTCCCACCACCACCACCCCTACCCCCCCCCTCCTCCCTTTCGCCTCCCCCTCGCCTCTTCCGGTCATCTTCTTTCCTGTTTCACTTTGTTCATTTTCCTATCTTTGTCTTTTGATGTTTGAATGTAAAGCTCTTCAGCTTCTTCAGGTGATGCCTTTGACGAATGGATCTAATCTCTGAACAAGGTCTTCACCGGATCCGCCGCCAACTGATTTTGCCTTCTTTCGTACTCGCGAACGCCCGAAACTCTGTAAGACGTTTATATTGAATGTTGAGCGTTTTATCAGCGCTCGTCCTGTCAGGTCACAGCATTCAGCGGGTCCAGAACCATTTTGGTGGTTTTGGCGATAGCCGCATGCAGGGCAATTGGTACTGACCCCTTGATGGACCGAACGGCACCCTGATGAGCAGTACCACGCCGTGTGATAAAAACAGTAAGGGCACCACGCGGCGTATTCTCCCCCTTGTAGAGATAAGAAGGTGTACAGGGAAGTACACAAATCGACCCGCACGCTCACTCGCACCCCCAGACCTAAATGTCAGAACCTCACGCAGAGACTTCTTGTGTAGGGAGCTCTGGACAGAGACTTGTCTTGGGAGTTTTCACTTTGGGCGATGGGTGATCTGAGAATTTTACTACGTTTGTGATACGTACACTGTAAGTTAAGCAGGGGATTATTCGGGAAAAGTCGAAACATTCAGCTGAGGCGCTTCCAGAACAGGGCCAAGACTTTTGTACAGTATGCTTCTGACCAAAATAAAATAAAAAGAAAAAAGAAAAAAAAAAGGTGCCCGTACAGGTACCCGATTGTTTGTGACCTGTCATGCATGTTTTGAGTTGAAGATATTGAGCGATTTGATCATTCCTTCTGGCATTGTTCCTGTACCCTTTTTTTTTTTTTTTTTTTTTAAACAGGGATTGCAATCACTTTTAAAACGTCTTTGCCATGGGGTTACTCCTTGCTGACTGTGAGAATCCTGCCCTTCGGCATTACGGTGTGGCACTTCGGCTGACCGTTCATTTTTGCGGTACCAGCCATTTTTCTTTTTCAGATTAAGTTTTCAAAGTGAGATGACTGCCAGCGGAAATTAAAACAAAACTTAAAAAAAAAAAAAAAAAATGCTATTCCGCCGAACGAAAGAGACCGTCAAATCACAGGGACTAACCACGACGCGTTTCGACCTCTTTTACTCTTTTGTCTTCTTCAGGCAAGGCGAACAACATTCAAAGCAAATGAACACGAAGAACGAACAATGGCTTGTCTCCTGGTTGTTCCTGTTCTTTATTGACGTTTTTAAAGCATAAATACGGATTTCAAAAAAATGCAGACATCGTGTAAGCGTGTGAAGATCTAAACCTGTTCTCTAGCGGAGTGGGTCGTTTACGTCTACGTAGGGGAAGCCTGCTTCTCGTTACGTCATTTTGAAGCTGTAATTGCTCGTTCAGTCGATTCTTCTCTGCGCAGGATTGACAGGGACGCAGTGGGAACCTCGCAGACACGTTAACTGTATTTTCCTCTCTCCACCCCCCCCCCCCCCCCCCGCCCCTCCCTCTTCCTGTGACTCATCTCTTTCTCCGTGTCCTCCGAGCGTTAAAAACCATTGAGGTCTTTGCAACGCGCCATTCAAAATGGGACAGGTTCATTTATTGTCATCGGTTGTGAACATTTGTTAAAAAAATTCAATGTGAGAGCTGTGTGGTAATTGGCAAAGATTTTCCCTGATGAGAATTGCGTGGAAGCAGTTTATCGTTGATTGTACGAGATTTGCATTGTGTAGTTTTGTGTCATAGAACAAAAAAAAAAAAAGTTGGAAACTGAGGGCAAGGAAAGGAATGTGGAGGATAACCCATAGCTTTGCGTGATAATGAGCTAGGCTTTCTGTGAGTTTAGACTGAGATGAACTGGGTTACTACCCTTCATTGTTTAGTATAAAATTTGCTTCACGGTATGGATTTTAGGTGTGCACTTGTGCTTCACGTTCGTTTGTAGTTGTGTGCGTGTGGAAGTTTACTTGATAAGTGATTGTTCGTTCTTCGTTGTCATTGTCCTGTTGTGTGCGTGTGGAAGTTATTTGATAAGTGATTGTTCGTTCTTCGTTGTCATTGTCCTGTTGTGTGCGTGTGGAAGTTATTTGATAAGTGATTGTTCGTTCTTCGTTGTCATTGTCCTGTTGTGTGCGTGGGAAGTTATTTGATAAGTGATTGTTTCGTTCTTCGTTGTCATTGTCCTGTTGTTGTGCGTGTGGAAAGTTACTTGATAAGTGATTGTTCGTTCTTCGTTGGTCATTGTCCTGTTGTGTGCGTGTGGAAGTTATTTGATAAGTGATTGTTCGTTCTTCGTTGTCATTGTCCTGTTGTGTGCGTGTGGAAGTTACTTGATAAGTGATTGTTCGTTTTTTGTCGTTGTCATTGTCCTGTTGTGTGCGTGTGAAAGTTATTTGATAAGTGATTGTTCACTCTTCGTTGTCATTGTCCTGGATGTTGTTTTGTCGTACCCGAAGAAGACCAAAAAGGTCAAAACACGCGTGTTTTGTAGTAATTTGTCTAGAGCTCTCGTTCATTTGGCGGAGCAGTAAACCTTTTTTTTTTTTTTTTTTCAAAGTTTGTAATGCTCACGTTCCACAATGATTAAAAACTCTCGGCACGCGCTTGCTTTGTGTTTGAGAGAGAGAGAGAGAGAGAGAGAGAGAGAGAGAGAGAGAGAGAGAGGAGAGGAGAGAGGAGAGAGAGAGAGAAAGAGAGAGAGAGAGAGAATGAATGATTGTGGTTTATTCACAATTCAGAGCTCAGAACTCGGAAACTTTCATTGTGAGGCCAAAGACCTGTGCTCAAATGTGACTTTGCCCAAAAGCAAGGAGCATAATTTCAAAATCTTAACATTTTGTGCGGTAGCAAACAGCAAAAACTCCACGCCACACGAAAGTTTGTTGAGCTAGCAATTGTTGAGTGGGAGAGAGAGAGAGAGAGAGAGGGGGGGGGGGGGGGGAGGAGAGAGAGAGAGACAACAAGAGAGAGAGAGAGAGAGAGAGAGAGAGAGAGAGAGAGAGAGAGAGAGAGAGAGAGCACAACACCGGATGCGAACAACAAACGGAGGCTGGAACTGAAACATTCCACTGCCGATAGCGAAAGTGCTCCGACGCGACGGATGAAGTTGCAGTGGCTGTTGGTGGGGATGGTAGTAGGAACGTGGTCGTCGTGGCAGCGGTGGTCTGCCGACCCCGCGGGCGTCCGGTCATTTCCTGTCGTTGTCTGTGTACTCGCTGACCTGTGGCCTACCACATACACGGCTGGAAGAGTGAGTACTCGCTTACCCCCGAGATCTTCCACCCCACGCAGTAAACCAGCCGTGAACATTCTCCCAGGAATCTCAAATCGTTCCGTTGACAAAATAAACGGTAGTGCAATAGTAGAAGTAGTAGTAAGTA
>JADBJO010001353.1:57500-65000 GCA_016801955.1 Conus betulinus | reverse complement strand
CGTCGTCGTCGCTATGGTAGTAGTAGTAGTAGTAGCAGTCATAGTAGTAAAAATGATGATGATGATGATGATGAGATGATGATAAACCACACTCTTTCTTTCTTGTTTCTTTCACTAGATTCAAAGTTTATGAGCGGAGACTTACGGACATACAGAAAGAAAAAAAGAAGTGAATGCACTGCATAAATCTGCTTCTGGGCTGTACGTGTGTGTGTGTGTGTGTGTGTGTGTGTGTGTCCCTGTGTGTGTCGTGTGTGTGTGTGTGTGTGTGTGGTATGTGTGTGTGGTGTGTGTGTGTGTGTGGTGTGTGTGTGTGGTGTGTGTGTGAAAACTGGGAGGGGGAATGATGGGGAAGGGATGAAAGAAAGGAGGGGCGTGAGATGAGAAAGATGTGTGGTGTGGTTGTGTGTGTGTGTGTGTGTGTGTGTGTGTGCGCGCTCGCGTGTGTGGCGTCTGTGCGTAGGTGGGTGTGTGCGCGTGCGTGGGGTTGCGTTGCCAGGCGCGTGTGTACGTGATCCGGCCGATCCCTTGTTCAGAAAATGGAGGGGAGAGAAGACTGGACGCTGTTCAGAGAATGGAGGAGGTGGGAGAGAAGACTGGACGCTGTGAGAGGGGGGAATGGAGGGGTGGTGAGAAGACAGGATGCTGCGGACCTGATCTAACGCTGAGATAAGCGGACACAGAACTCGGACAATGAGGTGACCGCTGCCAGCAAGCGAGGAAGAGATTGACACTATAAGACAATGGATTCTGGGGCATCCTCTCTCTTCGCGCGCGCGCGCGCTTGTTCTCTGTCCCTCGCAGTGACGAGGTATTTCCCTCTCTTGTCTATCTCTTTCTCTCTCTTTTTCTCCTCTCTCCCTCTCACACCCACACACACACACACACACACACACACACACCATCACACCCACACACACAACACACACTGTGTACACAACCACAATGACAGTTATTTTTCTCTCTCTCTCTCTCTCTCCAATCGCCTCTCTCTCTTCATTCTCCACACACCACACAGATGCCAAGTTTCTTTCTCTCTTCTCTTCTCTCTTCCTCAGTGTATAGTTATCTCTTCCTCTCTCATCATCACCTCTCTTTCTCTCTCTCGCCTCCTCTCCTCTCTTCTCTCTCTCTCTCTCTTCATCTCTCTCTGCTCTCGCTCTCTCTCTCTCTCTCAGTAAGTTATTTTTTCTCTTTCTCTTTTCTCACTCTCTCTCTCTCTCTCTCTGCCCTACTCCTTTCTCTTCTCTCTGTCTCTCTCTCTCCTCACATCTGTCACGCATACCCCACCCCACCCCCGCCCCTCCAAGAGTGTGTTTGTTAACCGGCGGAGAGAGACAGAGAGCTGTGTCCACACAAGGGGCCGTGAGTCACACGACGTGATAAAATCTTCTGATCTGACAAGCTGTCCGGATTGTGGGGAACCCGCGCCTCCTGCCTCAACCACGCGGCCTTCCTCTGTCCATCCCCACCCCCCCCCCACCCCCCGCCCCCCCCACCCCCCCGCCCGCTCGGTCCATCTCTGTGTCTTTTTTTCCCTACTTGCCTCACCTCCTCCCATCCCCTTCCCGGCCTTTTCTCCCTCCCCCTTCCCCACGCCACCACCAACCCCTATTTTCTTTTAAATCCGTCTCTGTTCATTCTGAAAAGTTTCTCAATGTCATAACAGATAAAATGGCACAGAATAAATTACGCAAGATTAGGTTGAGAACTTTAGGGTTTTAATGCGAACAAAAGATGGTTTGAATGTGAAACATCCACAGAATCTCCTTGTCCTGCATGTAGACACATTATTGATGACGAAGAACACTTTCTGTTCCACTGTACTGCTTATAATGAAGTGCGGACAAATTGTTCATTTTTCCAGTTAGATATAGCGAAAAGACAAAATGTCGCTGTCGTGTTATCATCAGATGATGAACTTGTAATTAAATCAGTTGCGAAATTCATCGCGGAAGCATTGAAAATTAGACAGATGAAGGATAGTGAAATTTAAGATAATGCATTATAAGAGATATCTGAATGAATATATCATTCATCGCATGTGGAAGAGATCAGTAAGATACAATGTCATCATTTTGATTGAGTGGATTGTCGAGTCAGTCTTAAGATTTATTTATTTATTTTTTATTTTTAAATTTGCTTTTGTTTGTTTTTCACCTTTCTGCATTACTCCGGTGCATGAGGACATAAGGAAATGTTACGAATTTATTGTTTTTTGTTAACCTTTGAGAGTCCGGATGTTGCTGATTTTGTGTGTGTGTGTGTGTGTGTGTGTGTGTGTGTGTGTGTGTGTGTGTGTGTGTGTGTTAGCGCACGCGCGCGCGCATGCATGCACGCCCATGCCCACGCTCGTGCATACATTGGCACGTGCGCGCGCTTGTACCGTTTTAAGTAAATGTGTAAACCTACAACAGTAATATGATCTCATTTGTAAGGGTTAAGAAAATCGTGTGCTTCCCCCCCCCCCCCCCCCCTGCATTAATTAACACAGTAGTCCACAAAATAGTTCCCTTTTGTAATCCCTACCACCACCACCCCACCATCTCCCACCACCCACTCCCTTCCCTCCCCCTGACCCTGACCCCCTCCCCCCCTCCCCCCTCCAATCCTTTCTTGCTCTTCCTTCCCGATCTTCGCTCCCGAGAAAAAAAAGCGCAGTGTGAAACAAGATGGCAAGCTGCACAGAATCGATTATCAGGGGGGAAGGTGAGTCATGGGTTTTTACCTACATAACAGTGCTGACCTCAGGGGGTTCACGCGATCTGTGTGATATCAAGGCGCGCGCACCTGTCGAACGTTGAGTCCGGATGTTGCCGTTTATCAGGATTTAAAAAAAAAAAAAAAAAAAAAAAAAAAAAAAGCTTTAGAATTTGCAATTTTTTTTTCTTCTTGCCAAGTCAAAATTTCCTGGATGACTGTATTTCTCTTGTCTCTTTGTCTCTGGCCGTTCCTAATCTTCTGAGGTTGTATTATTTTTGCTATTTTGTTTTTGTTATATTGCATATTTGATAGTTTGTTGTTTGTTTTGCTTTTTTTGTGAAACAACTATGCTGTGATTTGCGCTTATAATTTTGTTTTCTTAAGATGCAGTGTAACAATCTCTCTCTCTCTCTCTCTCTCTCTCTCTCTCTCTCTCTCTCTCTCTCTCTCCTCTCTCTCTCTCTCTCTCTCTCTCTCTCTCGTAATCCTCTTGCCTTACAGCGAATATTTCATACAGTCAGGCATTCAACATGAATGAATAAAAAGCCAACGTGATTTTACATCATTGCCCTTTCTGTTTTTTTTTTTTTTTCTGAAGAAAATAAAGTCAACATACCTTTCTGCGGCTTGTGTGTGCCCCACTCCTCCCCCCCCCCCTTCCCCACTCCGCCACCCCATTTTGCCCACTTCGCCACCCCAGTTCTCCCCCCCCCCCCTCCCTCAACTCCACCTCGCGTACCTGTCGACCCCTGTTGACATGACAAACAACGTGTTGGAAAAGGGACTCATCGGGGAGTGGAAACACTGTTTGCCCACCCACAACAGTACTTGTCTCGGGCAGTTAACGGAACAGACCTATGATTGGAGAACGACTGCTGCAGATAACCGTACGACAGACAAAGAGTAAGAGCCGGAAAACAGTGCTCCAGTATCCCACGTCGGACTAAAACAGGATTGGTAATAGGAATGACGATACGATATCCGATATGACTTTGCCTTTTTTTTTCTCTTTTTTTTTTTTTTTTAGCGTAGGCGGATGTGTTCTCGAGACCTCAGCGACCCTTCGCAAAATTACGCCGGTGACAAACGCGTTGTATTGTTCATTCGTGCATGTTTCAGATGTGTGGTAGACGTTGATAGGCCTGATATGCAAGCAGTCCTTACCTCACCCAGACAGGGCGCGCTTGTATATATATATATATATGTGTGTGTGTGTGTGTGTGTGTGTGTGTGTGTGTGTGTGTGAATCCCCTCGCCAGGGGAAGTAATTGTTGGTTATATTGTGTGGGACTGAAAGAGTGATTTCCCCAAGCCGTTGTAAATAGTAATCATGACGAACGACCCAGGATCCGCCGTTTAGTGATCCAGGATCGGCTCAACGGATCTGCCCCAAACTTTAACAGCTCCGTTCTCGGTCCACAGGCCATCTTCTCCGCCAAATGCCGTAAAAAAAAAAAAATAAAATAAATTAAATCGGTACGGCAGCTTTCGCGTCATCTTGTCTACAACTAAACAAACAGATGCGGACACAAACATAACCTCTTTAGAGGAGGTCACCCAGGCTGTTTGTTTTTTACGAAAGACAGAGTGGCGCCATGAGATAGTGACAGTATTACCATCAGGGAGTGTGGTACTTATCAGCTGGCACCAGGCTCAAGACAGGATGCTGCCGCGACAGAGAACATTTTTTTTGCTTTTCTCAGTGTCTGAGTTGGGAAGGCGATTGCCCCGTGTCTGAACCAGCCCAGGAAAAAACAAAACAAAACAACCACATATCACACACTGGGGTAGATGTTAGCAACACACGCACCTACGCCAGTAAGGACGCATGTACGCACGCGCGCTCGCTTGTGCGAATAGGTAGAGTGGGAGAGACCAGCTCGTGTTTGGGCTTTGGTTTCTGGTCTCTCTGTCTCTGTCTTCCTGTCCCACTGTCTTGTCTGTCTCTGCTTTCTCCTCTCCTTTTCTTTGTTGTTTCCATTCTTTAGCACAGTTATCCACTCCTCCTTCTTCACACACAAATGTAAAAGCGCGCGCGCACGCGCTAACAGTTACACCCACACACACACACACACTAGACACACACAAGTGCGCACACGCGCGGGACACAGACACACAACACACCGCACACACACACACACACACACACACACACACACACACACACAACAACACAACACAACACAGCAGCAGCGCGCGCGCGCAGAGGAGAGACGAGGGAGAGAGAGAGAGAGAGAGAGAGAGAGAGAGAGAGAGAGAGAGAGAGAGAGAGACAGACAGACAGACAGACAGACAGAGAGAAGTCTCCATCCTCTTCGCTGGGCACGGAGTCCAGTAACATTGACTTCTGGGCCAGTCGTTTCTCTCGTTCCTTCAGGGTACGCACCCCGTTTAGAAGAGCTAGGAGTTTTTGTCCATCCACCTCACCCCTGACACGTCTGTCACTCTTTGGTCCTCTCTTCTCTCTCTCCACTCGGGCATCAGCAGGCTGGCTTGACTGTCCGTCTGTCGTCGGGTGCGTGCCCGTCTCCCTGTTTGCCCACTTGGACGAGTTCAAAGGCCTGTCGCTGCTGCCTTTGTGTGGAGAGTGGACGGTGCGAAGGCTTGTGAGGTCACTCACTTTAGGTTATGAAGATGTGTGTGTGGTGTGTGTGTGTGTGTTGTGTGTGTGTGCGCCACGCGCGCGTGTGTGTGCGCGTGCGCGCGCGCGTGTGTGTGTGTGTGTGTGTGTGTGTGTGCGTGCGTACGCGCGTGCGCGCGCGCGCGCGCGTGTGTGTGTGTGTGTGTGTGTGTGAAAGAACGCACACCGTCACTAGCACAGACGGGGAAAAACTCACACGAGCACGAGATAGGGAGGAGGGGGGGGGGGGGGGGGGGGGGGGGGGGGGGAGGGGGGGGGGGGGGGGGGGGGGGGTTAGGGGTGGGGAGGTGGGGCTGTCTCACGGACACACACCACACAGACATACATGGGCACACGGACACGTGCGCGCGCGCGCGCGCGCGCACACACACACCCAGAGGAGCGAGAGAGGAGAGGAGAGGAGAGCAGAGAGAGAGAGAGACAGATGAGAGGAGGAGAGAGAGATGGAGAGAGACAGCCGGTTGGTCAGAAAGACGGACCCAGAGAAATCTGCCTACTTCTTTCCATAACTAGCATGTGTTTATGTCATCACTACTTTTAAAAACTTTCCACGAACTTCTGTGGTGCTTTTTGTTTTGTCAGCAAGGATACGAAAGAAAGGAAAAACAAAAACATCCTGGCGGTTGTGTGATGCCACGATGCCACGATACAGGGCAGAGAAGAACGAAAAGCGTACGACAATGCCAGCCAGAAGGGTCAATTAGCGAGCCTCACGTAGAAGTCAAACTGACAAGAAACGTGCATATGGTTACACGGCATATGAAAGGGCTCTTTTTCTTTTAAGAATGAGCACAAAAGTACAGACAGAAAACTGCGCCGCACCGCGTTTCTCCCAAACACGTCAGTTTGGCTCCGCTTGCCATGGTTCGTCGCTGCAGTGAGTATGGCACCAAGTAATGAGAGGCAGAGAGAGTGCAATAATTATACTTGTGAGACTCGGTCTGATCTACACGAGAGAGAGAGAGAGTGAAGAGAGAGGAGAGAGGAGAGGAGAGGGCAATGCACGCGGGGGGGAGAGGGGGGGGATGGGGGGGAGAGGGGGAGAGGAGGAGAGGGGAGAGGAGAGGGGGGGAACCGGGGAAGATGGGGAAGAGAGAGGGAGAGGAGAGGCAGGGAGGAGGGGGGAGTGAGGAGGATGGAAGTTCGAGGACGGGTTTATTGACCCTAGCCTTAATTGGCCTTCATGCACCAAGGGGAGGGAGGGACCAATAAAGTGTTCTTGCAAAATGGCCCGCACACACAAACAAAATACAACCACACAACATACACATGTTACAACAAGAAAGAAGAGCGATCAGAAGAGGAAAACTTGCGCTGCAGCATTCTTATGCAGTCCAAAAGCATCTAGGTTCATATGCCAACAAAGACGAAGAGAGAGAGATGAGAGAGGAGAAGAGAGAGGTCGAGCAGAGAGATGAGGGTGGAAAGAGGAGGAGGGGGACGAACGAAGGAGGGGAGAGAGGAGAGGGAGCGAGAGACGAGATGAGGAGAGAGAGGAGTTGAGGAGAGAGAGAGAGAGAGGAGATGAGGAGAGAGGGAGTGAGAGAGAGCGAGAGACGACGAGAGCGGTAGATTTAGAGGAGGAGAGAGAGAGCGAGACGAGGGGAGAGGAGAGGGGAGGAGGAGAGAGGAGGGGGGAGAGGATGATGAGAGAGGCGAGAGAGAGAGGAGAGGAGAGGGGAGAGGAGAGAGATGAGAGGGAGGAGAGAGGGAAGAGGGAGAGTAGAGGGCGAGGGAGCGAGGAGGAGAGAAAGTGCTAGAGAGACAGCGTGCGAGCCAGAGGGGAGACGAGGGAGGAGCGAGGATAGAGAGCAGAGAGTTTAAACTAAAAAAAAGAAAAAAAGAACAAGAAGAAGAAAAGAAAGAAAGAAAGAAAGGAAGAAAATTAAAGGAAAGCTGCGAACAGTTTGTTGCACAGTTTGAAGAAACAGAAAGACTAACAGGGACTTGAAGATCTCTCCGCTATTCACCTGAGGAAGAAGAAACCTTTACTTTGAGAAGAACCATACACATACCAAGCTGTCGGGCGGGTTGAACGGGGCGCCTTTCCGTTGATTTAATGTCCTAGGAATCTCGTATGCAATCACGATGTAATGTTTGCCCGGGAGGGGGGGCAGAAAGAACGCCGTGTGTGTGTGTGTGTTGTTATGCATGCA
>JADBJO010001353.1:50000-52500 GCA_016801955.1 Conus betulinus | reverse complement strand
GGAATGATTTTGGTGTTCAGAGTTTTATTGTTGCTGTTGTTGTTTTCAGTTGTCATTGGACAGTTGCGGTCTCCCATAATAGACAACGGAAGGTGTTGAGGATCCTCCCTTCCTCCTCCACCACCCATCCCATGGATCTGTCTGTCTGTCTGTCTGTCTGTCTCTGTCTGTCAGTCTGTTCCCCACCTCCACCCCGAACTCTTCTCCCCCTTCGCTCACTCCCCCCCCCCCCCCTCTCTCTCTCTCTCCTCTCTCTCTCGTCTCTCTCTCTCTCTCTCAGGGCTGGATGGAAAAAAAGCATTTATATTGCTTATCTCATTGCACTGGTTAAATAAGATTTCGTTTCGTTTCGTTTCGTCGATTCTCTCTCTCTCTCCTCTCTCTCTCTCTCTATCTCTATCTCTCTCCCCCTCTCTCTCTCTCTCTCCATCTCCTCTCTCCACCCCTCTCTCTCCGTCTCTCTCTCCGTCTCTCTCTCCATCTTCTCTCTCCTCTCTCTCTCTCTCTCTCTCTCTCTCTCTGGAATACTGTGTGTGAGACTATAGCAAGAGAGATTATGATGGAGGTGGTGGAAGGAAGGGGGGGGGGGGGTTCAGTGGTGGGGGTTGAAGTCAGCAGGGGAAGTGGCCGAGCCATGAATGGAGCAGAAGTAGCCGGAGGGTTTCCCGCCAGTTTTGGTCCCCTCCCATTGTTACATCCTCCATCAGGCAGCATCAACGCTCCCATCGCTGAGAGGAAGAATGAGAGACAAGGACGGATGGGCGTGAGGGGAGGGAGGGGGGGGGGGGTGACTATAAGGAGGAGGGGTGGGTGGGGAACCTGGAAGAGGTGTTGGTGGGGGGCGGGGGGGGGGGGGGGGGGGGGGGGGGGGGGGGGGGGGGGGGGGGTGGCGGAGGCGTGGTCGCCCACCGAGGCGGGGATATTGATGTCTTTTTTTTTTTTTTTTTTTTTAGGTTCTCGTGTTGAGCGTTTGATCATCATCCCGTCACTGGATCAGCTGTCAGAGAGAGAGAGAGAGAGAGAGAGAGAGAGAGAGAGAGAGAGAGAGAGAGAGAGAGTAGGAGGAGGGGAGAGAGAGAGAGGGGGGGGGGGGGAGAATGTTTGTGTGTATGTTGTCTGTGTCTGTGGTGACGGTATTGAAGTGAGCGCTTGAAGACCACGTTAAAAATTAACGATCTCTCGTTTCTGTTCCTTTTACGGCGAACATAACGACAGCATTGTTAATTCCGGTATGGTCTCGGTTAGTAAGCCCGATATTCTTGCTCACAGAACGCGAAGGGAGACGCTGTTTACAACGAAAATGCCCCTTCCTGTTCTCGGTGTCTCGTCCACGGATGCTGTCCATGTGGTTGTTACCTGCAGGTCTGTTAGTTTCGTTTGTCTTTCAGCGAGATACAGAACTGACCGACCTGACACAAAACAAAAACATGGTCCGGGATGAGTGCATTCAGTATTAGTGCGGACCCGAATCAGACAGATTTAGTGTTTTGTTTGTTTGTTTGTTTGTTTGTTCTTGTTTGTTTCTTTGTTTTTCCTTCTTCCCACTCTTAAATCAACAGATCGCGCGTTGTTGAGCGTCGTTGGGAATTTCTCTACGAAATAACGTATAGATCTGAATTAGAAAAGAAATAGAAAAAAAAAGAAAGAAATTGTTAAGATTAAAGATGTATTAACATCGACGAACTTGTAGTTTAAAGCGGGATAACCCCTAGATGAGAATTCGGATGGCAGTGGGTGAAATGGCCTTCATACTACTAAGCTTGGTGGTGGAGGTCTTCGCTCACCCGACTATTCTTGGTTCAAACAAGTCTTTAAACATTGACATAAACAACACAGACATCTGAAATAAAACTGTCCTTCTAGTTATTCCTTGTCCAGAGCATGCTGTCGCTTTCGTTCTCTTTTCGTCCTGCTTTGTTTCTTTAAGTTCAGTTTATTGTTTACAAACAAAACAAAATAAAACAAAATCACCTGTTATTCTCTTTGTGAAATGAATGACTTGGAGTCAATTAGAACGTCAGTAAACTACGAAGTTGGCTTCTTGTTACTGAAGTAAGCATTAATTTTTTTCTTTCTTTCTTTCTTTCTCTTTTTTTTTTTTTTCTTTTTCTTCTGTTTTTGGTAGTCCTGTTCGTCCTATCGAGTCGACGAGAACCCCTTCGTGGGGGTTGCGGAGGGGTGAGATGAATTATGAATACGTAGATGGGTGATCAAGCCGATGCGTGCACGGAATGTGCAGTGACAGTTAGGATAGGGAATGTGGGGGTGGTATCCTAATGACTGCTTAAAAGGGCCCAGAACCTAAATACCGTAGTGGGCATGGAACTTGTTGCAGAGTCGCTGTATCTGGGGCACGGCACGATGAGAGGCGGCACCCATCCTTTTTTTTTTTTTCTCAGTCGCTTTATCCTTCCTTGAACTGAATCAGGTATCCATGTCAGTGGAGTGGTTAGAGGGGTTAGAGGTTTGTGGAAAAAATCGGACCCCACGAGTGATTCGA
>JADBJO010001353.1:42500-45000 GCA_016801955.1 Conus betulinus | reverse complement strand
TTTTGGGGGGGGGGGGGGGGGGGAGGGGAGAGGTTGGGATGGGAGGGCACGGGGGGATGGGGGGGGGCGGGTGTGGGGGGGTGGGGGGGGGGGGGGGTTGTCCGCTAAAATCTCTATGGCACTCATTTTCAACCAGTCTGGTCAACTTTTGCAGTCTTTCCTGGTAAACTCCGGAGCTACTAAAAGCCCCCCCCCCCCCCCCCCCCCCCCCCGCTCACCACACCCCCCTTTCCGATCCACAAGCAGTCCACCTCCGTGTAAAGTCTGCGATGCGCAAAAAATCTGCTCACTTGAGACCAAGGAAAGACAGGAAGCTGGAAAGTATGTACGTAGGTGGTGAGGAGGATGTGTGTGTGTGTGGTGGATTGGGGTTGGGGAAGGTGGACCTCTACTGCAAAAGAGAGGTGGGGGTCGAGGTGGGACGGAAGTGGGAAATGGTGTGTGTGTGTGTGTGTGTGTGGGGGGGGGGGGGGGGGGGGGGGGTGGAAGGGGGGATGAAAAATAAGAGCAGGAGAAAGTTGGGTCTAAGTTAAAGACGTGCGGTTGAGTTCTAGCCAAGGCCGGCGAAGGGGGGGGGGGGGGGGGGGGGGGGGGGTGATTTATTGGAGGGGGAGGGGGGGAGGGTGGTGACTTCTCAGGAGGCTGTTGGGACAAGAAGCAAATTTACCGGCGGAGGCTTCAAAGTGAGATCCTCTGTCCGAGACAGCTTAGGGTAGCCCCCTCCCCCCCCCCTCCCCCACCCACCCACGCCGCTACCGCGATCACCCTACCTCCCTCCCTTTCACAGGGAGGCTGGAAGTTAGTTTTCTTCGCCACCCCCCCCCCCCCAACCCCACCATCATCAACATCAGTCAATTCCACTCTCCATCCTCCTCCCCATGTCGCTTAGTTTTTTGAACCCCCCCCCCCCCCCCACCTTCCCCTCAACTCCCTTCCCCGTTTTCTTGCCCCCCCCCCCCCCCCCCCCCCCCCACCCCCCACCACACCCCACCCCCACCCCCCCCCTTCCCCCTCCCCCCCCCTCCCCCCCCCCCCCCCTTGCCCCCCACCCCCCCCCCCCCCCCCCACCCTTTTGTTTTTCAATTTAGATTGTCCTTTTGCTTGATCCAGTCTGAGTGGCTATGCCTTATGGGAAAAGAAGTTCAAAGTATGAAAGGAATCCACTTGGTTTGGGCCTTTATTCGGTTGATATCGGATGCTTAATTGCACATAGCCGTGATGTGAACGTAAAAGAAAGTTCAAAGTATGGAAGGAATTCACTGGGATGGGCCTTTTATTCGGTTGATATCGGAATAGTGAGTGCACATAGCTCTGATGTTGACGTGCTTTCGACATGATGCGGCTTATTTAGTGGACTGGGCTGGAAAGAGGGATGACGTGGTTGTCTCTCATTGTAGCAGACTTTTGTACAACGCAGTGCTGTCAAACCAAGCAGGCCGTGTATTCGATGAAGTTGTTCAGGATTTCTTGGAGGAAAGCGGAAGAACCTTTAGACAACAGATCGACAGTTTAAAAAAAAGAGTATGTATGTGAGTGTTGATTGAAAAAAAAAATTCGGTTATGGTTCATATTTGTGCTTGAAATGACAGTATTTGTTGTTTTGATATTAAGGATATGTACATGCTGCAATTCATACACCACCAAGGTTAAACGAAAAACACTACGTGTATAAAACACACACACACACACACACACACACACACACACACACACACACACGCACGCACGCACGCACGCACGCCCGGAAAGTCTTTACAAGATCCAAAAGATACACGGGGATTGAGTACCAGCTGTGGTCAATACAGCGAGTGGGGGGGGGGGGGGGAGGGGGTGGGGGGAGAGTGGGAAGAGGGTGGGACCGGAAGGAGGCTTTGGGGAGAAGGAGGAGGAGGAGGATGGGAGGGTGAAACTAGCGGGAGGAGGAGGAGGAGGAGGAGGAGGAGGGGGGACAGCTTTTCAATGATTTATAAAACACCCCCCCCCCCCCCCCCCTGCCGTGCAGTGCCGGACTGCGCTGCCCAGCTCTGGGCCTCAATTACCGGAGTGCTCGCCTGTATGCTGCTGTCACTGTGTGTGTGTGTGTGTGTGTGTGTGTGTGCGCGCGCGCGTAGTGGTGTAGTGGTGTGACTCGTTGACTGCTAGTTCTGGATTACTACCACAGTACTCTTCACCTCCCACCACCCCCCCCCCCCCCCCCCACCCCCCCCCCCCCCCCCCCCCCCCCCCCCCCCCCCCCCCCCCCCCACTCATTCCCCCCCCCCCCCCCCCCCCCCCACCTGCCTTCCTACCCTTTTCCCCGACACTTCCTATCCACTCTTCGCCTCCTACTTTCCCACCTATCCACTCTTCGTCCTCCCCCGCCCCCATATTTCTGTCTGTCTGTCTGACTGTTTGTCTGTCTGTCTGTCTGTTGTCTGTCTCTCTCTCTTTCTCTCTCTCTGTGTGTCTCTCTGTCTCTCCATTGTGTCTCTTTCTCTCCATCCATTCCCTCTCTCCATCC
>JADBJO010001353.1:30000-37500 GCA_016801955.1 Conus betulinus | reverse complement strand
TGCACCTGTTTTCCCTCACTACTTAAAAGTGGTCAGCATATATTTGTTGGATGTGTGTTGTGTGTGTGGTGTATGGTGTGTGTGTGTGTGTGTGTGTGTGTGTGTGTGTGTGTGTGTGTGTGTGTGTGTGTGTGTGTGTGTGTGTGTGTGTGTGTGTGTGTGTGTGTGTGTGTGTGTGTGTGTGTGTGTGTGTGTGTGTGTGTGTTGTTGTTGTTGTTTTTTGTTGTTTTCCTTCGCATATGTGTGTGTGTGTGTGTGTGTGTGTGTGTGTGTGTGTGTGTAAAAGATTTCGCGTTTCCTGCAACCCCTGTTTTCCTTACACTTTATGCCTCTTCACACACAGACAGACGGACACACACACACACCACACACACACACACACACACACACACACACACACACACACACTCTCTCTCTCACTCTCTCTCTCTCTCTCTCTCCTCTCTCTCTCTCTCTCTCTCTCTCCCCTCTCACCCTCCCCTGCCCCGTACACACGTGGCACACAGGAGAAGAAGTTTACATTCCGTACGTGCTGTTGAACACTTCAGATTTCAAAGTGCGTGAAGGGTGGGAACGATACAATATAAAGCATTAGAAGAGAGGAGAGAGAGAGAGGAGAGAGAGAGAGAGAGAGAGAGAAAAGCATTCGTTTAAGAAGAAGATTGGTGAGAGAGAGAGAGAGAGAGAGAGAGAGAGAGAGAGAGAGAGAGAGAGTTCGAGAGAGAGTTCTTAGGAGGGGGGAAAAAGCAAAAAACAAACAAACAAACAAAAAGCCTGACTCGTTAAGTTTACGTGACCGTGCAAGCTGTGCCCCCCACCCCCTCCCCCACCCCCCTTCCCCACCCCCTTCCCACCCCCTTCCGTGCTTCCCTCCCCATCTACCCCAGCTCTCCTCTTATCCTCCCACCCGCCCTCCCCCCCCCCTCTTCCCCGACTCTTGAGAGAAAAAATGGGACCGTGCCGTGCGTTGGATTGTAGTGAAGTCTCAACTATATCGGTTTTTTCTGGCTTTTTTTTTTTTTTTTTTTTTTTTAAAAGGATAGGAATGGAAACTTACGGGAAGGGAATGGAAGAGGGATGGGGAAACGGAGGGTGGGAGGGATGGAGGAATGTGTGGAGGGGGGGTGGGTGAGAGGTGGGGGAGGGTGGAGACGGTATGTGTGGAAGGGGGTGGGTGGGGAGACGGGGGGTGGGCAGGGATGAGGAACGGTGGGGGGGGGGGAGTGGGGGTCCCTGGGGGAGGGGTGAGGACGGTATGGTTTCCCTGCTACGCGAATGAAACGCGGAGCTTCTCGTGGGTCTTAAGTAGAAGTGGCAGCAGCAGCAGCAGCAGCAGTAGTAGGCGGTTAATAGTAGTAGTAGTACTATTAGCCGTAGCAGTAGTACGAGTAGTAGTGATAGTGGCAACAGCAGTAGCAGAAGTAGTTGTTATGGTAGTAGTGGTACTTGTGGCAGCAGCAGCAGCAGCAGCAAGCAGCAGCAGCAGTAGTAGTAGTAGTAGTAGTAGTAATACCAAACAGCAGTAGCAGAAGTAACAACAGCAGCGGTAGGTGTAACAGTAGCAGAACTTGTAGCAGTAGCAGCAGCAACAGATGCAAGCAAACAGTAACAGCAGCAAAGAAAAAAAGTGGCAGTAGTAGTAGTAGTAGTAGTAGTAGTAGTATAGTAGTAGTAGAATCAGTGGTTGTAGTAGTAGTAGTTGAAGTAGTAATGACAGGAGTAGTGGTAGTAGAAGTAGTAACGACAGCAGCAAAATTTGTCATATAAAACAACGACAATAACAACAGCAAAAGATACACTGAGGATACACCACTACAAGCCCACCATGACCATTATCACAGCAAACCGAACAAAGAAAAAAAAAAAAAAAAAGAAAAAAAAAAAAAAAAGAAAAAGAAAACAGGGTGCTTAATGGAACGATAGTATTCTATCACTGAAGCGGCACAGCTTCGTGTTATTTTACAATCAACGATTGATTGTCTGATAAATACCATGACAAGACAACAGACAGAGAGAGACAGACAGACAGACAGAAGTCTGCTCCCTCGGCGGAAGGGCCTCATCATTCTGGTCTGCTGCCTAGGCAACAAACACTGCGACGGCCATTGGTACAAGACCTGCCGTTGACAAACACCACCGTTTTTTTAACGTCACATCTCTGGTCTGCTTTCTCGTCCTCCAGTTAGTCGTGCGCATATGCTGACACTACGTGCGTGCGTGCGGTCGGTCTGTCTGTGTGTCTGTCTGTCTGTCTGTCTCTCCGTCTCTGTTTCTCTCTGTCTCCCTTTCTCTTGTCTCTCTCTCCCCCTCCCTCCTCTCCCTCTCTCCCTCTCTCTCTCTCTCTCTCTCTCTCTCTCTCTCTCTCTTCAACATCAATTGTTTATATTCCCCTTTTAAGGCGGCTAGGGCCGTACGAATGAAATCTCTTTATCTGTCTGTCTGTCTGTCTGTCTGTCTGTGTGTCTGTCTGTCGGACGGTCTCCGCACCGCGCGCGCGCGCACACACGCGCGCGCACACCACACACACACACACACACATCTATCTAACTGTCTGTCTGTCTGTCTGTCTGTCTGTCTGTCCGTCCGTCCGTCTATCTGTCTATCTATCTATCTATCTATCTATCTATCTCTCTATCTATCTATATCTCTCTAATCATGTATATATTTATGTTATGCGTGCTCGTCGGCCACACAGTTCTCTCCCTTTTCTGATTTTCGGATACGAAGAATCTGCCAACAACAACATCGCGTGAATTTTCGGAGAGCGACTGTTCTGAAGCCGCATAGGCAGTGAATGTGTGTGTGTGACTGTGTGTGTGTGTGTGTGTGTGTGTGTGTGTGTGTGTGTGTGTGTGTGGGGGGGGGGGGGGGGGGGGGGAAATGCATATGCGTGCATGCGCGCAGACGCGCGCGCGCGCGCGCGCGTGTGTGTGTGTGTGTGTGCGCGCGCGCGCGCACGATCACGATCGCGCGTGCATGTGTGTGCCGTGTGCATGTGTTTGCGTGCGCATGCCATGCGTCACTGTGTTGATTTTTCACATCTAATCAGTTTTGCATGCAAAGTCGTTCGTTGCAAGGAAGGAAAACGAGGATTGTATGGAGAGGGGGGAAGTGTGGAAGAATAAGCTAGGGGGGGGGGGGTCGGGGGTCGGGGGTAGGATTGGGGGGGGGTGGGGGTGGGTAGAGAAGTGGAAAGGGGGGGGGGCTGGGGGCGTTGACAGGGGAAGGTGTTTGTGTGTGGAGGGAAGAAGAGGAGGTTGGGGGGGGGGGGGTGAGAGAAGCAGGAACCGATAATGATTGACTTTGGCCAGCTCTTAATATGAAATGCATCTGCAGATCCTCCCGGTGGGGTGTTTAAACAGGCCCAGGGACAGTGTTCGACCTGATTGCCGCCGACGTTTGGCGGGGAGGAGGGGGGGGGGGGGGAGGGGGGGGGAGGGGGGGGGGGGGGGGGGGGGGGCTGACCCGATCCGATCGGCCAAGAGCGGATAACAAGGCCTAGACGCATTGTGGACTGGACGAGTTACCCCGCATGGTGAAAGGCTACAGATGATTGTGGACAAATTTAGATGAAGTCGATGATCGGTCGTGTGACAGCATCTAGACTTGCCGGATGGGTTTTGTTGTGTGTTGTTGTTTGTTTTTCATTTGTTTTTACAAGAAAAAATAAGATTCCTCGTTGGCGCTGCGGCTCATGTGTTTTTGTGTGTTTATGTGTTTTTATGTTGTTTTATAGAGCCATATAGTCGCCCTGCTTTGCAATACGTAAGAGTACATCTTCGTAGGTTAACAAGTTGAAAGAAAAGAAAAAAAAAAAAGGGGGGGGGGGGAGTGAGGGAGGGGGTGTAAGCAACCGTTACGACTTATGGTCTCTCTGAATGGTGCAGAGTGTGATCGCTGGTTCATTTGTTGAATTTGGCGCTTTTTTTTTCCCACACACGGAACCTCGGTTTATAGTCTCATTCGAAGGACCCCTGTGGGAAACTGTATGGGAAATGGAGTCAGAAGGAATGTTAACACCAATGGAAAAATCCCACCCCCCCCCCCCCCCCCCCCCCCCCCCCCCAACCCCCCCCCCCCCCCCCCCCCCCCCCCCCCCCCCCCCCCCCACCCCCCCCACAATACCCCCCCCCCCCCCCCCCCAAATGGCCACCAAAAATGGAAAATTTCCCCCCCCCCCCCCCCCCCCCCCCCCCCCCCCTGGAGCGGAGAAACCCCACGGAGGTTCGAACCCCGCAACCAGAAGATTACGAGTCCGGCCCTCTACCACTGAGCTATTCCGCCCCCCCCCCCTCCCCGCCCCCGTATTTTCAATTCAGTTCAATTAATTTATTGTCCTCTTACAAAAGGAAAATTTCTTTTCTGTGAATTCCACAAGTTTCTGGAATTTGGACTCTGGCAGGAGAAAAAAAAAAGTGTTTAATGAAAATAACTGAATGAAAATGTTAATGAGCGTTTGTTTGATTTTTTTTTTTTTTAAACTTTTTGAGCGTCATGTTTGTGGGATATTTTATCATGTAGCAACTTCCGATGTAGTACTCTGAGCCTAGTTTTTTCCCTGTTGGTGATAATTTTTTTTAATGTCAGTTTATCTCTTCTAAAAGCAAACTTTTACACACACACTCACACACACACAACACATACACACACACACACACACACACACACATATGAGCGGTTGGTGTTAAAAAGCAAAATTCTTGGAGTGACAGACAATAACCATCTCCAGATTTGACCTGGCTTTGTATTGTTTGTAAATCTGCTTGGCATCGCCCCGCAGTGCAGCCAGCACACATACCCGTTCCTCTATCTTCACACTGAATGAACCCTCGTGGTTCCACCGTTTCGGGTCAGACTTGATTAAAGCGGGGAGCTGGATGGACAGCAAAGGGAGCGCACTCAAGTCATGTTTTTTTTTTGCCCAATTACGTCCCGCTGACCTTCTTCTACAGACAACGCCCTCTTCCTGCTTTCCCTTTTGGATGGATGAGGTCCTTAACAGCCTGTTCGATGCTCGGCGCGTGGATGGATGGATGGTTGGATGTGGAAAGCTGGGGACAGGGGGCGTTGGGTCTATACAGAGAGAGTAGGGCGTTGTGGAGGGATACACAAGATGCTGTCGATCGCTACTTCGGTTGGCCGGGGCTTCGGGTGGGAGGGGGGGGGGGGGGGGGGAGGGAGATTGCGTTGATAGTACTTCTCAGTTCGTCTCCTTGTTGTCGTAGTGAAGCTCAGAGCTGGAGGGGGAGGGGGGAGGGGGCAGAGGAGAGAGAGAGAGAGAGGAGACGAGATTGCGAGACGGAAAGAGAGAGCGAGAGAGAGAGTGAGAAGGAGAGAGAGAGAGAGAGAGGAGAGAGAGAGAGAGGGAGTAGAGAGAGACCGGAGATCCACCACCCACCCACACACACACCACACACACACACACACACACACACACACACACACCACAGACACACAGAGAAGAGAGAGAGAGAGAGAGAGAGAGAGAGAGAGAGAGTGTGTGTTTGAGTCTCTCTCCCCTTCTTCTTTTTCTTCTTTCTGTCTGTCTCCCTTTCTCATTGACGCTCTCTCTCTCTCTCCGTCCCTCCTTGCTAACTCTGAGTCTCTGTCCTCAGTCTCTCTGTCTGGCTTCTCTCTCTCTCTCTCTCTCTCTCTCTCTCTCTCTCTCTCTCTCTCACCAGTCCCCCACTCCTCCCAGTGTGCACATCGCTCACCTCCGATCTTTGACAAAAGAAGTAGCGGCTGCACTTCTCTGATTCCTCTTTTCCTCTCCTCCTTCCTCCTTGCGTCTCCCCCCCCCCCCCCCTCCTCCACCCCACCTCCCTCGGTCATTCTCCTACCCTTCCTGTCTCTCTGTCTGTCTGTCTGTTTGTCTCTCTCTCTCTCTCTCTCTCTCTCTCTCTCTCTCTCTCTCTCTCTCTCTCTCTCTCGTTGTCTCTGTCTCTGTCTCTCTGTCTTTTCGGTGTCTCTCTGCTCCTCCTTATCCTCCTCCTTCTTCAAGCCAAACGTCATTCACCTCCCACCGTTCCGTTACAACCTCTGCCCACCCCCACCCCCACCCCCGACCTCTCTGTCCCGCTCCCCCTTCCTTTACACATGTCTCCTCTTCCCCCATAGCTCCCCCACCCTCCTCGCCCAACACGACCCCATTTTCTCCCCTCCCCTCCGTTCTTACACCGCCCCCCCCCCCCTCCCCCTTCCATTCTCCCACCTTCCTGTCTCTTCCGTTTGTGTCCCACTGACCGACACTTGCATGCACATGCTGAAGATTCATGTAGAAACACAGCCGTGGGGGTGGGGGGGGGGGGGGTCTGGTGGTGGTGGTGGGGGGGGTAGTGGTGGTTGGGGGTGTGTTTAGAACATAGGGGGAGGAGAGAAGGGTTGGGATGGGGAAAAAGTGGAACACGGTGAGAGAGGAGGGAGAAGGAAACGGGGGGGGGGGGGGGGGGGGGGGGGGGGGGGATGAAGAATAAGGAGCATGAGGGGGGGGAGGAGATGGGAGATGGGAGGGGGGGGGGGGTGGGGGGGGGGCAGAACGAGTTCATTGCCGCCAGTTCGCCATTGACACAGACAACAAGAGGAACCGGAAGAGTGGCATCCATTCCAACCGTTCAACGACTACCTGACAAAATGCCACCGACGGGGCCAGTGGCGCTGGTAGTGGGGGTGGGGGGGAGGAGGTGGGGGGGGGGAATGGAGAGAAGGAGGAAAGAAGGAGCGGAGGGTGGGTGAGTGAGCGGGGGGAGGTGAGGGACAGCAGCCGGTGTGCTTGCCAAAACTTGGGATGGGAGAGGGTGGGGGGGGGGGGAAGGGGGGGGGGGGGGGGGGGGGGGGAACATCGCACAAACATTGTTGGGGGACGATTCCGTCCGTAAATCCTTTATCGGCCGGGGGGAAAAAGAGGAAGAGGAAAAATCGTAAGGCGTTTTGATTCTTTTCAAAGCACAGGGCTGGAATGTGATTTGGTATTATGGGATGTGGCGCGCAAACCACACACGGACGCGCACCGCACGCGCGCGTGCATACATACGCACACACGCACACACACGCACACACATCACACACACAGACACAGACACACACACATACGCGCGCCGCACACACACACACACACACACACACACACACACCACACACACACCCACACACACAGCCATGGCGACGCCAGGCTGAACCAAAAGCGATTGTCGGGAGGATTGAGATAAAACGTGGTAGGTGTGGTGTGTGGGTGTGTGGTGTGTGTGTGTGTGTGTTTGACAGAGAGGGGAGAGGAGAGAGAGGAGAGAGGAGGAGAGAGAGAGAGCGGGAGAGGAGAGAGGAGAGAGAGAGAGAAATCGATGGATAGGAAAAAACGAAGTGAAGGGGGGGGCAGATAGACAGACAAAGGAATAAGAACCGAAGGGGCACATCATATTCGCGTGTGTGGTAGTCATCACTTATACAGCGGCTCGGTCATCGGAAAGAACAAACAAACGGGAGGCAGAACAGAGAGAGAGACAA
>JADBJO010001353.1:10000-25000 GCA_016801955.1 Conus betulinus | reverse complement strand
ACATAATCACTCACTCACTCACTCATCACACGCTCCTACACGCGCGCACACACACAAACACAAGCGCGCGCGCGCACACAACACAACACACACACACACCACACCACACTCACACACACACACACACTCGCACACTGTAAAATCTGTCAGAGAGAGAGAGAGAGAGGAGAGAGAGAGAGAGAGAGAGAGAGAGAGAGAGAGAGAGAGAGAGCATATGTACAGATGAATGTTTGTGCTGTTGTGTAAACATGCATGAGTGCGTTCACGTGTTTCCAACGTGTATGTATCCTCTCTCTCTCTCTGTCTCTCTCTGTCTCTGTCTCTGTCTCTCTCTCTCTCTCTCTCTCTCTCTCTCTCTCTCTCTCTCTCTCTCTCTGTCAGTGTGCTGTCTTTAGTGTATACCTTGTATGCGTCTGCGAAATGGTATGGTTCATGTTAGATTTGCGTCCCGTCTGTTTATGTTTATGCGTGACTATATTTGTCCAACATAATGCTTTAAAAATGTATAGTATATGAAACTACCCCCACCTCCCCCCCCCCCAAGTCTCCTCGTGTCCTCCCAGGCACAATTCTGAAGCCCAAGTTCCTTTTACCGATCTTGATCACTTCTGCCTGTGATAAGATGCACGCGCACGCGCACGCGCGCGCGCGCGCGCGCACACACACACACACCACACACACACACACACACACACACACACACACACACGCACACTCAACCCGCGCGTGCACGCACATACACTGCTCCACATTTTTTCTTTCCAACGTGGGAAATGCGTTAACCTGGATTGGTGGGGTCGACCTGTGCCGTGTAAAGGTCAGTGCCCGGACACAACTACATTCCTTCACATCCATTTACATACAGGTATACGTCGTCAGTTGAACTTTGTTGGTGCGTGCTATTGAAATTATTCGTCTACCCATCTCTCTCTCTCTCTCTCTCCTCTCTCTCTCTCTCTCTCTCTCTCTCTCTCTCTCTCTCTGTTTTCCCCACTCAGATGTCTCTCTTTATCCAACTACCTTTGTATCTATATTATCTATCTACCTACCAATATACCCCCCCCCTCTCTCTCTCTCTCTCTCTCTCTCTCTCTCTCTCTCTCTCTCTCTGTGTGTGTGTCAAGTGCGTTGACAGAGTAAGGCAAGAGACCAGCTATCTCTCCCCCCCCCCCCCCCCCGCCACACCACACACACACATACACGCGCGCGCACACACACACACACACTCTCTCTTTCTCGTCTCTTTCTCTCTCCCTCCCTCCCTCACTACACCAGTCACACACACACATACACACACACACACACACACACACACACACACACACACCACACACACACACATACATACACACACACACACACACACACACACACACACACACACACACACACAGAAGCCAGCTCGCTACGAGAGAGAGAGAGAGAGAGAGAGAGAGAGAGAGAGAGAGAGAGAGAGAGAGAGAGAGGGGGGGGGGGGAAGAAGTAAGGAGAGAGGTGGATATCGTGTTTTAATTAACGAGGTAAGAGGGGTTTACAGGGACTGACGCGCTGTCGCGATCTGATCCGAGTCGTCAGAGAAAGGTTTTAGGTTTTCCATTTCGTTCCTTTCTTATGTTTTCCTTTCTTCTCTCTTTCTTGCTTTTTCTTCTGCTCTTTGCTTTCTCTGCTGTCTTGTTTCTTTTTTTCCTTTTTTTTTGTTTGTTCTTCTTTATGTGTTTGTTCTCTCCCCTTACCTTACCCCGCTCCCCCTCTCTCTCCTCTCTCTCGCTCACTCGTTCTCTCTCGCTCTCCCTCTCTCTCTCTCTCTCTCTCTCTCTCTCTCTCTCTCTCTCTGTGTCTTCCTTCATTGTTTACCCTCCGTGCTCTCTACTTTGTTCAGAAATCTGTTTGTTGTTTTGTTTTTTTTGTATTGTATGTATGTCATTGTGTATAAGGTTGTTTTTCTTCCTCCGTCAACACCACTTCTCTCTTTCTCTCGCCCTTGCCTTCCCCTCCTTCCCTCCATCCTCCCCCCTCCCCCCCTCTCACGGCGACACACGCACACACACACGCGCGCGCGCGCGCGCGCGCGCGCGCACGCGCGCGTACGCACGCAGGCAGGCAGGCAGGCAGGCACACAACATTCACTCGTACGCATACACGCACGGACCATGCACGCACACAACATAAAGACACACATGCACACAGACAGACAAACAGATGGACAGAAAGACAGACACACACACATACGCACACCACGCTCACAGACACGCGTACGTACGTACGCACGCACGCACACGTTCACACACCCACACACTACACACACACACACACACACAAACGCGCGCGCGCGCGCACGAATATACGTATAGACACTACTGCATTCACATAATATATCTTTCTTTTTACCTGGCTGTTTTAATTATTTCCCTTTCCTGTCTAGTATCATTTTTAAAGGATTGTAAACTGAAAAAAAAACGAACACCTTTTTCTTGGGTCTTCTTCTTCTCCTCCTTCTCCTTTCTTCTTCTTCTTCTTCTTCTTCTTCTTCTTCTTCTTCTTCTTCTTTACTCTCCATCGTCATCTTCGTGTCCTGTCATTATTGTCATCTACTTCGTCTCTATTGTAGCCGTCACACAATCTTATTCTCTCTTTAGCATGCTTATCTTAACGGGTTTTCCTCTCTTTCTAGTTACACTTTTTTTTTTCTGCTGCTTTTGCTTCTTTCTTTTTATCCCCCCCCCCCCCCCCTGATCTCCCCTCCTCTCCTCTTTCTCCTCCTTCCTCCTCCTCTCCTCCTTCTCCTGCTCCTTCTCCGAGTCGTCTTCAGAGTCCTCCTCGTCCTTATCGAGTTTTTTTTTTTTTACCCCCCTCTCTATCTCTCTCTCTCTCTATCTCTCTCTCTCTCTCTCTCTCTCTACGGATGAACTCGGGTCCGAGTGGAATTTTTCTGGAAGTTGTCTTTCTCTCTCTCTCTGTCTCTCTGTCTCTGTCTGTCTCTTGTCTCTCTCTCTCTCTCTCTCTCTCTCTCTCTCTCTCTCTCTCTCGGGGATGAACTCTGGGTCGAGTGGACCTTTTTTTTTCTGGAAGTTGTCTTCCTTTCGGCGCGGGGCCCCACTGATGTCGCAGCACTAGGTGGTTAGAGCCCTGCAAGCACGTGATGTACGAGCACGGGTAATTATGGGCTTTGGCTTGTGACTGGTATATCTGGGACCCCTGCATGATAAAAGAGGGGGGGGGGGGGGGGGGGGGGTGGAGGGAGGGAGGGACAGGAAGGGCACGGTGGAGTGGGGGGGGGGGGGGGGGGGGGTGGGCCCCCCCAGGGGGGGTAGGGGGGGTGGGGATAGGGGGGGTGATTGGGGGGGGGATGGAGGAGGAGGATGATTATGCCGCATGACCTATCGAAGCAGGAATGCCAACGCGCTTGGTATCTGTGATCGTCTTGTGCCCCCTCACTGTCACTTCGTCCCTCCCGCCCTCCATCCTCTCTTTCTCTTTCACTCTCCTCGTCTCTCTTTCTCTCTCTCTCTCTCGCCTGCACGCACGCATGCACGCATGCGCGCGCCTCGCGCGCGCACACACACACACACACACACACACACACACACACACACACACATTTTTTGAAAGTTTTTTACTTTTTGTTTTAGAGCAAGGAATAGCTAATATACCTTTCGGTACGAGGTGTTGTGTGTGTGTGTGTGTGTGTGTGTGTGTGTGTGTGTGTGTGGGTCCGCGCGCGTGTGTGTAATCACGTCACTTTTCACGAGGTAAGGAATATTTAAGCAAGCAGTCACTAGCCGCCCAGACAAACAACTAACGATTCAGTTCATCTCTTGACTACGTCATGACGCGATGTCCCCATGGTTAACAAGGCACTGTAGCAAAGCTATGACAAGCTTCCAGAACCTATCGCCAAGGTAACTTGCCACGTGTCCTAACCAACCAACCAGCCAACCAACCAACTTACCAGACTAACTGAGCCACCGAGCAGCCAGATTTAAACTTGACCCGCCAAACAACCATCTGTCAACCAAACAGCCGACCGTTTGATGTTATTTATTTATTTGGTTTATTTATCGTTAAAGGAACGTCTCATCACAAAGGACTAGAGTGCATTCCCCAAGCCGTGAAGCATGCATGTTGTCAGTCGTACCATAGTTCTTTCTTTTCAGCTTTTTTTTTCATATATATATATATATATATCTTTTATATATATATATATATATATATATATATATATATATATATATATATATATATATATATATATGTATATATGCATATATATAAATATATATATATATATATATATATATGAAGATGCATTCGTGTATATGTATATATATATATATATATATATATATATATATATATATAGACGAATGCATCTTCAGTGTATATTACTTCTACGCGCACATCAGCGCTGAAGTGTTTAACACGTGCCCAGTCTGCTCCTAAGATTAAAGACATCGTTTCTTTGTTTGTTACTTGTTATTTGCTTTGTCTACACATTACTCTTTTTTTTTTTGTGTTTGGATTGATCACCCTAGGCTCTTTGGGGTGAGTTGGTGGATGAGTGGGGGAGTATGGTAAGGGGGGGGGGGGGGGGGGGGGGGGGGGGGTGTGACAGGCACGGATGCACTCAGCAAGTACATCAGTAACCAACCAACCAACTTCACCAAGCAACCAGCGAAGTTAGAATAAGAGAAAAAAGCGTTGGACGCACTATAGGAGAGAGGGTCGGAGGGGCCGGGAAAGGGGGTTGGGGGGGGGGGGGGGGGGGGGGGGGGGGCAGGGAGTAGTAATAGTAGGCCAGGGACGCCACAGTTTTCTGTTTTACTGTTTAGTCAGGCGACAGCGCAGAAAGCAACGACCAAAAGAATGGGCAAGACTAAAGTGATGGAGGCATTACACAGAATGGCGTGTGTGTGGGGGGTGGGATGGGGAGGGGGTGGGGGGGGAGGGAAAGGGGGCAGGCGGGGGGAGAGAGGATGGGGATGGGTGGTCAGGAAGGATTCGGGGAGAGAATGGCGGCGCGAGATGAGGTGGGGGTGGGGGTGGGAACAGACAAAAAACGGTTGATGTTGGAGGAATCATGGTGGTGGAGGTTTGGCAAAGGAGGGGGAGGGGATGGAGGTGACGGAAGGGTGGGGTGGGGGGGGGGATGGAGATGGGGGGGTCGGGGTGGGGGGGTGGGGTATGATAGAAAGTTGCCTGGTGGTATGGTGGGTGGAGTGGGCGGGGGGGGGGGGGGGGGGGGGGGGGGGGGGGGGGGGGGGAGGGATGCGGGTAGTGGTGATGGTGATGGGTGATGTGGGGTGGAGGAGACGGGAGGAGAAGGGAACCAGGGGGGAGTTCTCTAATTGCAGGGCCGTCTGACAGAGATGCACGAGGTGATGTGCACAATCTGGGGAGGACACCGCCGTAGAGACCTCACTCCGTGCCCCGGTGTCAAGGGGTTTGGGATCACCCCCCCCCCTCCTCCTCCATATTTTCTCCCCCCCCCCCCCCCCCCGTTTTTTTTGGCTTTGATTTTTTTTTTTAATTCTCTCTCTCTCCGTCTCTGTCCCCCCTCCTCTCTCTCTCTCTCTCTCTCTCTCTCTCTCTCTCTCTCTCTCTCTTAAATAACAAGTAGCGCGAAATGACAAGGATTCGTTCTCTTCTCAAAGTTATGTTCTTATTACTGTTCGTCCTCTGTTAGGGATTTCTTCGGTTTTTTTTTTAATTAAACAATTTTGTTCTTATGTTTGTTTGTGTGTGTTTTTTTTTTTAATTGAGTAACTGTTTTTGTTTTTCGTTGTTCGTGTTAATTTCTCTTCTTTTTTTTTTTTTTAACAATGTCTTCAGTCTTTCGTTCATGAGAGTGCATGCATCCTTCATATTCTCTCCCACCCCTCCCCCTCTCACCCCCCTGTCTCTCTCTCCTCCTCTCTCTCTTTCTTTCTTTCTTTCTTTCGGTCTGTCTCTCTCTGTTTTCTTTTCTATCCTTTCACATGTGAAACATGCTTCACCAAAATGCATATTTAGTTTTTTGTTTGTTTGTTTTTTTTGGTTGAAGTTGTCGTTCTTGTTGTTTTTATGTCTCAAATGCCCAAACGCTGATTAGGCAACCTAAAAAAATGTGTTATAGACTGATATTTCCGCTTCAGTCTGTCTGTAGGTGTCAAAAGCCCAAAACGCTGATTTTGAAACCCGAAAAAATGTACAATAGATTGATATTTCCGCTCCTGTCTGACTGTTTGTCTGTCGGTCTTCTGTCCCTGTCTGTCTGCCTGCCAGTCTGTCTGTCTGTCTGTCTGTCTCAGTCTGTCTCTGTCTGTCTTTCGTCTTCCCCCCCTCCCTCCTACCCTCTCTCTCTCCTTCCTTTCGCCCCCCCTCCCCTCCTTCTCTCTCTCCTTCCCTGCCTAACCTGTAGTTATCCATGCTTTCACAAAATTTAATTACAGCCAGGGTCCTGTGCATTTAAACTGTTAGAAAAGCAAACGCGGATGAAAATTAATCTGGGATGGGGTTGTGTGTGGCGGCGTCGGCCGTGGGGTGGGAGGGGGCGGCGGATTTGGTGGCAGTGGGAGTGATGTGGTGTGTGTGTGTGTGTGTGTGTGTGTGTGTGTGTGTGTGTGTGTGGTACACGTGTGTGTCGGGGGTGGGGGGGGGGGGGGGGGGGGGGGGCGAGTGCGGGCAGATGTGAATTGCGTGCGGGAGCTTGTGGAAGGCTTGTCTAGACCCAAGCCATTGCATGTGAATGCGCTGGCGTAACGTTGACACTGCCACCACCACCACCACCCCCATCCACATCCACCACCCCTGAAAAAAACAAACAAAACAGTAACGAAAATCTGCGCCATTATTTTCAGAATTGGGAGGAGGAGATGGGGAAAGAGGGGGAAGGGGGGGGGGGGGGGGGGGGGGGGAGGAGATGAGGAATGGGAATGGAATGTAAGAACGAAAAAACAAACAAACAAAAAACAAAAGAAAAGACCAAAAAACGGGGGGAAAGGGATGCATTGCCCGTGAGTTGAGCGTCCTCGGGCCTTCTCTGAGACAAATGACCGGGGTCAAGACAGGATCCTCCCCTATCCTCTGCCATCCATCCACCCCACCCACCCACCCTCGTCACATCCCCGTCGCTGTCAGAACCGCACTCGCCCACCCAGCCCCCACCCCACCCCCACCCCCTCCCCCCCTCCACACCATCCCTGACCACCATGGGAAGAAAAGCGAGGGGGTGGGGGGGGGGGGGGGGGGGGGGGGCTAGGGGGTAGGGAGGTGGGTATGCTAGTGTAGCAAGTAACAGGGGCATTACAGGCGACTTCACAAGCTAAAAAACATAACAGCCCTGCCCCGGCGATTCTGATTAATCTGGAATTCATTAGATTCTCCAATGCATGAAATTCCATGATTATTCCGACGGCGGCCACTAGGAGGGGGGGGGGGGGGGGGGGGGGGGGGGGGCGGGGGGGGAGGCTGACAAAGAAGGAAAAGAAGGGCGGGGGACGGAGAGGTGATGGGGGGGTGAGGAAGGGAGGGGAGGTGGGTTGGGGTGGGGGTGGGGGAGGCAGCCAGGGATGGTGAGATGGGTTAGGATGAGGAAGAGGGGAGAGAAGGTGAGGTGGGTGGGGAAAGGTGTGGGTGGTGGGTGATGCAGTGCATTAAGGAGAGGCGGGAGTTCGCCATCTCTCTTCTCCTCAGTCGCTGCCTGGGTCTCTATACTTTTCTCTGCCTCTGGTCATCTTGTTTTTTTTGTGGCGGGGGGTTTGTTGTTGTTGTTGTTGTTGTTGTTGTTTTGTTTTGTTTTGTTTTTCTCTCTCTCCGGCGCTCCCTGTCTCTCTATTCTCCACTACCACCAGCTCCTCCTCCTCCTCCTCCTCTCTCCCCTCTCTCTCTCTCTCTCTGTCTGTCTGTCTGTCTGTCTGTCTGTCTGTCTGTTTCCTCGTCTTTCTGTCCCGCCTCTCCCCCATCTCTTTATTTATCGTTTCATATCTCTTTCTCGTCTCTGCCTAAGCCCCCCTCTCTCTCTCTCTCTCTCTCTCCTCTCTCTCTCTCTCTCTCTCTCTCTCTCTCTGCATCTCTCTATTCTCTCTCTCCCTCTCCTGCCCTCCCACTCTCTGTCCCCCCCCCCCCCCCCGCCCTTTCTTTCTCTCTTCCTCCCTTTCTCTATCTCTTTCCCTCTCCAGCACTTTCCGTGTCTGCTTCTGTCTCCCTCTCTCTGTGCATCTCTCTCTCTCTCTCTCCTTTCTCTGTCTCTCTGTCTCTCTCTCTCTCACTCTCTCTCTCTCTCTCTCTCTCTCTCTCTCTCTCTCTCTCTCTCTTCTCTCTCTCCTCTCCACACACACACACACACACACACACACACACACACACACACACACACACACCACACCTGCGTCTACGTCTAATATCACTCAAAGTGAACAGACGTTAAACAGAAGTACGAACACACACCTCTCCCTTTCCTCCCTCTTTCTCCCTCTTCAGTCCTCCTCCCTCCAGCTTCACTACTGTCCTGTCTGCCTGGCTTGTCTGTCTGTCTGCCTGCCTCTCTCTGTGCAGCCTGTATCTCCTTTCCTTTCTTCCTCTGTGTGTGTGTGTGTGTGTGTGTGTGTGTGTGTGTGTGTGTGTGTGTGTGTCGTCGTGTGTGTGTGTCGGTGGGTGGTGTTGACGGTCGTGGGGATGTTGTTCCATTGTCTGCTGTCGTGTTCTGCCTTCGTGTGGTCGTGTTCCTGGGCTTCGGCAAAACTTCCAGCCTGTCTTCCCTGTTGGTTTCAGTGGCGGGCTGTTGGGCTGTTTTCTTTCTTCTTTCTTTCTTTCGTTTCTTTTTTCTTTCTTTCTTTTCCTTGTTTTCTTTTCCTTTCTTTTCCTTATTTCTTTTCCTTTCTTTTTCTGTCTTTTCGTTCTTTCTTTCCCTTTCTTTTTCTGTCTTTCTTTTCCTTTCTTTTTCTGTCTTTCTTTCTTTTTCTGTCTTTCTTTCTTTCAATTTTTTCTTTTTTGTTTCGTTCTTTCTTTTTCTGTCTGTCTTTCTTTCAATTTTGTTTTTGTTTAACTCTTTTTGGTGGGGGATAGAAAATGGATTGGGAGTAGGTATGTTTTTTGTTTTGTTTTTCTTTTTTTTCCCCACTTTCCCTCTTCTTTCTTCCTTTTCTCTTTTTCTTTCTTTCTTTCTTTCTTTCTTTCTATCTCCTTCTCTTGATTGGTCCATTTCTCACCAACATTTGGTTGGATGGTGTCGAATGGTTACGTTCTTTTTTTCTCTCCTTCACTTTCTGAACCATTATCTATCTATGCATCTATCTGTTCATCTATGTATTTTAATGTATCTGTCTGTATTTCTGTCTACACTTCGTTCCTTTATTCTTACATTCTGTCTTTCTTTCTTCTCCTTTGGTTCTTTTGAACCGTCGTCTGCTTTTCTTTTCTGGTGTATGTGTATGGGGTGGGGGGGGGGGGGGGGGGGGGGGAATCTTACCCACCCATTCCTGTCTGTTTCTGTCTCTCATTCTCTCTCTCCCCCTCCCTCCCTCCCTCCCCCTCCTGTCTCTCTCTCTCCGTCTCAGTGTATGTGTGTGTGTGTGTGTGTGTGTGTGTGTGTGTGTGTGTGTGTGTGTGTGTGTGCGTGTGTGCGTGTGCGTGTGTGTTGTTCAACAGTGGTGGTGGTGGTGGTGGTGATGGTGGTGGAGGTGGTGATGGTAGTGGTGATGGTAGTGGTCAGTCCAGCCGATTACTGGACGGACGGGTCGCCCCGCTGACCGATAGCCGACGTCGTGTCATCTTGCGTGCTTGCTTGGGGATTCCTACCGCAGCAACGTCGGCCGTGGCCATCATTGTCCGCACCTCTTTATTTGCGGGTTTTTTCTTCTTCTTTTTCTTTTGTAGAAAAGATCTTGTAGCTACATCCTGCGCAGTAACAGTGATTTTGAGTGATGTCCCAGAGACCATCCAGACCCCCCCCCCCTCCCCCCCCTCCCCCCCCCCGCCCCGCCCCTCCCCCGACCCTCTCCCCTCTAAGCACTGTCCTTGGCGACTGCAATTTTCTGACCCCCACCCCCACCCTACTCCACCCCACCCCATCACACCACCCACCCTCACGTCCTGGAACTGTTGTGTGGTTGCAGCCTGGGCCCCATCTTCCCCGATGGGGGGTGCCCGCCCAGCTGTGTGCTGTCAATTACCGTCTGGCTTTCTGTCTCCTTTCTCTGCTCAATGGTGATGAATAGCCTGGCCATCTCCTGGTATCTGCCTCCCCCTTACCACCTCCTCCATCTCCTGTGCTTCTTCTTCTTCTTCTTCTTCTTCTCGTCGTCGTCGTCGTAGTCGTCGTGGTGTCGTGGTCGTGGTCGTCCAACCTCCTCCTTCTCCTTTTCCTCATCGTCTTCTTTCTCGTCCTCATCATCATCATCATCATCATCATCATCATCATCATCTCTTCATCATCTTCTTCTTCTTCTTCTTCTTCTTCTTCTTCTCTTCTTTTTCTATTCTTCCTCCTTCTCCTTCCCTTCCCTCTACTCCCACCTCCACTCCTCCTCTTCTTCTTTCTCCCTTCCTCCTCGTCGTTCGTCTTGCTCATCTTCCTCCTCTTCTTCGTCCGCTTCCTCCTGTTCTTCTTCTTCTTTTTCCTCCTTCTCCTACTCCTCTTCTCCTTCCTCCTTTCCTCCTACTACTCCTCTTCTTCTTCTTCCTCTTCCTCCTCTCTTCTTCTTCTCCTCCTCCTCCTCTTTCTTCTCGGTGGTGGCGATGGTCCTCCCGACATTATCCGGCAATCGATCCTGACTGATGCGGGCCCGTCTTGGGGTTTAGGGTGGGGTGGTGGTGTCCCCTCGGTCCGGCTGGTCCCGGGGAGCGGGAAGCCATGGAGATCGGGAGGCGAGGGTTTGTAAGACCCATAGATAGGTACATAGCTTCCCAACCCCCACCCCCATCCCACCCCCACCCATACACCTTACACCCCTACTTCCGCCCATCCCTCTTAATCGGGCCGACGAGAGAGGGGTTGACTGGGTTGTGTTCATCTGTAAATGGGGGCTTGGTGTGTGTGTGTGTGTGTGTATACAGTGTGTGTGTGTGTGTGTGTGTTTGTGTGTGTGTGTGTGTGTGTGTGTGTGCGTGTGTGTGCTGTGTGTGTGCCGCGCGCGCGCGCGCCTTGGGGAAGGGGTCGGTTGGGGAGGAGATGGGGGGGGGGGGGGGGTTCGCGGATGGAAGTGCCGGCATTGACACACGTAGGCTACCTAGGTACCGGGCGAGGTGGAAGTCAGGAAAGCCTGAGGTTGGATGGGGGGAAAATGGGGGGGGGGGGGGGGGGTCGACAAGAGAGTCCTCCAATGTTGTCATCTTTGAGGAGAGGGGTTTCCCCGCGGGAAGCCATCCAAAGGATCCTGGGAGGACATTCAGGGACCACAATTCCTCTTCTCTCCCCCTCTTTTCTCCCCTCTTCTTTCTTCTCTTCTCTCTCTTTCTCCTCTCTCTTTCTTCTCTCTCTCGCTCTCTCTCTCTCTCTCTTCTCTCTCTCTCTCTCTTCTCTCTTCCTCTCTTCTTCTTCTCTTCTCTCTCTTCCTCTCTCCCTCGCTCTTTACTTCCCAGCCTCCCTTCTTCTCTCTTTCTCCTCTCTCCCCTCTCTTGCTCTCTCTCTCTCTCTTTCCATTTCTTCTCCTCTCTCCCTCTCTCTGTCTCTCGCATCTGTCTGTCTGTCTGCCTGTCTGTACCTCTCATTCAAATGCCATCCGTCCGTCCCTCCTCCCCTCTTTCAGAAGTACCCCACGTAGGGATGGGAGGAGAGTGTGGAATGCTGTGGTGCGTGGAAGGGGGAGGGGGTCCCTCTGTTGTCAGCGTGGGCCCAAGTGAAACGCTCAGCCATGAGATGTATTGAGACTTGAGAGAGAGAGAGAGAGAGAGAGAGATGAGATGAAGAGGATAGTAAGACAGACAGACAGACAGGACAGACGCGACAGACATACAGAGATGATGAAAGTCTAGGGAGAGAGAGAGGAGAGAGAGAGGAGAGAGCGAGGAGAAGATGAGAGAATGAAGAGAGGGAGAGAGAGAGAGACGGACAGCACAGACAGGACAGAGATGAAGCTAATAGGAGAGAGAGACAGATAGCGAGGGAGGGATGAAGAGACTGAGGGATCGGGAGGAGAGAGTGAAGCGAAGAAGAGAGAGGAGGGGAGAGAGCGAGAGAGGAGGAGGGAGAGGAGGATCAGCGATAGCGAGAGAGAGAGGATGGTGCAGCGATAACCCTCCCGCTCTCCCCCCCCCAAAAAAAAAAAAAATAAAAAACGGAGACGATAACAGTAACCAACCAACCCCAGCAAACACGCCCCTCCACCACCAACACCCCCACCCCCCCCCGCGCCCCCTCTCCCTTCTCCTCTCCTCCCCCCCAAAAAAAATCTTCTCTCTCTCTCTCACTCACAAACCCTTCCCTCTCTCATTAGCGGTGGCCCCACCACTGGCCCGTCCCCCCCTGAGGGATGAGGTCGGCAGGGAGCGCAGGCGCAGACTGCTAATGCAACACCACCCAACTCCAGTTGGTTACCTGCGCAGGGAGCAAATGACCATGGCACCCCACCCCCCCCCCCAAAAGGGTTTTCAACCCTTGCCGGGGGCCCCTTTAGTCCCTCCCCTCCTTACCTCCTCCAAACCTTCCTACTCTCCTCCTCTTTTCTTCCTTCCTCCTCTGTCCGCCTCCGTCCATACGGATCAACCACCAACTCTCTTCACTCATCAAAGCAGACTCCCTCCCGAGACCCTCTGCTCCACCCAAACACAACAAGACAAACACACACTTCTTTCAACCCACACAGGAGAGAAACATACCCCCACCAGCCATCCCACCTACCCCCCAAAAACCCCACCACCCCGCCACACCTTCTGTCCAGGCCTCAATGTCCCTGCTATCTCAACACCTCCCCACCCCCCCTATTCCAGCGGCGCGCACGCACAAACCTTTCCAGCATCACTCCATCACCCCCCCCCCCAACCCCACCAACTACCTCATAAATTCACAACAAATTTCCTCCACGAATCCGCATCACCACACCGTGAACTGTGTCCGCAGCTGTCTGTCTCTCCACTCTTTCTCGTCGCACCACACACACACACACCACACACACACAAAACCACACCACAACAACAACATCTTTCTCTCTCGTACAGCATGCTCCCCCCCTCAACTCCCACTCCCCCATCCCCCTACCCCCCCCCACCCTACCCGACATCCTGTAGGAGCAGTGGGAAACGCAGTCCAGAACAGCGTGTGCAATACAACGGGAGAGCGGGAAATGCTTGTGTTGTGTCGTAGGGGGGGGGGGGGGGGGGGGGGAGAGGAGGCTGGCGGGCGGTGGGCGGGGGGGGGGGGGGAGTGAGACGTCAGGGTGTCCGTCAGTTTTGTACCTTGGGTTTTCTCTCGGGGTGGGGGGGGGGGGGGGGGGGGTTGTTGAGGTCTCCTCCTCCTTGTTTCCTTGGTTGTCTTTGGAGCCTAGCCTAGCTATAACTGTTCTTCGGCCCTTCCATCACTTAACTCTCTCTTCTCTCTCTGTCGTCTGTCGGTCTTTTTCTTTGGCTCTGTCTCTGTAAGTCGGTCTGTATAGTTCTTCTCTCTCTGTCATGTTCTCTTCGCATCTTTTCTGTAGTCTCCCTATCTTGTTTCTGCTATCTCATGTCCCTTCTCTCTCTCTCTCTCTCTCTTCTCTCTCTCTCTCTCTCTCTCTNAGCTTAGGTCATACTAGACATCAGACGCGGTTGACACACCTCTCGAAACAACACCAATGGATAATTTCCATCGCCCTTTCCGACATAACCCCCCCCCCCGACCCCCTCTCTTCATTGCGCTTCCTC
The DNA here is from genome assembly GCA_016801955.1 of Conus betulinus. NCBI lineage: Eukaryota > Metazoa > Mollusca > Gastropoda > Neogastropoda > Conidae > Conus > Conus betulinus. The sequence continues at coordinate 11,188 of JADBJO010001353.1, read as the reverse complement.
CAACACTCATCTTCCTGCTGTCCCTCTACCTCCGTATCTTCCATCCTCGCCTCTCCTTCTGCCACGCCCCTCTCCCTCTCTCTCTCTCCTCTCCGACCTTTGCTCCACACACCTTCCTTCTCTCTCTCTCTCTCTCTCTCTCTCTCTCTACCTCCCCCTTACTCTCTCTCTCCTATCATCACACACCGCTCCCAATCTCGACGGTTGGTTGATGACATATGGCGTGCGATGCTTATGAAGCTGAGGGAGGATTAGAGCTAAGAGGCTACAGAGATCCTAAAAAAATCCGTGAGGAAGGAGCCTGGAGGCTTCACGGGGGGGGGGGGGAGGGCAGGGGAGGGGAGGAAGGGGAGTGGAGAAGGATGGTGAAGGAAGGGGAGGAGGAAAGGAGCAGGGGGGAGAAGAAGTGAGAGAGAGGAGGGAGAGAGAGGGAGTGAGAGAGGAGAGAGAGAGGGTAATGGGTTTGAGAGAAGGGCGCGAGAGAGTGAGAGAGAGAGGATTCGCTGAAGGGGAGGGGGAGAATGGGGCTGATGGAGAGAATTTGGTTTTGAGACCCCCCCCCGGCCCGGCGCACCCGCGCGGGTAGTGCGAGCAAGGAAGAGAGAGAGAGAGCGGGAGTGAGGGGGGAAGAGGGATGGCTGAGTGGCTTCGGGAGAAGAAAGTGGAGGATAAAGAAGGGAAACCGAGGGGGGGGAGGTGACGAGGGGGATGGGGGAGAGGAAACGGGGGAGACGGGAGAGGAGGAGAAGAGATGAGAAGAGAAGGGCAGGACGAGGGAAGGGGAAGAGTGGGGAGGACGGCCAGAAAAAGAGAGGGGGGGGAACATGGCAGGGATAAGTGGGAGTCGAGAAAGAGAAGAGCCGGGAAAACCGGAGGACATGGAGAAGGCAGAGGGGGGGGAGACGGAATTTTGTAAAGAGAGATGGAAGAGTTGAGAGAGAGAGAGAGGGAGAAGGGTGAGGTAACAGAGGTACGATGAGAAGGGAGAGAGAGAGACACGGAGGAGAGAGAGAGAGAGAGGGCGGGCGGGAGGTGCGAGAGAGAGAGAGAGGAGACTGGAGGCGGCGGCGGAGACCGGCGGCGGGGGGGCGGAGGGGAGAGGGTGGGTGTGTGAGACAGGGTATGAAGGTTAAGGACTGTGGTGCAGAGGTTAAGGAGGTATAAGGGAAGGGGTCACTGACTTGTGAC
>JADBJO010001353.1:0-5000 GCA_016801955.1 Conus betulinus | reverse complement strand
GTGTGTGTGTGTGTGTTGTTTTGGGTTGTGGCAGATGGTTTGGTGAACCTGTCTCTCTTCTGTCTGTCTTGCCTCCACTCTTCATTTTGAAATGATGTGGTCTCGGAGAATTTGTCCTTTCACCGAAATTGGATTGAGACCCCGTGCGTTTCCTTAAAATGAGGAAAAAATCCCTCCTTTGATGATGACGTTATTTTGGCTTTTGCTGCTGCTGCTGCTCGCTCTCTCTCTTCTCTCCCTCTCCTCTCTCTCTCTCGCTCTCATCTCTCTCTCTCGCCCTTGTATCAGTGTGTGTGTGTTTAGTGTGTGTGTTTGTGTGTGTGTGTTGCGTGTGTTGTCATGCGTGGCGCGTGGCGTACCCTCATACGTCTCCTCTAATCTCCTCCTCTCTCCGCTCTCTCTCGCCCCCTCTCTCCTCTCCTCTCTCTCTCTAACCTCTCTCTCGCCTCTCTAATCTTTATCAGAACAGCTGCTGTTGCTGTTTCCTTGTTCGCGTCACTGTTCTAATGAGGTATTAGAGCGAATCGTGGGTTGTGTCCTTTAGTCAGTCTTACAGTCAGCCAGTCGTATCCTGCTATACGTTAAAAAAAAAAAAGAAAGAAAGAAGTCAGTCGTCTGATCGCCTCACTCAACAATATTTACCTAGTGAACTGAAAATCTCACTCGGACACTTGAAAAGTACGTTGTAGAAGACTGAAATTATTTTCGTGTTACGATCTTTAGATATTGTATAATGCTATAAAACTGTAAACTGATACAAGATACATAATTATGCAGCAAGCAGGCACCGGATTTTTTTTTTTAAACAGACTGCAGTTCAGTTCCGTAGACAATTTGAGTGTGCAAGCTAGGGTATGGGGAAGGAGGAGAAGAGAGTTGGGCATGGCCGGAATGGGGGTGGGGGTAGGGGATAGGTCAACAGCCTCAGAATGCTTCCAGGACAGCTGGGAACTGCTCCGCTTGATGTATGGCTTCCAAACTGACGTTGCCCTTGTGCAAGGTTCCTGACAGTAAAGAGCACGTACATACCCCCTGTGTTCATGAGGACCGCGTGGAGAGAGAAAAGACTGGGGAGGGCAGGGTTGTTAGACCGTTAGGAACTGAGAGAGAGAGAGAGAAGGAGAGAGAGAGAGGAGAGAGAGAGAGAGAGAGGAGAGAGAGAGAGAGAGAGAAGCGATTGTTGTAGACGTCAAGGTCTGGGGGAGCGAAGAGTAAGAGAGAGAGAGAGAGGAGGGGGAAAGAGAGGAAAGAGAGAGAGAGGTGGGGGGGGGAGGGAGAAGCAGATTGTTAGACGTCAAGATCTGGGGAAGAGGAGAGAGAGGAGGGGGGAGGAGAGAGAGGAGAGTGAGAGAGAGAGAGAAAGAAACGAGAGAGAAGAGAGAGAGGTGAGAGAGATTGTTAGACGTCACGATCTGGGGGAGGAGAGAACAGAGGAGAGACGAGAGAGAGGGGGGGGGGGGGGGAGGAGGGGAGGAGAGAGAGGGGTGGAGAAAGAGATTGTAGACGTCAAGATCTTGGGGAGAGAAGAGGAGAGAGAGGTGGGAAGAAGAGAGAGAAGAGAGAGGAGGAGAGAGAGAGAGAGAGAGAGAAGAGATGGGAGGATGGTTTAGACGTCCATGGATCTAGGGGTAGAGGGGTGGGGGAGAGAGAGGACTGAGAGCGAAGAGAGCGGTGGTTCTTAGAGGTTCCTGAGAGAGAGAGAGAGAGAGAGAGGAGGAGAGAGAGGTGGGAGAGAGAGGGAGAGAGAGAGAGAGAGAGAGAGAGGGAGCACAAGATGGGAAGACGATAGGGGTAGAGTAAGGGTGTACAATTCTCAGACCACAAGATATGTGAGAGAGAGAGAGGAGAGAGAGAGGAGAGGAGAGGGACGAGAGAGAGAGAGAGAGAGATGCGCGCGCCACGCGAGTAACATATGTAAAAGGACGGGGGATGATTGCAGAGCTGCGGTAGACCCGTCAGACCGCGCGATAGATGGCGCTGGCCGGGCGACCAAAACCACAAACCCAAATCGTTGTTTGCACGAGCACTATAGGCCGTGCTGTGACAAGGACGGATGGAGATGAGTCTGCTAAAGCAGCACCTTGAGGCCCGTCTAAGGACCTGCCCGAAACAAACAGCACGTCTGCTGGAGGAGGAGGAGGAGGAGGAGGAGGAAAAAGAGCGCGAGGGGGATGAGGACGTGGTTGGGGTGGGTGGTGGTGGTGGTGGGGGGGGGGGGGTAGGGATAGGGGAGGGGGGGGAGGGGTGGGAACGGGGGAAGAGAGAGTGTTGGTTAACTTCCTTGCTGAAACAGATATGTTTGAATGGGGTCGGGGTCGGGGGGATAATGAAAACGTATAGGCGAGGGCGAGTGAGTGATTGTGCCTGCAATGAAGAGCCCTACCCTCTACCACCCCCCCCCCCCCGCCTCCTGTGTGATAGAGAGGTCTGATTTGAGAAGGAGGCGGGGGGGGGGGGGGGGGGGGGGGAAGGCGGGGGTGGGGGTGGTGAAGAGGGCACAGTCTTCTCCCTTTTTCCAATCACTGTGTCTCTCCTCCACGCCCGTGAGAGCTGGGGAACGTTTGGGGGGAGGGGGGGAGAGGGGGGGAGACAGAGAGAGAGAGGGACAGACAAAGACAGACAGAGACAGAGAGAGAGACAGGAGAGAGGGAGGGGACATTTTAATGAAGAGGATGGCGACGATACTCGATAATGAGGGAGAGTGGGGGGTGGGGGGGGGGGGGGGGGGGGGGGATGAGAAATAGAAAGGGGAGAGGCGAGCGAGACAGGAGACAGAGGGGGAGGGGTGGGTGGGGGGAGAGAAAGAGAGCAGGAGAGGAGGGGGTAGGGGATGATGGAAATGGGGGGGGGGGGGAGGGTGACAGTGGTGACGGGTCCAGGGGAAGGGTTCCCCCAATCATCATCAGGCTGCCACTCCACGTTCTGCTGGGCTCTCCTTGTCTTCACGCACCCACCACCCCACCCTCAATTCTCCCCCATTTCATTCCCCCCCTCTCTCTCTCTCTCTCTCTCTTCTTGGGCAGCATTCCATTTGTGGTGAGGGTTTTTCAGAACGGGAGGAAAGGGGTTGGGGATGGGGGGGGGGGGGGGGGGTAGGGGGTAGGGGAGGGGGAGGGGAGGGGTGAAGCGGCGCTGAGGTTACTCTCCTCAAGCTGCACTCGCGGCGGACATGGAAGGCTGGTATGTCTGTCTGTCTGTCTGTCTGTCCGTGTGTCTCTTCTTCCTCTTCCCCTCCAGTTGTCACCCGCCCCTCTCCTATCATGTACTGAAGGCCATAGAGTTCGCTGGTCCCATATCTGCTCATTGTCCTCTCCACTGGTATTCGCCCTGTAGTCCCCGGTCTCCGTGTCTCTGTCTGACTGTCTCTGGTCTGTCTGTCTGTCTGTCTGTCCGCGTCCGTCTGTCTGTCTGCCTGTTCCCGGTGTTTGTCTGTCTGCTGTCTCGATTGTTTGTCCTGTGTGTCTATGCCTGCCTGTCTGTTTGTGTCTCTCTCTCTCCCGCTCTGTCTCCCACTCTCACTCTCTCATTCTCTCTCTCTCACTCTCTCTCTCTCTCTCTCTCTCTCTCTATCTCTCTCTCTCTCTCTCTTAATTTCCTCTTCCTCCCTCTCCCCTCTCCTCTCTTTCTATTCTTTTTTTCTCTGTCGCTTCATTATGTCCGTCCATTAATTGCAAGTAATCAGTCCGGATGTGGATTTCTCTCGTTCTTCAACCTTAAACCCCCACTCCACACCCTTGGCATCCACGTTCTAATTGTTACGATGACATGCCTGTCAGTATTTTCGTCTTTCCTTCTGGCATGCAATATCTCCCCCCCCCCCCCCCCCCCCGTCTCACCCAAGATCCCCCACCACAACCACCCCTCCCTTACTCCATCCCCTCCATTCTCCCTCCCCCCCCCATCCCCCTCCACATACCGTACTTAATTTCCCTACTCTGCATTACACGACATCATCCCCCCCCCCCCTCTCAACCGTACTTGTCTTTTTTTTTTCTTCCATCTTCGTTCTCAGGATTTTAGGGACCGTTACAAGTTCCAGCTCACATGTGCGGTGTCAGGGTCTGCCGCGCTGCTTGACATGCCAGTTGTTGTCTTGGAGTGGTTTCTGAAACACAGATGTTTTGTCCCCTGGTTTGTCTGGTTCTGGTGTTGTCTTGTCTGGTCTGGTCGCTGGTCTCGTCTTGTCAGGTCTGGTGGTACTCTGGTCTGGTTAAGATCTTGTCTGGTCTCGTCTGCTCTTGTCTGCTGGTCTGCAACCAGTCTGGTCTGGTCTTTGTCTCTTTGTCATGGCTCCTGTCTGTCCCCCCCCCCCCCTCCCTCCCCCGCCATTTTCTTTTCCATTTATGTAGGAATCAGTGCCTCCTGTTACCACGCGCGACTGTCCTTTAATTAAAGAGATGCGGAAGGGGAGAGAGAGAGAGAGAGAGGAGAGAGAGACGAGAGAGAGCGGACGAGATGAGAGGCGAGAGGAGAGAGGACGGGGCGAGGGAGAGGAGAGAAAGAGGAGAGAGGAGAGAGAGGATGGGGGGAGCGAGAGAGAGAGAGAGGAGAGCGAGAGCGCGAGACGGGGGCGCGGGAGAGAGGAGAGAACGGGCGAGAGAGATGGGAAGAGAGATGAGCGAGAGAAGAGAGAGACGAGAGACGGATGAGCAGTCAGACAGGGGGGGGGGGGGGGGGGGGACACACACCAACACACCCACCACACACACCACACACACAGAAAGAGAGGCACACAGACAGACATACAGACAGAGAGAGGGGGGGGGGGGGGGGGGTTGGGTAGGTAGGCAGTGAAGGGTATGAAATTTGAGAGGAATGTCTGACAGCAGCGGCAGTGGTGAGCAGCTGGCTGCCAACAAGATAGGCTGCGTGACAGAGTGGTGCTACTGATGCTATTTCCTGTAACTACCACTGCTCTTACCTCAACTGCCACGCCACTACTAAAATCGTGGAACTTGTGGAAAAAAAAAAAATACACAGTTCTCTCTCTCTCTCTCGCC
>JADBJO010001352.1:406033-442344 GCA_016801955.1 Conus betulinus | reverse complement strand
GTGACGATTGATTTGAAGATTCAGTCTGTGATTTCACTCTTTTTTCAGTTCTGACAGAAAAAAGGAGCAATGCCAAAAGTTGTGAAGATATCTACTTTTGGTTTCCCCACACCGATAGTTTGTCGCAATCGAGGAATATGGAAACATTGCTGCAAACCGTTTCGCGTTGTCTTCAGCAGATCGGAAACTGTTATGATTGTTGATGGCATGAATCGTCCACAACACTTCAGCTTTCAACACATCTGTCCCACTTGCTTATTGTCGATTGGCTGACGATTCTTACTGAGGAAAGGGTCTGACCCGATTTGATGAATCGGATGATTGCCGAATGAAGTCCGTAAGACTACCGACCGGCCTACTCGCTTTTTCCAATTCCACGTATTTTTTTCCTCTTTCCGTGCAAACCACCGATTTGTCTCTGCATTCAGTGATCCAGCTTCGATATTCTTCCTTCTGTAGCCACAACGGATCAAATGCGTAATTTCCTTTGGCATGATGACAGACGCAATAGCATCTGACTTCGCCGAAGATGAGGGAGCATGGCGCCCTTTGTCGGAAGTTGAACTGCGCATGTGCAAACGATAACTATTGAATTGCTTCCCTTTGCTTGAAAAGCAGACGATATGCAACACGATTCGAGAGGTGAAAATCGATGTCCGAAGTCTCGTTCGCGTTTGTTCTCCGATTCGTCTTCAAATGTTACGGTCAGTTTTAGTCCGAAAACGATTTTAGGGGGATTCAAGGGGATGGTAGGGATATCTGCAGTTTTCAAGGGTTTTCAAGTGCCTTTTTCAGGGTTCATACCAATTAGTCAAAACAAAATTCCATACTTTTTCCATACCTTTCCACTCCCACTCACCCCTCAACCATATTATTATATATGCGCGCTTCACACACACACACACACACACACACACACACACATATACACACACACACACATACACTCAAAAATGATACACACACAAATGCAAGTGAACACAACAGAATGAACAATTCACTTACCAATCACACACCATCATTTACAGTCATAGTTCCTTTACCATTAAATGTAATTTAAAATTTACACAATTCTACTCACACCTGAAAATGTATCTTGATCCCAGTTTTACTTTTTGATTTCTTCCACTTTCTTATTTATCAGACTTAAGCAGGTCTTTCACACAAATTTCCAGTTTCCTCTTCTTTGTTCACACTGCCAGCACTTGAATCACAGTATCATTTAACAGTCACAGTTCCTTTACCATGCAAAGAGTAGCCATTTAGATGTAACAGGGTTCCCACTTCTTCACAGGAAAAAAAATTCAAGGTTTTCAAGGGTTTCTAAAAGGGGATATTTTATTTTTAAGGGGCAAATTTAGCCGTACAATTGAAAAAAAAAAGAGTGAATAATAACCTTACACATGTAATCCAGCCATGATGATAAGGTGATTACACTTCTGTAGTCTTTTCCACGCTCAATATCATGTATATACAAAAAAAAAAAAATGAAGTCTTTATACAGAAATTGAGAAATCAGAAAAAGAAAACTTTCAATCTGCTTTCCGGACCAGTATCTGACATGAATGTCCAGCTGCTTCTGTTTCAAGTCCTTGCTCAATGATTCATCAAAAAGCATGACATATTCATTGCAGCCGAGGCCTCCTCTCTAGCACATTTCAGGAGGGAGCTCAGCAAACTTTACTTTTAAAATACAGCCACTGTATGTGCTGTCGTGTGGAAAGTGTGTGTGAATGGTTGGCGGGCCTGGACTAGCCTAATGCTTGTTCTGGGCAGGATAGGGAGCAGGGGTAACCCCTTTTTAAAAAGGCGAATGTGGGTAGCCTTCCTGCAGCTCCACACTTTTTTTTTGTTTTAAATGGAGTGACTGATGGCGGAGAATGAAGCAAAATTTAGAAAGAGAGGGGGGTTAGTTACCGCCAAGGACATTGACAAACAAAGCACAGGACAAGACACAATGCAATTCGACCTCTTGGATCTTCTTCAGGGGGAAAAAAAAAAAATCACATTTAATTAACATTTAGGACAGTACAAAGAACGAAGACTTATCTGTCATGTGGTAGGAAGAATGGCCGCCAGACGGAAACGACAGAGGGGATTATGGGAGAGGAAAAAAAAAAAAAAAAAAAAAAGGGGGGGGGGGGGGGGGGGGGGGGGGGGGGGGGGGGGGTGAAATGATGGGGTTGTGTAGCTGGTTTAGTGGGTGGTGTGTGATATATTTGTGATGGTTGTGGTTAAGGTGGATTGATAATAATGCTAAGTAAGGGGGGGGGGGGGGGGGGGGGGGGGGGGGGGGGGATATATATATATATATATATATATATATATAGATAGATAGATATATAGAGATAGAAGGGATAGTAATGATAATAATGATAGTGGTAGTAATTATAATAACTAGATGAATAAAATGAAAGTAACTGTAATAACAAAACAATTAAGTGAATAGATAAATGATTTTTTTTTTTTTTTTTTGTTGTGTGTGTGTGTGTGTGTGTGTGTGTGTGTGTGTGTGTGTGTGTGTGTGTGTGTGTAGGCTAGTGGTAGGTAAGTTAGGGGGAGGGGTGTGGTATGAATGTGTCTTTTTGAACAAGAAAGTAGGGTTTTTTTTTTCTTTTTTTTTTACAAAACGCGCACTTAAATGAGTCACTTAAAGTCTTTGGAGACGACGTGACGATTGATTTGAAGATTCAGTCTGTGATCTCACTCTTTTTTCAGTTCTGACAGAAAAAAGGAGCAATGCCAAAAGTTGCAAGATATCTACTTTTGGTTTCCCCACACCGATAGTTCGTCGCAATCGAGGAATATGGAAACATTGCTGCAAACAGTTTCGCGTTGTCTTCAGCAGATCGGAAACTGTTATGATTGTTGATGGCATGAATCGTCCACAACACTTCAGATTTCAACACATCTGTCCCACTTGCTGTTATTGTGGACTGGCTGACGATTCTTACTGAGGAAAGGGTCTGACCCGATTTGATGAATTTGATGATTGCCGAACGAAGTCCGTAAGACTACCGACGGCCTACTCGCTTTATCCAATTCCACGTATTTTTTCCTCTTTCCGTGATTTGCAACCGCCGATTCGCCCATTGTCCGAACATCAACGGTCTTTTTGCACACTTTACAGAAAAAACGCATGTTTGTTGTCTCTGCATTCAGTGATCCAGCTTCGATATTCTTCCTTCTGTAGCCACAACGGATCAAATGCGTAATTTCCCTTTGGCATGATGACAGACGCAACAGTATCGGACTTCGCCGAAGATGATAGAGCATGGCGCCCTTTGTCGGAAGTCGAACTGCGCATGAAAAGCAGACGACACGCAACACGATTCGAGAGGCGAAAATCGATGTCCGAAGTCTCGTTCGTTTTTGTTCTCCGATTCGTCTTCAAATGTTACGGTCAGTTTTGGTCCGAAAACGATTTTTTAAGGGGATTTCAAGGGATGGTAGGGATATCTGCAGTTTTCAAGGGTCTTTTTGACCAGTTGAAATTTAAAGGGTTTTCAAGGGTCTTCAAGGGGCGTACGAACCCTGTGTAATGTAAAATGACACAATCCCACTCACACCTGAAAATGTATCCTATCCCAGTTCTACTTTTTGATTCTTCGACTTCTCATTTATCTGGGCCTCAAGAACAGAAACTTCAGCTGCCTTGTCCTTAGCAGATCTACGGAGAGCATTTGACTTTGCTATGAAGGTGAAGTTTTGTGTTCTTTCTGCTTTCTCAGCAAACTCATCAGCAGACTTAAGCAGGTCTTTGACACAAATTTGGCTCGAAATCTATGATGCTTTTTTCGATCCAGTTCTGGTACTGGCTATTGGTCAACCACGCTTGGCTGAATACACACTTTCCCCATTTTTTTAATTCTTGCCGTGCAGGCGCAAACGATTGAGAAAAAAAATCATAGAACGGAAGTTGGGGCTGGAAAATTGCGCACATGCGCACTCGACACAAGGGAGACTACTCGTACGGCAAAATAAATAATTCTGCAGTTCGGATGCGCGAGTGTTGACGGGGTGGCAAATCGACATCGACCTTTTCCGAAATTTGATGTAAATAATTTTGTTTCAGTTCATGACTTGAACGTTCATGACGGAGCTCTGGAAATTTCATGACTTTTCCAAACCCTGCTGGGTAAAAGCAAACTTTCCAAGACTTTTCCAGCCCTGGAAAAGCCTTTCCCATTTTTCCAAGACTTTTCCAGACTTCCAGGACTTGGTACGAACCCTGCTTTTTGACCCAGTTGAAATTTAAAGGGTTTTCAAGGGTCTTCAAGGGGCGTACGAACCCTGTTAAAGCACTATGGGCATCATACACAAACATGTTTACTAAAAAAAACAACTGTGGCAGTCATCATGGAATTTCATTTTCAGTCATTCTGCCACATTTTGGAATGACATAAAAACATGAGCACAATTTGAAATGTCTACACACTGATAATGGCCTACCTGGCTCATCTGACTTAAAAACTCACAACCCTGTTGGTTATGAATCATTTTACTTTAAAGCACAGATGGGCATCATACACAAATATGTTTACTAAAAAAATAAATATGGCAGTCATCATGGAATTTCATTTTCAGTCATTCTGACACACTTTGGAATGACATATAAAGACATGAGCACAAATCTGAGATGTCTACACACTGATAATGGCCTACCTGGCTCATCTGACTTAAGGGGGTCTCATCGATGACAGCCACATCCATGGCAATCCAACCAGGCAGCGACAGCTGGGTCTTCTCACGCATCTTGACTAGAACGCTCCTAGCACACAACCCACTACACATTATCTTTTCAAGAGAAACTACAGGGAATAACGATACTTCCTCAATGCAAGAGCTTAAAACAATAAGGAATATCAATCAACCCAATGCTACAGCTAAATACAAAAATCATGTCTCCACATAGCAATAGCCAAGTATAAATCATAAAAATAACTTCCGTCTCAACAAAGCATTAGCTGAATACGTCTCCACAGAGCAATAGCCAAGTACAAATCATAAGAACAACTTCGTTTCCACATAGAATTAGCTAATTGAACCATTCCGTCTCTGAAAGCAAAAGCAAAGTGCAAATCACTGGGACAGCACAGCCTCCTTAAAATGTAACAATACATACCATTACGATTAATTCGATCTTCTCAAAGTAATTACTAAACACAATTCAAAGGGAATAATTCAGTCTCCTCAAAGCAACAGCTAATTATAAAACAACAACAGCAACTATGTCAGTTCCCTCAAAAACAGAATTGTGCTGCAATGCACTCACTTCCTCCCTGCCTTACTTAAGTGGAAAAGCTTTATTTCTTTCTAATTCATGTATTTAAATTTCATATTTAAATCTCATCTGTGTCTTACATGAGCAGATGGTTTGCTGAAAAAGCAAAAAAAAAGTCAGGTGGGGGGGGAACACAATCCTTCTGTACATTGTATTCTTTTACACAGACATGAATTACAACCAATCACTTTGGAAAATGGACGCGTCTGAGATTGACAATGGACAACACTTCAACGTATCAGAAAAGGGGGAAATTAGTAGCACATAATTTCCAACAGGCAGGGATGCAATTTATATCCCCCACCCTCTCCACCAGGACATGAATGTTCATAAAGCTACAAAATAAAATGCACACCAGATGACCGGACTCACTGGAGGCTGATGGGATAGGTGAGAGGGGCGGAGCCTGCCCCAAATGTGGCGTTCCACAACTCCACAGTCTGGTTCTTGATAGCACGGCATGAATGAAGGAAGGTAGCATGCAGCAGAGGCGCCATCTGGTGAAGCAGGTCACTGTCATACTGACCTTTGAAGTCGGTCTGCAGCATCCGGCACAACTCATGCCAAAGACGATCCAGCTGTACACACACATGCATAGTCTGGACTCTTCACCTTGGCATCCCAAACTGATCAACGCATCAGAGATTAAAAAAAAAGACCCACACAGGTATAGTAACAAGTCAGCACAATCCTGACTCTCCCCTAACCAGTTCTCTTCATCAAGCTTGAAAGAGGGCTTAATATATCCTAAATTTGGTTAAGGGTTACCTTATCTTCTTTTCCAGAAGTTCTAACAATGGACGTGTAAATTTCCATGATCCCTTTCCTCCCTTAAATTTCAGTTAATTTTGGTCTTTGAATGACAATTCCTAAAACAAAATCTTAAAGTCCATTACAGACGGGAGAGTACTTGTATAATGCCTATCCCCAGCCAGAGACCAAGCTCTAAGCGCTTTGCAATCCATATTCTCGCTCGCTACACAACCGACTGCCTTCCTGGGTAAAACCCAGTGTATGCTATGTGTAATGTGTCACCATACCAACCGCCAAACTGACCTTCTCTTCTAAAAGTTTGTGATGAGATTTTACATGTGTGCAAGATGTTATGTGTGCGTTCATACACGGAACCTCTGTTTATATTCTCATTCGAAGGACTATTTGGGAAATGGAGTCTAAACCAATGTTAATTCCAAAGGAAAAATCCCCCTGTACTGAAACGGCTTGGCGGAGATTTGAACTTGCAACCCCAGGATCACAAAGATTACATGTCCGGTGCTTTACCAACCGTGCTCTTCTGGACCCCTACACTGTTGGCAGTCTTCTGAAGGTCACCATCATCACTCCCATCACACATATACAATAACTGCAAGTACAATTTCACTGGTTTCACTTGTTTAAATTCTTGCTTTGTTTTCCATGCTCTTTCAGAGGCATTCTTTCAACACCAGCTGACATCTGAAATACCATCCTCCCCTTTTTATCTCCTACAGCCCAAATGAAGGCCAGTTATATCCGTGTCAAAGCAGTACACAGGAAACAGTCAAGGTGAGATTTGCTTCAGGAGTCCCATTACTGAAAGAAACCCCCTACTTCCATTAGCCACTTTGGCCATGCTTGCTACTTTTCATGTTGGGTAACCCATCCTACACCATTTTAATCTTTACAATTACTCAAGATTCCTTTCTCCGATTCTTGCTGTGTATGTGAATATTACTCCCCCCCCCCCCCCCCCCCCCCCCCCCCCCCCCCCCCCCCCCCCCCCCCCCCCCCCCCCCCCCCCCCCCCCCCCACCCCCCCCCCCCCCCCCCCCCCCCCCCCCCCCCCCCCCCCCCCCCCCCCCCCCCCCCCCCCCCCCCCCCCCCCCCCCCCCCCCCCCCCCCCCCCCCCCCCCCCACCCCCCCCCCCCCCCCCCCCCCCACCCCCCCCCCCCCCCCCCCCCCCCCCCCCCCCCCCCCCCCCCCCCCCCCCCCCCCCCCCCCCCCCCCCCCCCCCCCCCCCCCCCCCACCCCCCCCCCCCCCCCCCCCCCCCCCCCCCCCCCCCCCCCCCCCCCCCCCCCCCCCCCCCCCCCCCCCCCCTATTTCTCTTCAAAATTATTATTACTATCATGAATACTTATAGAGCACCTATCCTCGGCTAGAGTCCAAGCTCCAAGCGCTTTACAATCCACACTCATTTACACAACGGGCTGCCTACCTGGGTAGTGTGAAGACCTGCCAGCTGGTGCTTCATTTAGTCATTTCCCCGTGTCATCCAGTCAATATTGTTCACTAGATTTCCATACTTCCTTCATTCTTTCCTTTTCTCATGCAGGGTGCAAGCTATGCAAAACGTGTCATCCATACTAACGGCCAAACTGGTTTTTTCTTCTGAAAGTTTGTGATGGGATTTTTATGTGTGTGGTGTGAGATGTTATGCGTGCGTTCACACACGGAACCTCGGTTTACGGTCTCACTGGTTTATAGATCACCATAAAAATGCTGAAGTACTGATTACAAGAGACAAAAATGATGTACCTTCTGCATGGCGGCTGAAGTGCAGACTTTGGAGGACAGTTTCTTTGGAACAGCTGTGAACAGTGAAGCCAGGGGAGAGGTCAGTATCTCCATCATGTGACTGATGAGACTGGACACCTTGACCTTGGTCACCAAGGCAGTTAAAATGTCGAGGAGTTTAACACAGCATCGGCTTATCTGCACACTGTCTTCCCCTGTCTGCAACATGTATTGAATGACAGCCTTGACAACACTTTCATCTTCCATTCTTTACCTGACAAAGGAACACTTTAATCACAAATGCAGCAGTGTGATGTTCTACATGAAGAAAAGTTCCCCTTTCCCAGCAGACTGGCAACACTCGTCGTGACAATGGCATATGTTTACTCTATGTAAACCCTCTCAGGAGTCACAGACTGATTGTTGGTCAAACTTAAACCAGATTTACGGAGCTAATTGTGAAGAAACTCTGTGTGTGTGTGTGTGTGTGTGTGTGTGTGTGTGTGTGTGTGTGTGTGTGTGTGCATGTGTGTGTGTGTGTATACTCCATGTGTGTGTGTGTGTGTGTATACCCATGTGTGTGTGTGTGTGTGTATTCAGTTTTCTTCATGAACCACATCAGCTTTAACTCTTCTTTACTTCACTCTGTGGCTGAATGTGGAGTCTTTTCTTGCTTGTCCTCCTGCTTCTCTGATGAATCACTGCCCATATTCAGTGTCACGAAGCGTGTATCATGCTCGATGTTCATCTTATAAAACTTTTAAAATCCATGCTCTGTATCTTCTCCATTTGATCTTTCCATGAATAAGCTCCTTCCTGGTAGCTCAGATGTTAAAGGTCTACTTACAGGTTTTTTCATAATTGGTCAGCTTATGCACAAATATGAAATGTTTGATGAATTGGTAAAATAAACATCCAATTCGCTCTCGATCACACAAAATCGATCCACGAAAGTGGGATTTTCACCTGTAATCAAGAAAACGGGAGGTAATCTACTAAATCTTGGCATGGCTTAACTGCTCTGGATATGACGTCACATGAGTGTCACCGACGGTGACAGAAAGCGATTCTGATGGTTCTTGCATATCTCGCTCGGAATTTAATTTATCATGTAAAAGCAATGACTATGATTGCGACAGCCAATGTGACTCTGGGGATGTTTCTGCAAGGCCTTTACCTTATCAGTTTGAATGCTAAGTTCTTTTTACCACGTCAGTTCCAGCTGGACCACGGAAACGAGCTGTTCATTTCCAGCTGGACGCCCGAACACACAGCATTCCGAAGGCGTACGGACTTTACCGAAGTCTCGAGGGAGGCTACCGACTGACTTCTTGATGCGGTCACGCGTGGACAGCGAGCGGAGATTCTCCTTCCTCAAGCCTTAATGCATTCATTCTATTTAGCAAGTGTGATCTGTCCACAGATAAGAACAGAATAAATGTGCGACTATCGTACTCATCTGTACGAGATCACCACTCCGCCTTCAAAGTATACATGTACAATGCAGACAAAGTTTTTGATCAGTAATTGTCAGAATAGCTTGTTTCCGTGGTCCAGCTGGAACTGACGTGGTAAAAAAAGTACTAGGCGGCATGTTTGCACGAACCGAATCCACTTTTTTCAAAATATCTGGATCAAATAGAAATGTGTGCAAAGAATGTCCATCTCCTGCTGAGCTGCTGCACTCGCCTACAGTACAATATCTGCCACCCCCTCATGACTTTTTAGGCTGTAGGGGATCGCAATTCACGCTGATATCACTTGGCATTGCCATGTTGTGCAGGTCGCGGCCGACGGCCACTCCATCAAGTGACGTCACGGTTTTCGGTCTACCGCGCAGGCATATCAAACAGGTGTGCTAAAGTCATTTTTTTTATCTATTAAATTCCTGTATCGATTTAAAAAAAAAAAAAAAAAAAATACCATACTGTAGTTATATGACATGTAGACCTGTTTTTAACAAATTATCGAAAATCTCTAAAGCAGACCTTTAAGTTCCATTTAAAAAATGGCAAATTCTAAGGTACCAGTTTCAAAGCACATGCTCTTTCTCAATAGCGAGGGCAAGTTTTTTTTTTACTTCTTTCCCTTAACCATGTTATCCGCTGCTTGAAATTAAACATATTGTCATGAATTGCACTGCTCCTTTTTCACAATTATAAACGAATCAGAATGCAACCAAGACAATATCAAAGATGTGGATTCAATATATCAATACAGAAAAACGAATCCATTTCAACCAGATGGAAGAATGAAGGCAGTAGAGACAATAGGTTATAAAAAAATTTAAGTTACAGACTGATAAAATCATATCTTACCCATCTTCCCAGAGAGAGAGAGAGACTCATCTTCCCAGACACAGAGAGAGAGAGAGTGAGAGAGAGAGAGAGAGCAAGCCAGAGATGATGACCAACATTTTCATTCTTAACACTGCTATGTATCATGAAAGACAGACCTATGACCATCACATACACACACACAAAATCTGAACACTCGGTCCATTCTTTTATTTTTGTCACAAACTATACCCATTTAATACCAAATCAAATACACTCATATCAATGATAAATTCCATCTTTTATTAAGCTAAACAGACTGAAACTTGTGCTTTACAACAACTGAGTAAGCATCCAAGAAAAGTCACTGATATCAAACATATTTTTCACAGTGATGTCAGTGAAGTTCTTGTGAATATCTGGAAATTCAGATCCTATGGCAAGGAGACAAAAAAACAAACAAAAAAAAAAAAACGATCGGCAGACCACCACAAAATCCAGCTGGCAGTCCGGTCAATCACGAAAGCCCTATCAGGATTGACAAGAATACAGATACAAAACCACAACCCCCTCCCACCCCTAATCAACCTACCTGCTTCACTGCAGCAGGCTTGCCTCCTTCACTGTGAACGTCACCCAGCATTCTGGTCATCAGCTGAGCCAGCAGCGACACATAGGAGTGAAGGTTGCCCAGAGGTTTGGGCAAAGTGCGGGGCTTAGCCGATGGTGTGGTGCCCATGGCCTTCATGAAGGGATTCGATGTTGTCAGGGAGCTGAAGTCGATGGTACCCACCATGGTCTGACACAACTCCGTCAAATCTTCTAGGGTCTGAGGGTCCTACACACGAATCAGCAAATTATCAGGAAAACTGTCACATGGGCTGAGAATACCAGAAAAACAAACAAAACATATTACCAATTCTTAACAAAGCGTGTGTTCCACAAACTACTAACAAACAAATGGTATTACTCGATATCTTTATCTATCTGATGTACCACTGTCAGGATGAGTTGTTAGCATACAGCGTTCTCATAAATTCATTCAGGCCAGGAGCAACGAACACTGAAGTTTCCATTTCAATAAATCCTTTGCATGTCTTTGCTGAACTTAACTATATTCATTTTTTTGTGTTTTGAAATCTGAAATTACCAGTGTACGAAGGGGTTTAGCGCAAGCCACAACTGAACAAGTAAAGAAGCAAAACATAAGCAATCTTTACACAAAGGCAGTGTATAGGCGAAACAGAGCACAAGACTTATCTTGCTTGGACGATAGGCCCAAGATGAATGAGGTACAGGAAGCGGACACCAGCTTCTTCCATGGGTGGAAGTAGGGTAGGCATCACGTGACTGTTCTATGACTGCATTTGCCACAAAAAATTCGGCCTGGCAGAGCTGACTAACTGCCTTTGAATGCTACAGTCTGACATGGTATGGTATACGACGCCAAAAAGCAGTTTAGAGAAAGAAACCTCAAAGCATCAACATATGCTCACTTTTTCATAACTCTCTGCAGAAACTTTGCTCAGAATCCTCAGCGAGAGCTCTTCCACCACCACATTGGCCTCAGCAGTGGTAACCATGGCTGCCAGGCGAGCAAAGGTGAGATACAGCTCAGTCAGTGTCTTCATGGCCATCTTGTGTTCCATCTGAAGAATGAACAACACTACATCACAATCAAAATGGTTATGTGATACCTGGAATTTCTGCAAGTGAATGCTGTGTGTTCGTGAGCGCTATGTATCTGTGTGCGTGTGTGTGTGTGAGGGGTGTGTGTATGTATTCAATTTACAGCCCAGGATTAAGGACCATGTCAAATAACTTTCAGCCACCTGGGAAGCAAGTCATGACTTTAAGTCAATAGATTATACTTGGAATGATACATTTTCTTACGTTGTTTAATGCCTTCAAAGTGCATTTCCCCATGACCATCTAAATAAATCATATTGATCATTTCTAGCCTCAAACGTTTTTGTTTGTTGGTTCCTTTTCATTACCGATATATTTTGTTCATAAAAGATATTGACAACCCTGATATGGCCCTTTGCAGTCGGCTGGGCTATAAGCAGCATTATCTTACCTTTCCTTACATGCAAGTGGTAGAGGTAAGCTAATTTTTTTCACTGAATATGTAAAATTGAGGGCTTTTTTTTTTCTTTTAAGAAAATCTGTCAATATGAGGGTTAAAAAAAATTAAAAATAAGAAAAAGAAACACAAGTCTGACATATTCCCATCATAAATGCTTGACTGCCAATACATGTTGCATACCTGCGATAGTTTGGACCCCAGTAAATGACTGACTGGAAGCATCAGAGCTGTGTAGAGGCATCCAAAGTTGGGCCACAGGTCATCATCCTGGTCAACCTGATTTGTCTGCAAGCAAAATATCAGCATGAACCATCATGGCTGGTAATTCATGTCACTTCAACCAGGAATACAACAGATTTCACTAGTGCCATGTTTGATACTAATATTTTGGTCCATCCTTTCAATGGTTTTAGGGTGCACACAGCAGTTTTAGTAACTGACGTTTCCATAGGACTACAGCCACCCTTACTCACTGAGCGTGTCAGCAATGGTTTTCCACCCTGCTCTGACTCTGGCACCTGTATAATGAAATTTGGTGGGGAAACCCAGGGAAGGGACAGGCGGATGTGAGAATACACTCATATAGCCACCTCGAAACCAATACACACAGCTTACAGTGTCGGGGGAAAAAGTCCACCTTTTTTTTTTTTTAACAATCTCTCTACTTCGATGAAAAAATTATGCAATAATACTAGAGTTTTAGCTCGACATGATCACCGAACTGATTATCATACTTGGTAAAGAAAATGAGAATGGCACGGCAGGCGGGGATAGCAGTTCTAATAAGACTGTGGCTCCCCACATTTAGCAATCATGGTGAATCATGCTGCAACTATCAACCAAGAGTTTCTGACAAGTTGGGCTAAACCATGAACTACCTAAAATACCATGCCCTTGCATTACCGTTTCATATTTTCAGCTTAATCTTTCTTTGATACTTCAATGGAAAAAAAATAAACTGATACAAATATTTTAATCAAAAATAGAGAGAGATACATATGGCATGCTTGAATGAAGAAAGCAAATGTCGCCAGCAAGTCAGA
This sequence comes from Conus betulinus, assembly GCA_016801955.1. Taxonomy (NCBI): domain Eukaryota; kingdom Metazoa; phylum Mollusca; class Gastropoda; order Neogastropoda; family Conidae; genus Conus; species Conus betulinus. The sequence continues at coordinate 429,159 of JADBJO010001352.1, read as the reverse complement.
CTGGAATGGTGACAGCAAAGGGACATTGCTCTCTATAGGTCATTCACACTGCTAAGGGACAGAAGTTCTGTGCTGGTTTGTACCAGTCACACGTGTATAGGCCCTGAAAACACCGACTTACCTGTGCAATTAGTCACTCTATTTCTAAACTTAAAAAAAAAAAAAAAAAAAAAAAAAAAAAAAATGTTTAAGTTCTCATAGGTTTACTGGCTGTTGGGGCAGTGAACTGTCACAGGTTCACCGTGTCTAAAGCTTGGCATGATGGAAAACGGAGCCATTTCCTTTCCTTCAGCATCCCTTAACCTTCCCTGAACTGAATCAGGTACCCATTTATTGCTGGGTGGACAGAGAGGGTTTTCAAGCCAGAAAAAATTCAAACGTGCATGTGATTCACACTCAAGACCATCAACTCCTCAGGCAAACACTCTAACCATTTGACAACAGGACCCTCTTGTATACTTGTATATGTAAAAAAAAAAAAAACACACACACACAAAACACAAAAAAACATGAATAAAACACATATACTGGATATAAAGCGTGTATAATTAAACTGTAAAACAAAAATAGCAAATTGTTTCCATGACACACTGTGTGATGGCAAGAGGCATTTCTGCTGTCTTCAGGCAACACATTCAAGCACCACCGTATATGGTGTTTCAGAACTCATTCACATAGGCACCACTTTCTTACTCATCACTCCGCCCTATGACTCATCATACACACCTTTGGGTAAATATTTGACAATGACACAACATGAAGTGGTCAGCATCATCTCTAGCCCGTCACTGAACTTCAGCTTGACATTCCACACTCACTTTGGAAAAGAAAACTTTCAAATGAATTGAAATCTAGAGAGAGTTTGCTCTTTAGACTGTGGTACTGAGGGGTTTAAACAATTCCATCCTCATCTACCACAATTAAAGCTAAAAACCAAATATCAGATGTGGGATGCATTGAAAAAACAAAAACAAAAAAAAAACAAAAAGAAGAGAAAATTTATTTGATACCTATCTGCATCAACACTCTCTACTTTTTTCCCCCCAAAGTATAGGGCAAGAAACGTGAAGTGTTGTGCAATATCCCACACTTGTCAAATAGCATCCATCCGGTCAACACGCACACACACACACACACACACACACACACACAATCCTCGACAAATGAGAACAGATTCCTGGTTGGTAAATACACTAGTAAAGGCACTGACCGAGGACATGTACTCCTGCAGCTGGTTGGCCACAAAGCTCCACAGCCGCCACAAAGACCTGTGCATTGTCCGTGGCAGGAGCCTGACTGTCCAGCAGCTTTCCCACGTTCTCCAGGAAAGGCAGAGTACTGCTGGGGTGTCTGGTGCCGCACTTCACCAGGGATATGAACAGCGTCACAAAACTGCAACCAACGCACACAAAGAGAGCATTACTTTACACAGCAAGCCATCGCCTACATCTTTTCCTACTGCAATCAGCGCACACACACAGACAGCATTACTTTAGGCTCAAAGCCATTGCCTACATCTTTTCCTATGGCCAGATTTCACTTTCGTTTTTTCCCCAACTCCCTACAACAGTACTGTGTCAGTTCTTTATTCTGTTGCGTCCATGAAATTCCCTACCCATTTCACATGAGCTTGTCTCGCCTTTCTTTCCAATACCATTTCCCCAGCGTTGTTCCCACCCTGTTTATTCTGGTTTCCCATACACAGCCGTGTCCCCATCTGTCCCATCACAGGCCCAACACACTGTCTCCCTAAGCAGCAATCAATATCAGGCCTTCATGAGGAAACTCGCCAGAGAAAACACTCATTGCTACCGAGTCACTTTGGTGGTGGCTGTTATGATGGATCATGCACAGAAACCACCTTCTACGCTCTGAACTGATCTCAGTAATTGTTTAGTTGTGGAACTAGGTTGACTGAGAGTACTCTTCCAGTGAGTGCAACAACATTCCTTCCAATACACTTCCACGAGCTTGCCAATACATGTAGCTCTGACATGAATCACCACAAGCCTGGATACTGAATACCAAGCTATGGAGTCCCAATCTGATACATAATAGGGCTGTACACTACACTCCTGGTATATCCTGGCATCAAACAGACCTGGAGATACGAACACCTGCAGTGTTGATCAGAAAATTTGCTGAAACACTGTCAGAAACACATCCATCAAGTGAACAAAACTCAGCTGTGCGGTTCGAGTCTACCCAGCTGAGCCTATGCTTACTCAACTGTGGGTAGAACCAGCAAAGGCAAAAACAATCCCTGGCAATAAAATACATCCAATGATACTTTATGACCTTCCAGTCCACAAAGCTAACCACTGTGCTATGGCAGCTGCCCCGACCCCACATACCATCCCCTCCTCCAGTATTTTTTCTTATTTGTGTATTCTGCACACAAGTTTGACATCCTAAAGTGCGTCTCGGAGTACATAGTACAATATGGAATGTATACACAGACTGTAAACCACTGCTTTTACAGATTACAACAACAATCCAATAGAGAGCTAGTCAATGACTGTACAGTCATGTCTACCATGAAACACAATATACCATGGACACCATGCTGTATAATCATCGATCTGTTAAATGTCCCAAAGCCCTCAAAAACACCTTCACAAACTCGCCCCCATATATACCACACCATCCTTTACAGTTCCCGCAAACATGCCCAATCACAGATTACAATGAACTGTTCTAGTGTGATATACACAAAATGTCTGCAGACTTGGTTTCATTAAAAATGCTATTCTTTAACTTTTCCACACACAAAAAAATTAGTGTAATTAAAAATAAAAAAAAAAGTGTGTGTATTCCAAGATGAGAGGGAAGTGAACAATGGAGAAGGGATGATGCAGAACTGGCAAAAACAATTTAAAAAAGTAATGTAATCTTAACAATAACTACAGGGAGCATAGGTTTTTTCCCTACAGATGATTCTTTAATACCTGATTCATTAGCATACTCTGAAGAAATCCCTGCTCTCTCAGATTTTTTCTTCTTCAAATTTCAGGGCCAGAAGACTCTATATTTGTTCTCAAGTTTCAGCATGTTGTCAAAAGCAGCAGACTATAGAAAAGATCTCACATGCCGAGAGTCATCACTTACTGGAGGAAGGATTCACACTGGAACACTGTGGTTACATTTCACAGGTGCAATTACCATTCAAGAGCACTTTTTATTCACATACCTATTTCATGTTCACAATATTCAGCATACTATGGCAATGTGTAGAATCAGCTGAACATATGCATAACCAGGTTTGTGGCTTTTTGTACCCTATAGAATTCTTCCATCTTTTGTCCAATTCCCCTACCTTAGTTCCTCCTCCCCCCCCCCCCCCCCCCCCCAATCCCTACAAAAACACACAAACATTTAAAAACCAAACATTTAAAGCACAATTAATGTAACTTACCTTTCTTTCTTCCTTTCCAAATTCAATTAGGGCAGAAGACAGCAACAGTTCACACAAGGAGTGGGCACGGCACTGAAAAAGATTTGATTCAAACTGTCAAAACAGATACATAACCAATCAAGTCATACGATTTAAGCGATTACAAAACAACATTCTTTGATCTGATACTACTTCTCACAGGGACAAATTGGCTGACGTCATACCCTTCCAGTGACTTACTGTTTTCAGATTAGTGATTTCTAGCGCGATCATGACCAATGAGCCAACAAAACTGTTTTACCCACCTTGAACAGAGATCCTTCAACAAGAGAAGGTGATGATAAAACGTCAGCTGGTAAGGAGCAGACCAAACGGAACAATTTCTGAAAACAAATACCATGCATGGACTTAGATCACACACGTTGAACTGGAGACTGAAAGAAACCAGCATCTAAATGGACACTGGAGTGAAGAGCTGAAGACTGAAATTCATTCATTCATTTTCTTTACAGCCCAGCTGACCAAACAGGGCCACATCACGACTATCATCACGTCAAAGTCATTCTCTTAGGAGATGTACACATACACATGTCATTACAACGTTTTAAAAACATGCAGAAAACTGATTTTAATGGAATTCAAAGCAACAGGAGCGAACAGCAGCTGAAAAACATCAAAAAAGCCCTTCATGATCTTTCAAGACGATCCACCATTGTACTCCAGAGGATTCCATCCCACTGTGGATTACCAGGAACAAGAAGGGTTACACTCTCTCCAAGACCGGCAGCAGTATGGAGCACAGATCCAATCTATCAGCTCCAGCGATACCAGCAAACACCCTCTTCAGACTGAGAACCAGCACTGCCGACTGCTGAGCCACCTCAAACCGAATCAAGACTGCCCCCACAAACAAATGTCTGTACGGCACAGTATCTCAAGACTACAGTACCTCCAACACTGTCCGGCCCATAATGATCTATAGCGGCAAAACTTGGCCAGAGGGTGCAGAGCTGCTGATGCAGCTTTGGGGCAGCCATTAAGACCTTCAGAAAATTGTGGATTCATGTTGGCAACAGGACTGAAGATCTAACGCAACCAATAAAATCGACTACAGAAGAAACAGTTTTATATCTGTTACAGTCTTTCTCTCCAAAAACGTCTTAGATGAAGAAATGTTTGCTTCTTTCAGAAACTCATAAGCATACCAGGAGGAACATCTCTGAACAAGATCATCTTGAAGTCTGTTGTAAGAATTCATGTCAGACATCATGCAGGTCCCCAAACACTTCATAAGAATGTGTTTACAGTGAGTAGTGCACCCCATGGAACGCAGCATGGTGGAAGTCATATCTCTATGTAAATGGAATGAACTGAAACTATAGTTGAAAATGTACAATTTTTTTTTTTGGTCAAACAACGAACTATAAACTATTGTGAAAAATGTGCTTTTTTTCCCCTTCTTCATACAATGAACTATTATGGTCCATTTCTAATCTTTAAAATAAAACCATTCACTGTCAGTCCTGAATCCTAGTACTCTGAAAGTTCATGATAAAAAGTTTGCAATTAAAACTCCCTTCTCTGTTTTCCCAAAACATTTTCACCTTCGGCCTGTATGTACGTATCCATTTGGCTCCTTCTCAGTGAAAATTCAACTTTTGTTTTTTTTTTTTTTTTTTTTTTTACCCAGAAGATACTTACCCATGTTAAAAAAAAAAAAAAAAAAAAACAACAACACACACACACACGCTTATTTTCCAGATCAATCCTATTTTCCTTCCTGAGACCGAGATGTTAATCACTGGGCAATGGTGGCTGGTTCACTCCCCATCGCTCCTTGTTAAAAAATTTTTTTTTTCTTTTTCTCATACTCATCGTTAAATTTCGACTAAAAATCAAAACCCTGTCACATTTCAATACAGAATGTATTGGCACAAACACAAAAACAAAGGTTTCATCTCACTACACACCTAACTTACCATGGTCATTTTACCAGGCATCTCCTTGCTCGATATCAGGGTTTGGAACTGTGAGAGGAAAGAAGACACAGCCGAACTGCTCTCATCTCGGTCTTCTTCAACAGCTCTTTGGATGAACGAGGTCATGCGTTCCCACACATACTCCACGTGCAATTCTGCAACCAAGATGAATACAATCCAGCATACACAATACACTTTCAACAGGGGTAATCAAAACCTGGAATTATTTTAACACAGATTCAACTATTCATTTACAACAAGTTTTGAAGTGTGAAAATTTTAAAAGCACACACACACACAAAAAAATACAAAAAAAAGATCAGAGCATACCATTTTCCAGAAACAAGAAGACTTGATATTGGAATGTGACACAATTCAACATTATACAAAACAGCAGATAAAGCAAAAACAAACACCCATACCAAAGCAAAACAAACACACACACAAAAAAAACATCTCCGATCAAGGCTCAAGACCCAACTAGCTTTGAATATAAAAATATTCTGTTGCAAATAATGTAGTAAATGTAGAACACTGCTGTGACTGCTAATGGGTACAATTTGTCTGTGCACTCACACAAATGTGAAAAATTAAAAAAAACAGAAGTAACATGCAAAGAAACTCTGAATCAAATTCTGCAGAAAAAGTATTTCACATCTGAAACTGAACACAAAAGAAAACCACAAAAGCTGGAAGACATATACCCAAACATCTGCTGTGATTTCTGCACAACTTACTAACCTATCTCTGGAAGTTGACAAATGCTTAATTAAGTAAAATGTGCAACACTGGACAAGCATAAACGAAACTGCTTACCATTTGTGACCCCAAACAGCTTTGATAATTCAACCATGGCAGATATGAGAAACTTGGCATTCTTGATACAAACATTCAAAGGCATGCTGTTGTCAATGTTCAGCGGTTCTGAAATCATGAACACAACACAAAAGCATACAGATATCAGAAGTGGCACTAAAAACAACAAAAAAGAAAAGAGAAAAAACAGGCAATCAAAGTAGTCCTAGTAACTTTCATTTTCACTTATCAGAGCGAAAATATCCATTCAAAGGCACATTTATCGATTCCTCAATATAAATATGATGCAGGACAAATTTTACTGCAATTCAGATACAAGACATGATCAATTCTACTTTGTAAATATTTTACCAGGTCCAGAATAGTGTAGATATAAAGATGGAGGAGAGATTAAATTCATGTTCCTCTGCTGAACAGCATAAGAATCATTGGCATACATCCCCTTGTAAGCACATATTTTTCTTAACAAATCTTTTTCAAACCTATCAAGCAACCCATGAATGGCTTTTTTTTCTCAACCCTGTCTTGCCGATGGACGACCTGATAAAAGGGAAGCACATCCAAGTCCAGAATCACACCCCTGCATGACTTGTCCTCTACTAAAAAGAAAAAAAAAAAGTGTTTAAATAAGAAAGTCAGAATTATCACAAATCTTACTGTTGAATGTTTCACAGCTGTGCTTTCTTTACTGTGAAATTCAGAGTACAAAAATTCTGGTAACTGAACAGAGCCAAAACCAACACTTCAAAATTCAGGTTCATTCTGTAAAAACTTTTAAAGACTCTAAAAAAACCAAAATCTTTTTTTTTAAGAAAAAAATACATAAACAAGACCAGTCATATCACAGACGTGAGGCAATTGCGGATATGGTGCTGTTTTATCACTTTGTCACTTATGCAGTCACAGTCCAACCTTGGACAAAGAAATGCAAGCCAGCAGAAGATGAATCTTAGGTGTGAGGATACAACTTTCCAACTACACTGGTCCAAAATGTCAGAGGTCTGAGAGCTATACTGTCAAACTTGGCCATTCACCTAAATATTGAGGGAAGTAAGCTTTGGCTACACAGATTTTATCAAGCAGTTTGTACAGACTTTGTAACAAACCTGAGTTGACAATACTGAACTCACTCTGATCTTGTACCTAAAACATCAAACACATCAAGCTTATGTGTTGTGCGAGTTTGCGCGTGTGTGTGTATATAAGCGCGTGTGCATGTGCATGTGTGTGCGTGTGCGTATGTGTGTGAATCTAAATAGTCCAATACCAGACACAACAACAAATGACAATCTTTGGCAGCAACATGACCAGAGCCCTATCTCTGACTGACCCAGCTGCAGAGAAGCCTCAGCAGGATGATCAGCATCTTGCAGTATGTAAGTCAGAATCACCAAACCCCGCTGCTGAGTTTGGAGGAACACTGGCAGCAACACTGGAGACCCAGGCACGCTGGAGGAGACCTGCACTTGGGCACCATCTCCACAGGGGTCATGGATGGCTGTGGGCAAACACCATGTAATTTTCATATTAATATATAGTTAAAGAGTCAGCATACCACCATCATATTTTCATATCATGCCTTGAAACGAGAACAGCACCTATTTGCATGTGACAGCTGTGTTGAAGTCGCAAGATTTCACAGCAGACTTCTTACCCTAGTCAAACTGTTATTTCCCAGCTGAAGTACAATACAATGGTTAAAATCAACAGAAATTCTACAGAAAGTTGACACAGATGGCCTTCAGAGAATAAACCCTCTACAACAAAACGGTGCCAGGGATTGAGAGAAATAAGGAAAATCTGAACCTGACTTCATGATTTCAGAAATATGCTGTGACAACTTTGTTTTCAAAGCATAAAAAGAAGTCTCATACCTCTGAGCATGTGTGATCCCGAGTCCACCCCCAGCCTGGTATTGCCAAGGCAGAACTGCAGAAGTGGTTTCACGATCTAGGAAAGAGGAAAGAAAAAAAGACACCAGACTCAACAAGTGTATACCTCACTTACACACTACTTTCTCGGAAGTCTTGCAAACTTGTAATGCAAACAAACATGGCCGAGATCTGTCTTGCAGAGATGAAGCATTCTGAACATGCTCAAATCTTTAAACAAAACAAAACACACACAAAAAAGAAAGAAAGGTATGGACAAAAGAGAAAGAGGACAAACAATTAATGATTTTATATCTTCAATATGGTCGGTTTATACTATATAATGTATCTATCTCCTTGCAGACCGTCTTCAACCATTTCACCTTCAGCCCCGAAACTACATCCACAAGCATACGTATAACACTGACTATATCTCATGCATGTATCCTGCAAAATCAGGCATTATTCAAAGTTTTTTGTGTTTTTTTTTAAAACACTCTTACTTATTCATTTAAAATGAAACATTTTAGGCAAAACTTTTAGAGGTTTTTTTTTGTTTGTTTCTTTTCATTCTCATTTTCCTAAATCACAGAAACAAATAGATTTTCAATGATAGTAATTTCAGGTGCAACCCCCACCCCCCCTCTTAATTTTTAACTGATTCTTACAGACATGAAAATTTGTTCTCAAACTTCCCACACCTTATCCCCCCACCATCAAGCCTCCAAAGACTGATCTTGGGTCTTTGCTCTCAAGAACGGACAGTATCAAGAACATTTAATAAAATGTGAAATAAAGCATACAGCTCTCTCTCCAGCAACCTACCTGCTCAAACTGTGTCCAGATGGAAGGACCCATGAGCAGTACATACTGCCACCATGTGTTCAGCTTGCTAACCGCCACCTCCTCTGTGTTGGCATTGCGAGTCTTGAACACTCTCATGATCAGCTCCACAAACTTGGCCTTTTGCAGGATGCCTGCACAGTAAATCATTCAACAAATGACACACAATTTTAAAGAAAAGGTACACATTCAGGTTTTACATTCCTCGCCTTGTTGTATAACGTGTACATTTCTCGTCACTACCAATTTCTATGTAACACTTTGGCCAATTCCTGAAGACAGAATGGGCCACTTTACTTACAGAACACTTAGCAGTGCATAAAGATATCATTTTCCCCTCACCTTTAGCATTCAGAATATCGATCAACTTGCTCCACGACTGGAAGCTAGGCAACGGACTTCTGGGGAATGGCAACGGAATGCCCGTTCTAGTATGGACAGCAAACTGTTCAGAAGACCAATGTTCTGAAGCTCCTGTAGGACACAGCAGAAACAAAACAGGTGTCACAAAATGTACAAATGAAACGGTCATAAACAGGAACAATTTTCAGGCCTGAAGCAGCAGAGCTATCATCTGTTAAAAAACATGGCATTTAAAAAAAAATCATTTCTCAGGGCCTATAACCCAAGTTGAATGTATACATCACTGTTGCACTGGGCGTATGTGGTAGAAAAATTGTTGTAACTATTTCTACAAACTGACAGCTCAGAGAGAGAGAGAAATGAAAGGGGTGGTGGTGGGGGGGGACTGTAAGGGCACTCAACATAAAGCAGACCTCAACTTAAGCATGGGTGAAGCCTACAAAAAATTGATTTGACTGAAATAAGGCCAGGGTCCAGGGGCCGCTTAGGCCCCGGCATGGTACAGGGGCAGCAAACCGTTGGGGGGTCCAGGGTGGCGAAGCCCCCCCCCCGGGCAAAATTGAATTTTAAACATTTTTTAGGCCAATTACTTGGCTCTCCTGCACCAGAAAAAAAAAAACTTAACGGTAACATGATTTCTGCAGTAAAATGCTTAACTGTAACATGCTTTTTTGTGAGTTATTGTTAGACTTTATATTCCATAATTTCATTTAAATGGATAAGAATACTATTTATGGCTTATTGTACTAGCTCAGGAAAGTTAAAGTCTTAAAGTGTAGAAACAAACCAGAATATAAAAAATCAAAAAGGGAAATTTTTTTCACTCCATAACTGATTGTTTCTGAGCAAACGAAACAGAAACACGTGCCAGCCACATTCGTTGTCTTGCACCACTTGCAATATTCATTGCTGTCGTCATCAGTTTCGTTTAGCCATTACCATCTCCATTTGTTTCTAATCTGGCCCTCGATGCATGCTACTGGATCTCCTTCTTTCAAAAAAGCCATGACAACTTAATTTCCGGAGCACCGTGCAAACTTTCATTGTCAGCCAAACGCGCCAATGTTAACCTGTGAAGACGCCGGAAATACAGAAACAGCTACTTCCGGTAAGAGATCGAAAGCACAAAATCGGAACTGATAAATAGTGATTTCTTTCCTTTTCTTTTTTAAATTGATGGAAGTTTTTTTCAAGACTGAAAGTCATTTTGATGGATTTCCGTCCATTGACGGAAAAGTTTCACCTATGCTTAAGTCATGTCTACTTCATACTCAAACCCTACCCCAATACATTCTGTACCCAATATATATCTCCCGAACTAGGACAGATACATCAAAACTTGGTTATATCTCAAGTCCTCAATCTGTTACCTATACTTCTGAGGAAACTGCTGGTATCTAGCTAAAATTTATAGCTAACTGAATGATATCTCTAACCCATCTTTAAAAATCTTACTGAAAAGTTGGCATGCACAACCAACTAGCCTGATGTTAAACGAATGTCATCAGACGTGGAAAAACAATACAGGGTTTGTATAAAAATCCAATGGATTAGTTCTTGGGTCACATTCTCTCTTTCCTCCAAGTATGCCAAAAATATCTCTACAAATTCTGCATGATCGTCAGAGCTCAATGATCTTTAAATGCATGGTGTGAAGCATTCTGATGTTTCAAGTGTACCATTCCAAAATAAGCCTAACACTCACATGTGATACCACAAGTCAGGCTCAACACCACACTTCGGACACACTTCATTTCATGCAAGACATGACAGCGGACTAAGATGACAGAGATCTCACTGGTTATTGCGTGGTAACGACCGATTGAGACGGCGGCAGGCTCACAGTCATTTTTAGTTATTTTCTTTCCAGCTTTTTCTACCTCCCTGTACTGACTTTGGTCACTTTTTGCTGAAAAAGTCTAGGTTGTCTCTGTTCCATTAATGTCACGGCCAAGTCTGTAAAGCATGGTTTGTTTGTTTTTCTTAATTTTTGATTTTTGGTGTGACAAAGAGTAGTTACAAAGCACTGTTAACCTTTCTAACCCTGTTCCGCCCTATTCCGCCCGACCCCTCAGGCTCCTGATCCGCCCTATACCGCCCGTAGCTCAGTTGACTGACTGTCTTGGTGTGCCTCCCTTATTTGGGTTGCCCACAGTAATAAGACAAACCGGTCGTTATCCGGGTCTTTTCCTGCCTTTGCTGAGTGCCATTTGTGACAGCGGTTGGTGGCTTTTTAAAATTTTTATCGAATTTTTAGTCATCCAAACGACATCGACTACAATCGAAATGTCGCACTCTGACAGTGACAGTGACATGAGCTTGACTTTTGACCAAATGTTCGACTGGAAGGTGAATACGACTGAAAACGAAGACTGGAATCAGTCGGACATTGATCTCGACGCTGTTGACAGTGACAGTGACAGTGACTATGAGGCTGAAGTGAATGCGAGTAGTGACAGTGACATGGACATGGACATAGGTGACGCAGGTGCTACTGACGTCGGTGGATGTGCACAGTCATCGCAGTGGTCGAACGACGATTTTCGGACTGAAGTTCGTGTGTTTGATGCATACAGGGGCCCCCCACATCCACAAGTGAATCTTCGAACACCTTTTGATTACTTTTCACTTGTTTTTTCCTTTGGACGCATTCCATCTCATGGTCAGGGAAACCAACCTGTATGCAAGACAAACGCTCATGTCTGCTGGGCTTCCAGAGGATAAATTTGAGCCAACCACTGTGGATGAAATCAGAGCTTTTGTTGGTCTTCTCATGTTTATGAACATGGCCCCACTTCCTCATCGTGATTTTTATTGGAAAGAGAGTCATCTCTTTCTTCAATCCTTGGGTGTCAAGTGTCATGTCAAAGAACAGGTTTGAACAGCTGAATCAGTATTTTCACCTTGCTGATACTACTCAGTTTGTTCCCAGAGGTCAGGCTGGGTATGACCCCCTGTACAAAGTCAGACCTCTCATTTCTATGACACAAGAAATGTTTTTGCTATGCAATTTCTGCCTGGTCAAAACATGACAGTAGATGAGGCAATGATCAAGTTCAAGGGTCGTTGTGGTTTTCTGCGGTATGTGCCTGCAAAACCCACAAAGTGGGGCCTCAAAGTGTGGGCTTTGTGTGATGCTGATTCTTTTTATATGCTGATGATTATTCAGTATATACTGGGAAGACCAATGATGTGCCTGCTGGGACAGGTGATGCCCTGGGGGATCGTGTTGTCAAACACTTGGTAAAACCCCATTATTTCAAGTGGCACACCATCTACTTTGATAATTATTTCAGTCAGTCCCCCTCATTCAGCATCTGTTTCAGAAGAAAACCCTGGCATGTGTGGGACTGTACGAAACAACAGAAAGGGTCTGCCACAGGATATGAAGCCAGCAAAATGTGTCAAAAAATCTGGGGACACAAAGCGCTGGTTTCGTGAGATTGCCTATGATGATTTGAAGGGCAAGCTTCAGGCTGTTGCTTGGTTTGACCATCATAAGGTCACCCTTCTTACTTCTGCCCATGATGGAACTCGATCAGAAAAGGTGCAGGGGGTGTTGAAAAAGCCAAGTATTCTAGGCCCCTGCTGTGGCTGATTACACCAAGAACTACAATGGTGTTGACAAGCATGATCAAATGCGATCATATTATTGTTCCAAGCAGAAATTCATGAAGTGGTGGAAATGTGTTCTTCTTCTGCCTGGACACTGCTGCAGTAAATGCCTATATCATCCACAAAAACTCTGCAGCTGCCCCACTGAAACTGCATGTGGATTTTCAAACTGATATTATCATGGGCATGGTGAATGGTTTCAAGGGTCGAAAAACGGATCGGCCGTCCCGTTGTTCATGACAATCCAGACAAGCACAAACACACTCCTTCCAAAATCCAGTCTGCCAGAGGCAAGAAGGGACTGTGTCTGGTGCAAGAAGGAAGGCAGGAGGAAAACCCCAGCAGGCAATGCCATCCAGTCAACACATGAGTGTGTGATGTGTAAGGTGGCACTTTGCAAGGATCGTGGCTGCTTTTCTTTTCTTTTCATCAGCAGTGAGTAGGTTCCAACACACTCATTCTTAGCAGTACACCTATACTGGACTACAGCAAGGACTGGACTTTGTCATTTTTGTTTTGTACAGACTGTTTTGGGGTTGACTAAATATTACAAAGTGTCACATACAAAAGTACTGGAGTTCGTGCATGTAAGAAAAGTGCACCACGGAAAAAAAAAAAATTCATGTCAGTGATGTGTGTGTGACAAAAGTGCTCAAAAGCAAGAACATTTCCAGTGATTTGTGTTCTGTGTGTGTGAGCACATTTGATTATATAATTCATGACATCTGGAACCACATGGCGAGTACAACAAAAATATTTGAGTGTTGTTTTGTGTTGTGATGCCTGTCTTTCTTTCTTCCTTCCTACTAACACCTGCGTATAATTAGAAATATTATCAGTCATAGGAATTCTTTTTCTCACAAACACAAACTAACTCATGCAGATCAAAAAGCATGCACTCCAATACATTTTCAGTAAATAGGGTAAGATTTTTACCTGTGTAACTTTTTTTTTTTTTTTTTTTTGTTATGTAAATATTTTGTGACTTGAAAGCGTCACAAAAATTCCATGTATATTCCTAGCTGCCTGTGTAACTACTAACACCTCACAACACCCATCAGTTCTTTTCAGATGGTGAACCTGACAACTTGCCACCAAAAAGGTAGGTGCTATAAAGTTGATGGGTGTTGTATTGCCTGTCTGTCACCTATTTCACTGACGTAGGTATGTTTTCCAGGAAAAAATCAGGTGTGCGAGTGACAAGCCAAAAAAAAAAAAAAATCATACCCCCCCTAAAATAACAAGTGCAAACCAAAGTTCAGCTTTCCATAGATTTTTGCAGAAAATTTGAAGTCTTTCTATCCATTAGTTTATTTTTTACAATTTTTTTAAGTTGGTACTCCAATTCGGGCAGCAAATTCCAATGTAAACTCAGTAGTTTAAGCGAATTACGTCACACGAAATGCAGGACAATGAAGGTTAAAACTGTAGTATGCAAAACCTGGCAGCTCTGAATCTTGCTGACAGACGGACAAACCAGCAGACACTAAAAACCATAACCTCCATGACAGAGGTAACATGCTGTACATGTGTTTCTTACCTGCTTGAAGATCTGCATCAGAAGGGTGCAGGTTTTCAGTGTGAACAATTCCAGGCCATCAGTAAACATTGTGTTCAGGACAGGTACAATTTGCTAGGAGGTAAAAACAAAAAAAACAAAAAAAAAAAAATGAAACTTCACATACATTCTCTTTATGTATCTTCTTTATATATGATTTTAAAAGGCAGATTTTAGGTTGGTCCTGCCAATATATACTGATAAGGAGAGTGGGTAATGAATCACAGTGACAGAAATTTTTCATAAATCTTTGTTTTTATTGGTTTCACTGCCTTTAAAATTATTGTTCTCAATGTTACCTTATCAATAATCAATAAACAAAAACACAGTACAAACACACATACACACACATTTTATTATTTGACTGTTCTTGTTTTGTCTACATTACACAAATGTATACCAGTCAATGACTGTCTGAACAACCCAGTTAAAAAACAACAATGGGGGATAAAAGAAGAGGTAGAAGGCGAGATCAAGAAATGACGAGTGACAATGGCTGACCCATTTTGACAGAACAGCCACCTTTTCCATGTGTTTAAACATGTAACTTTGCCTCGCGCAGGCTTCCAGCCAGGTTAGAGCAAAAAAAAACCAACCAACCAAACAAACAAAAAAAAAAACACTGAACAAAATGTTTCATGTATGAGGAAATAAATAAGGTCTTAGATATGCTGATGCAGAACAGAAGACAGGGAAGGGAGAAAACAATGGTACAAATAAAAAAAAAAGGTGTCTCAAGCGTTCTACCTTATACTGAAAAACACAAACTGTAAAAAATTGACGCCAAATGTAAATTTTAGTCACCAGACTCAGTCACAGTATTTCTATGAACATGTCTCTGTTTTAACTCATTTTTGACGCAGATCTTACAGGACTGAAATCCTGTACAAGAAAAATGCAACCCATCCCCCCCCACACACACACAATAATGACAGCAAGCACCAGCTGACCTTTGTCAGAGTCGGCATGCCTGTGCGGATAAGTTCCCTGTTGGCGGCAAACATTCCAGACCACTTCAGAACTTTGTTGTAAGCTTTGCTCACGTATCTGAGGAGACTGGGACACCAGCAGTCTCAAGTAAGGGGGCCCCCACTTGGCGCACTGGGATATCATGTCTTTTGTGCACTGTTCACCCAGTCTGCAATCACACCACACAAGTGAGTCTGCATGCTGTTTGCTGAATCAAAAAGAACCACATAAGAATTCATTTTCAGATTTCAGCATAGACAAGCTGGCACATTCTGGGCTATCACATCATGAACGTGTGAGGGTGAAGGGAGCCATGTCAATGGGAGGTGTTAGAAAACAAACAAACAAACAAACAAACAAAACGTAACAAACATACACCTAGTACCATACGACAACCTGTAACACAGTAATTCAAATTCTGCTATTCACAGCAACAGATATGCCTAAGGTGACTGATAATTTTTTGAAGGGCTGGGCACACTGGTTTGTATGTTTGGATTAAAAACTTGACTAGCTCTCCATCTCTTCATCAGTCGCACACTTCTAGTTTGCTTGTTACAATTACCTATCACTTCAGCAAATTCTCTCGGCTCACTTCCATTTATTACACAGTCCTTTATGCACTTTCATGCATGCGCACAGTGTTCGAGTTACAACTTCCAATCTACCGTCAGTTATCTTCCTATGAAAAAAAAAGTGCACACACTATGAAAAAAAAAGTGCACCCACTAACTTTCATTCTCACCCTCCAGTACTGCCTCCAGTAACACGCCATCCACAGTCTTACCATTTTAAACAGTCACAATTTTCACTTTTTCCAGTAACCAAACATGAGACCTCAGTAAGCTGAAAAATCCTGAAAATTTTCCAGGGATCAGCAGGCAGGAGTGTCCACAAATCAGATCAGAATAACAGACTGGATTGTAAACAGCCAAAACCCAATAGTCTTTTAGTTACCTACTACCAGGTTTAATGTCCAACCCCACCCACATGACAGCAATATCCACATGTACCCCGTGCACTCTTCTGCATGAAGTGTGGAAAAAGACTCTTTCAAAGTAGTGTGCCCATGGGTACAATGACAACACTGCTTTTTCATACTTCAAGCCCTTGGCATAAATATGGATATTGCCAATATGACAGATGGTCCCAAATGATCTTCAACTTACTTGCATGTTATCACACATAACTGCATCTTTATCAGCAGATTCATGTGTATCCCCTGAACACCTTCCAAAAAACCTGAATTCTCATGTCTGGTAAGAAAAATGACTTTTCTTGGCAGTAGCCACGTCTGATATCTATTTCAATAAATTTACTGAGCCTGAAAAAGAACGACTGTAAATCAATCAACACAATGGCTTTTCCCTCCCCCAGTGCCCCGGCCCACTTCTGCACTGACCTCTGGATGCAATGCATGGCAGCTTGTTCCACCATCTTTGAAGTGCCCCACCACGACATCGCTGCTCTGCTGAAAGCGTTCAACAGGGAAGAGAGCTGCACACCAACACAACAAAAAAATATCAGGGTGCACATGGAGGAAGAGTCCAAATTTCTGAAACTGGACTGTCACCAGCCTGGTAATCTTGAAATTAATATATGGTCACTGTAGAAATTATGAAAATTGTTATGAAACGCGATGTTATCTAAACAACTTTCGAACATCTTTCTAATCATCATAAAATTCTCAATTATTTGAATACGCCTTTTAAGACACATGTCCTTGTGTGTTTACTGTTAACAAAAGAACAAACAAAAGTGAAGAGAAACTTTGGATGAAAACGCTGATGAAAATAATGGTAATAAAAATGATACTACTGGCAATGAAAAAATTTTGGAAGTAAAAATAGAAGCTGTGTACATAAAAATATTATTAGAAAACAATGTTCAGACTTATCGCAACTTCTTACCCTCCCCCACCCCATCCACACTCCCCGTCCAAACCCCTTCCTTCCACCACACCATATTGAACATATGACATGCAACCATGTATACCATCTGTGTATAATACATCTGTATGTGTTCCTTTGGATTGCACACTACCAACC
This sequence comes from Conus betulinus, assembly GCA_016801955.1. Classification (NCBI taxonomy): domain Eukaryota; kingdom Metazoa; phylum Mollusca; class Gastropoda; order Neogastropoda; family Conidae; genus Conus; species Conus betulinus. The sequence continues at coordinate 411,703 of JADBJO010001352.1, read as the reverse complement.
ACCCCATTCTTTCTATCCATGAACACCTGCGTACCCACAGGCAACAAAAGCCTCCAGTTACCAAACTGAGGTCCACTTGAATCTGTGATATATCCAAATGTGTTTCTTTCAGCGCATATCACCAACACATCACCTGATAAACAGATGAAACTATCAAACAGTAACTAATAGCACTTTATTCTGAATGCGCAGGACAGAGAAGAAAGAAGACAATAAGATGAAGCTCAGGACCAAAAAATGATTTTGATGTCTTCAAAGCATTTGGTGAAAAGAGTGCAAAATTGATGATGGATTGGCTCACAGTTTTTTTTTTTTCAAAAGACTGACATCACTAATTTTGGTCCTCAGAGTTTAGCGTCAAGCCTGACAGACCTCTAACAAAATCATCCCTATCCAGGCGATTTTCATTTACAATACCACTAATTATCAGATCAAAACACAATTTGCCTGTTTGGGATTTTCACTTTAATCTGGAAGACTTTAATCCCTGCAATAAGCTAGATCAACATGCACTACACACAAAAAGTCAACGTCAAAAAAAAAAAAAAAAAATAAATAAAAAAAAAGAGAGATCAAAATATACATCATACAGCTATGATCTGGTTTGTTGTTGTTCTTGTTTTTTTGGTGCCGAGTGTTTGTACAGAGTTTACCCCCCCAAACTTGGGCCAACCAGAGCTTGCATACATGCAGTGGCTCACAAACTAGACCTGACAATACAGTAAATAACGGCAATTCATGGCACAATGATGAGTACACTTCACAGGGTGTAATAGTTACAGAGATAGCAGGAACACCTACATGCCTACACTAAGTTTCTGTGCTATGGAACAAATCAGACTTTAAAGAAGTCACTCTCTGTGAAAAAAACAAACCTCTGCATTCATAATGTTGGCTGGAAACCTCTGGCTTGCCACACACCAGAAAGCATAGGTGCAGCTGAACTTTTCTTTGGTCTCAGCAATAACCTTGATCCACAACGACACCAATTCACCCATCTCCGCAGCAGACAAGAGACTGAACATCAAAACAAGCAGAGGTCATTGCCAGTACACCAAAGAAAGGTTGTCTGATACACACACACACACACACACACACACACACACACACACATGCTTCCAGGTCTGTGATCATTTACTATTGCATTTACCACACACTGACTGTCTTGGTGATCCTCAGTTACTGGTACACCCATCTTAATCTCTTCATTCATGTGTGTTTAACAATGAAATTACTGTCATGATGATAATCCAACAGCGGAAATTTTGCGAGTCAAAATCCAGTGTCATGAGAAAAGAAAAGGAAACTTTTGCTATTAATCAAATGCTTTTTCCTGTTCAAACTGAAATACGGGCCAAAAAGGAGATGCATCTTCTACCACCATGGTACCTTCAGCTTTAAAAATCAATCACGATGATCCCCTTTTCACATCTTTGTGACCTCATACTACAACTGTGATGTGAACATTAAGCTGTCATGCTGCATACCACCTTGCTTTCACTTTCAGTGTAACTACCTGTCAACACTTCTGATCCGGGCACAACACTCTTACTCAAACTGTCTATGACATATTAGCGTATTTCTCACTTAACATGATTAAAAAAAATGTTTTCAAACTTTCTAGTTTCTTAAAACAGTTCCATCATGAAGATGCACAGGAACTGAAATCACTACCTCTTTATTCAACTGTAACGTTAAAACTGACACACAAAAGTGTGTGTTTCATATAAGAAGCCCTGACAAGAAGTATTTACTGGCACACTCTTATACCATCAATTCTGCTGCGCTCAACAACACAGCCTTTCTTCCTGGAAAACTCAGTACTTGTTAATAAAACTTACAAAACTGAAGATTTTCCCATCAAATGAAGGATTTCAGGAATGCGTGATTTTTAAAAAACTAGGAAGTTCACATTTCTGGCAGAGTTAGCCACAGCGAAGGATAATCTCCATTTCAATCATGTTCGCATGTTCTCCACTATCGTAATAACCATGAAAAAGAGCACAGATCATTTCAATAAAAACCATATCTGACAGCACAATTAACAAACACTGAAATCTTTAACACGTTTGATATGTGCATCAAAACAAATCCAGCATCCAAACCCTTAAGTATGTTTAAATATTTCTCAACAAAGTGAATCGTGCTTATCGTAAAAAGGAACCATGCATGGGTAAAATGATCCTACTACTTTCTCCTCCCCCACTTCTCCTTTACAGATACACACATCCATGTATTCGATGCATTCACCCTCTGATCCAAGGACATTATCGCATATGGTGTATAAAACATGCAAGCGCTTTGTACACATGGGAAATGACTGAATGCAGTGTGTGTGTGTGTGTGTGTGTGTGTGTGTGTGTGTGTGTGTGTGTGTGTGTGTGTGTGTATGTGTGTGTGTGTGTGTGTACATGTGTGCGCACGCGTACATGTGTGTGCATACGTGTGTGTGTGTGTGTGTGTGTGTGTGTGTGTGTGTGTGTGTGTGTGTGCAGGAGTGATGAAACTATAAGTGTTCGCCTGGTAGCCACATGCTATCAGAAAACTGATCAGGCCAGCAACATTTTCTATGCATTAACCTGGACAGCAATAATTTTTGTTTCATTCCACAACACTGCCCCTTCCCACTCCCTAAAAGAACTTCTCTCCCAATCTGATTCTTCAAGCATGATGGCCAGAGGGCATCTGAGCAGGTTTGCTATTGATCATGAAACATTGTCTGCTCCCTTCTACAGTAGTTCTTGGTAAGCAAAGTCACTCTATGTGACTTGTCTTTTTTTTTCCACTACAAAAGCATGGAGAAATCTGGCTACGATCATTTTCTGAGCTTGCCTGGTTCGCTACTTGAAAAGAACGTATTTCATTGTTTGGTGTGTGTGTGTGTTGATATGCTTTGTATCACTGACATCAGTGCTAGAAAACTTCATCACTGAGCAGGCCTTTACAGCGTTTTATTAAGAACTGTATAGGCAATAGTTATCAAATGAAACCAAGCATCAAAAAAGTCTATACAGAACTACGAAAATCAGGAATTATGTATTTATAACCGAACGAAACCATTGTCAGTGTCACAGCTGAAAAAGTAACACTTTTGATATGGTAAACAACCGTATCATACACTACAAAGTTAAACATGCACACAATTTTTTGGTAAGTAAGTTAAGCTCAATACTTTTCTTTACAAAATCACACCAAAATATTATCTTACCTCACAATGTCCTTGGTGTTGACACAATAGCCCATCACATTCAAGGCTTTAGGTGTGATGGAGTTTTTCAACTCTCCATCAGAGGTCACATGCTTCTTAGCAACAGCCACCAGCCGGTGGCCCTGCTCCACAAGATCTCGCTCAAAGAGACTTAACTCTTTGCTGATGTGATGGGACAGCTTGTTGTAGGCATCAAGCACCTGCTCATCAGGAGATGCATCCGACTCTAAGACAGCCAGCACACTCTTCAGGTCCAGCGGCGACTCATCGCTTCCTCTGCCATTTTGCTGCTCTAACAAACAAACAAAAGGAAAATCCTGTAAATTCTGATTCCAGTTTTAGCCCCCCACATCCCCCCCCTTCCTCAAATTCATGGCTTCTATTCAGTGGACAGATTTATTTTTAAAAAAAAAAAAAAAAAAAAAAAAAAAAAAAAAACTGAACTGAACTTCCACTTTCCAGTCTAAACCTAAGTTATCACATAAAAAAAAAATACTTCAATATTACCTGCCAAGGCTTCAGTGACAGTGACACCTTTCACACAAGCAAGATGCTAGAAATTCATACGAATTTAGTGACAGGCTGAGGATAATAGCACATTCACAGCGAGCATGGTAAGACACTGGACAGGGACGGCTCGAGTATCTTGGAGCTCTCTCTTGCTTGGGAGACAAACTGACCAGCAGCAGTAAAGTTCTACGACTTGTGTATGAAAAATGAACAGCTGACAGAAACAGAATATTAAAACTCCATCATCGCCTTGCTGTGTCAGACCAACTGACATAGGCTAGAACACCAAGGCGGCATCAAAATGTTACGCTCTGCATTGTTATGCAGGGATTGTCTTCAATCATGACATGCTCCTAGTATAACATTATCACTATATATCAGTCTCCAAAATCCCTTGGAGTGTGGCTGCTCATGTGGCAGGGGAATCAAAAGTGGTCATACGCATAATAATGTTCTCATCCCTAGCTGATGCATTTGTACCATAGTGTGTTCAGTGCTTCAGCTGTTCAGATGATCCCTGGAGTCTTTTAACCAGGCTACGACTCCAACAGCCGTATTGTGTTAAAAAGGTGTCTAATGCTCGTTCCTTTGTTCATCTTGCCTCTCATTTCTGTCACTGTAAGCAAATAAGTGATTTGCCAGTTCCTGTGTCAATAAAAATCCCTCACTTATCCTGTACTCAAACAAGTAACACACTTGTGCTTTGAGCAGCACTTTACAAATAATTTTCACGAGACACAAAGGTACATGTGCATCAGCAAGCAATAAGCCAAGGCTAGTCTGATTACCCAGGACAAAGAAATAATATTGTTACCATTTATCTGGTACATGAAGATACTCTCAAACATGCACAAGTGGGAGATTATATAAGTACTCCGAGTTCAACAGCAGGGACTTTCTGAAGCAAGTAAAACAATAAAACCTGGTTTACTGGCTAAGAGAGGAGTCAATCTTCAATACTTGTCACATAGCCCGATCGTGTACTTCTCTCGGATATTTTGGTATTTAACAGAGAATATTCATTCTCTTATTTTAGTTGCACACATGCCATCAGAACTGTATGTGCAATGCAAGTACAATCACTGTTGGCTAACAGTAGGGGTACAAGTGGGAAAGAGTCCCGAATCCTGAAAATGAACTGGGCCTTCCCACTGATCCTGAAACAAACTATGACCATCCCATCCATCCCTTCTATCCTGAAATTTACCTTTGTGGGTGATGAAATCCCTGAAACTTTTCCAGCACCTTAATCACATACACACACACACACATGTATACATACACAGAGAGAAGTTCCACAGAGTAGCATGTGGACAAGCTTGATAAAATTTTTACTTTTAACTTGGGCATATAAGAATACCATAGAACAAGAAGTCCCCTGTAGTGTAGTTTAACACTTCATCATTTCATAACACATTTACAAAAATACTTAATCCGGGGACACAGTGATAATTCTTACGTTCAAATGATGCATGAAATTCCCAACCAATGCGCTGGAATTCGGTCTGCGCCACTAAAACGTGCCAACATTTAACCAGACGCAATAATTCTCCCTGTATGCAGGCATTCTAACTCAAAGCTGTGCATCACGTGAAAGCAATTACGTCCGATCCACATTACAAACATAACTTTCCTCAATGTTTTAAAAATAAAACGCTCTAAATCGATTAACAAATTCTGCTTAAGAACTCTTCTCTTCTTAAAAATGAACAAAAGTCATCAAATTTGATGACATGGTGGGGCCAGGATAGCTCAGTGGTAGAGTGCCAGACTCGTAATCTTGGGGTTGTGGGTTCGAATCTCCGCCGAGCCGTTTTGGCACAGGGGGATTTCACAGTTTAACATTGGTTCTGACTCCATTTCCAATACAGTCCTTCGAATAAGACTATAAATTGAGGTTCCGTGTGAAGGTATGCATAACATCTTGCACAAGTAAAATCCCATCACCAACT
>JADBJO010001352.1:398533-403533 GCA_016801955.1 Conus betulinus | reverse complement strand
TCCTTGTTGTGAACATCATGTATGTGGCATGTTAGGATGATTTATAGCCTTTTCAGGAGCTTGGGAAAGAAAAGATTCTCTGCCGGTAGTCGCCTCATTCTTCTCAGAAAAAAACGGGCTATCACACCCCCCCCCCCCCCCCCCCCCCCCCCCCCCCCCCCCCCCATCCAAACCGTCTTTTCTCCTTCCTTTCTAGATTTCTCCAAATCCAAACTCCAGTTTCCTTTCACTGATTCTCTTATAACTTTAACTGTGGCGCGCGAGCGCGCGCGCACACACACACACATGTGCGCACATACATTCACTAATACACGCACGAGCGTTCACACACACACACACACACACACACACACACACACTCACGCACAGAGATACACACACTGACACACACATGCACGTGCACACGCGCGCGCGCGCGTACACACACACACACACACACACACACACACACACACACACACACACCTCTGTGTGTTTAGACTTCGTTGTTGTGAACGGTTGTTCGAACCATCGTTATCGTAACAGTACGTGGCCACGGACAGTATCAGTCAGTAGTCAGCCAGCTGAAGAGAATACGATCAAATTTTAGTCAGAGAGTGGCGAAAATCGTTCTAAAAGTGTATGCAAAGAATACACTAACACGTACTCAATAACTACAACACATGTCATTACACTGTCATTGTTTGTCTTTGATTGTGCACACATTAAAAGGGCCTGCGCACATTTTGTGATGTGTGTACCATGTTGTTTTGACTCGATTCCTTCGTTGTTTGGACATAGCTTCGGGTGTGAAATGAAATCATGTTGAGGCTAGACGTGTAATAGTATAAAAGACAGTATAGGTGAGTAACTCTCCGTTTGAAAGAGAAACATCTACAATTTAAGGTGGTTTTTGTTGCCAAGAATTCAGCATGTAAACTAACAGACGCAGTTGTGATCGAGGTAGCGAGCTGGTAACAAATTTTATGCTCCGACATGTGCGTTATGACACGTCAAATGAAGCAATGTCTTTTGGTCACGTGACATATCAAGTGGCGGGGGGAAAATCAGAACTGCAAGCATCACGTGGTGTTGACGTGAAAACAAATGGAGCGCGTCAAAACAATGTGGTTCGATCAGTCATAATTGTCACTACAACGCGGTCTCCACACACACACACACACACACACACTCACTTAAGTCTTTCGTCCAATATCACATGATTTTTTTTTTTTTTTTTTTTTTTTTTTTTTTAAAACACGAAAAGACGATATTTGAAAGTACAACTACTACGTGAGTCTTTCGAATCAGACAATCTCCAAGTCGTTTGTGCATCTTGCGTTAAGCACATTTCGCGGCATAAGTCACCACGGCAAGGACATCGTTGACCACAGCAAAATTGGACGACGCCAGTGCTAATCCAGACCGTTTTGTTTACCAATCAGTTTTGTTTACCAATCAGATGACGAAGCTGTTTTGTGTGTATGTGTTGTGTGTGTGTGTGTGTGTGTGTGTGTGGGGGGGGGGGGGGGGGGGGGGGGGGGGGGGGGGGGGGGGGGCAGGGGGGAAAACATAATGGCTGAACATCATTAGCCAGGGCTTTCCTTTCCAGTAGCCGTAGGAGACAACTGTTATTTTGTTCGTATTGAAGATAAAAAATGGATTTTTTCGGTAAAAAGCCGAAATAGAGATAAGGTTGTTTGAACTTCCGATTTGTATTTCACTTTTTGTCTCGTTGTGGTTTTTTAAGTCGGGGTGCCTGATTCGCCGTATTCTATCACCTTTGTTTCTGATATGGCCATAATTCATCTTTGATTGTTAATCCCAAAGACCTACTCACATAAATAAAACAAAAAAGAAAAAACATGTGGCGGCGGCCGTACAATGGCAACACACGGCTTTACCTTGGGTCAGCGTCCCGCGGTCGCATGCCCACGGCACACACATGGAAGGAAAGAGAGGGGTGGGGTGGGGGTAGAAGGGCGAGGTGTGTGTGTGTGTGTGTGTGTGTGTGTGTGTGTGACGGAGGGGGGTGGGGGAAGGAGAGAACGGGTGAGGGTGGGGGACGCAGCCTAATCCATGTTTGGTTTCTCGCATGCAAGGAAAACTGGCGAACAGTTGTAATGTCTGTGACTGAAGCATAGAAAGTAATAACGTTCTCTGATTGGGACATGAAATTTATCAAAATACTGACCCTTCAACAGCACGAAAGATCGTTAAGAAGCAGGCATGTTGTTAATTCAATTTTCTTTTCTTTTGCCCCCGTTGGTTTTTCTTTTTCTTTGTTTTTGTTATTGTCGTTGTTTGTTTTGTTTTGTTTTTGTTTTTTGTTACTCCATTGCCTCTCACATCTCTCGCTGAAAGGATCAGCTAGTCTCTTTGTCAGTTCTGGTATCCATGAGACACATCTCTGACTTCAGCGAGTGTATCCCGGGACTGTTCTGCATGCCAGAGTTGGCAGCCAGGTGGATCGAAGTCAGGATTAATGAGCTTAGGCTGTATCTAAAATAAATGCTCTAATCAGTCACTGTACGTAGTGGCGTGGACCAGCTGTGTAACTCAGACGTTCCGGCAGTCAGTGGCGTTGCCATTACCATACGTCTCATGCTTCTTCTTCTTTCTTCTTCTTCTTCAGTGTTCCAGTATCTGGTAGTGTGTGAACTCGTTTTAAACCCTGTTGGAAAACTCACACTATACTCGAGAGTATAGTCAGTTCACTCCGACTTCGTTGAGTGCAGAAATTTGTGGGAAGAGGTTGTGGAAAAAAGACAGATAAAAGATATGGTAGACAGAAAGGAAAGAAGAGACAGTATAACAAAGGAAGAGACCAAGTTGCTGAGAGCGAAAGGAAAAGGGGGACATTACTAGCACAGAATGTCCACATGGAGGGGGAACTATCTGTACAAAAGACACCCCAGTAACCCCCACAAGGGCGTCTCATGCAAAATTGCTATCTTATTGAATCTGGATTCAGATTCAGAAAGCAGATTAAAAAAAAAAAAAATCCAATCAACTCTTCAATTCATGCCGTCTCCTTGTTTTGTTTTGTTTTTGTTTTTAGCTAGTCTCAATGCCATCACCTCACGGTAAGATATCTATCTGGATATACCGTTAAGAAACGCAGGTTGGACTAGCTGTAACTGAGAACAAAACTTGGCGAAAGTTCCGAGAATGACTGTAGGTTAATACGAAAGTTGTCAATAAGCAGACACCGTTGAAATCGCACGAATTTTCAGCACGAAGCTACGTTGTTATCGAGCTGTTCCGAAAATGTGTGCCGTGTCCCCACCATGATCCCAGTGAGAAATCGCCGTGCGTGGGTATGTAAGCAGCGTACACACACTCACAAACACAGAGTAGTTCGTCATTCGGTGGTTCTTGGAACAGGCCATTGTGCGCCTTACTTTTGGTGACTTTTCTGACGGGTTTAGAATGATTTCAAAAACAGATTCTTAATCAAGATCAGTATACTGAATATCAACAATGGTATGTGACCAATATTACACCCAGCTTTCATTACCACGAAACTGGGCTTGATCAGGTTAGACTGTCCGCCAAAAAAACGTGTACATGGCAATATACACAACTTTCATCAAACACTGATTTTTTTATCTTATTTTATTTTTTTTTTATTTTTTATTTTATTTTTTTTTTTTGTTACTGCATTCGGCCATTATTTGTAGCAGATTCATTGCGTGGGTGGTCTGTTTGACTGCCTAAGTTACATTCTGCCGGAAAAAAAAAAAAAAAAAAAAAAAATCAGCACACATCCGCAGAAATCAGCCATCCCCAGGTTGGTGTAAGTGACAATAAAGTGCGGAAATGGCAATTCACACACACACACACACACACACACACACACACACACACACACACATGAACAAAAATCGTCTAGCAAACAAGCTTCACCCAATCACAATCTCTGGGATAGCAATGACTATTCACAAAACAACTACACGTGCATGTTTCTGGGGGAAAAAAAAAAAAAAAAAAAAAAAAAAACCAAGAAAAGTAAGAACGTCATTTCCGGGTTTTTCTCTTACTTTCAGTAAAGTTCGATCACAGTATCTCCGTGACGTGATATTTACAGCTACCACCATCCACTCCCAACTCTCTCTCTCTCTCTCTCTCTCACACACACACACACACACACACACAATTTCTTTAGTGTTATCGGTTTTACAATATTTTCATATAGCCGGTCTTCACCCCCACCCTCACCCTCTTTCCTCTCACTCCTCCCTGTCTGTCGTCTGGCTTTGTTGCATGGCAACATGATAATAAGACACGACTCTGACGACAGCGTTTTAGAGACTTTGTCGTCATTATAGCGCAGGTTGTCGCCATTGCTCGTTTTCTTCCCCTTGTAATGTGACAGTGCCTGCGAGGTCGTGGCCAGCCAGTATATTTCCTTGACCACCTACGCACTATAAAGAGACACAGGCTGTCACCATACTGCCTCATGCATTTCTTGAGCTCACACGTTTTGCCTATGGCGATCCAGGTAAATTCAAGCATCAGCAATAAAGGCTGAAAACCACTAAAATCTGAGAAACTGTCATGCTTGGACCAAACTGTTCCACTTCACACTGCACATATTGAGAAGCCTAGCCTCTGCCTCATTTCAGATGACTAAACTCCCCTTCCATAATAAAAACCAATCGGCTGTCATGTTCCTCTGACAATCTGTGAATTAGCCGGACGTCGAGAGAGCGCGATGGTTAGTCAACTTGACCCTTTAAAAGAAGAGATCGAACCCCCCAAATTCACAGACCCACACACAGGCCTTAAAACAAAGTCGTCCCCTGTGTGTAAAACTCAGCACCAGTGTATGCAACAGAGGGGAATCTCAATCTCTAAAAGTCTGAGATCCCGTGTCAAGACCCACTGGTTGTCCCAGAGGAAAAGGAAGTGGAATCTAGTTTCCAAGTTTTAAGACTGTTGGCCTACATTCTTTGTATTTTTGTACCGTATGTTTCAGTAGGATAACTTTGCTCCAGTACTTCATGAAATCTGCTTAA
>JADBJO010001352.1:391033-393533 GCA_016801955.1 Conus betulinus | reverse complement strand
AGTGGAGGCGGAGGGGAGGAAGACGAACATGGTAGCCATCTTGTCGGGTTCACCACCACACAGGGGACCTCGATCTCACCACGTCTCGTGATCTCACTCGCCTTGCGTCACTCGTGCTCAGCACGACGTCCGCTGGCTGACGTCATTCAGTCAATCAGAATGACAGGCAACACCGTGTCTCAGGGATCGCTCTTGTTGAAAGGGGGAGGTGGGGAGGGAGAAGGGGGAAGTCCTGCCTTGAAAGGCCTTATCGCCATGACAGCCACCGACAGCTAAATGCTGAACCACGATTTGTTTAAAAGAAAAAAAAATGTGATTTTCATGAGTACAATACAGCCTTTTACGGTTATGTCATCAGTAGACCTACAAGCGCTACGTGCCATCGCTACGTACCAACAGAGCTACATATCATTATCACTTTGTTCATATGTGCTATGTATAACACGGCTACATACCAATACCATAACGAGTAACAGCGCTTCATGACGACAGCACTTTTAATTGCAAGGTCTCAATAGCGTCATGCTAATCTAGAACTACTCGATCAAGGACGATTCTGTAAGCGCACCTGACTGGCCGTGCGTGAGATATCTGTTCTATTTATGTCTTTGATTTTTTTTTTTTTTTTTTTTTTTTTTTTACTAAGCTGCGTGTTGATCATCTAAATTACAAAGACATTTAGACAGGGAGCAATTTAAAAAAATTCTCTCACGCATTTATAGCATGGGTTTTAAACGGTAAAGAACTGGCGCATGCCTTGTGAATTGCAGAGAGAGGCGTGAACTGCACAGCGGAGAGTACGGCGAGGCAAGTCGATGTTTTACATCCTTTGTAGGCATACTGAGCCAATGAAACCTAGTAATTAGTGTATGGGAGGGGAGGGGAAGTGTTGCTCCGTATTTGCTACCTACGGAGATGGTACGCTGTTGGGACTTAGCAAAAAAGAACATCACGGTGGCAGAAAACTGTTATCAACATATGCGCTATCAACGCTTAGCACTAATGAGAACTATTGACTCTTACGTGACTGACCTTTGTGATCGACGGAAATGTTCTGCATATTACTGCCCTTCTCTTGATGCTAGTGTTACTTCGCAGGACGTCCATCTATTCTTTTAAGTTTCAAACCCGAAATAATCATATTAAATCTAATAATAGCAATTATCAAATTGTCACCAAGATCCAACATGTTGCAGAAGACTCCCATCATTCGTTTGATCGTCCCCAACCTCGAGTTTATTCACACTGTGTCAAAGTTACTATTAACTTTTTTTAAACCTGAATCTCTTGTTCTGTTTGTCAATCTGCCAGCGAGCTTGCGAAAAAACAAAAACAAAAACAAACCCTATAAAACTGTTTCGAGCCACGCTTAAGGGAAGGATGGAATGTGACCCAGAGTTGACCCCAAGGAATATTGATGCCGATCTGTGGGATCAAGGTTTGGAGGCTATATAGATGGAATGGCAGTTAGGGGGTGACTGAAGTTTAACATCTGTTCGATCTTGGCGGAGGTGCGTGCTCTGCCCAGTGCCCTTCTAGTGTATCTGTTGATTCATTTTATTGAAGAACTTCACTGTTCGTTTCTTGGCAAATCGAATTACCAATCAACAGTACTACTAGAAAAACAAAAGCAACAAACTATCAAACATATATATCTAAGTGCAAGTTCCAAACAAAGAACGAAACTAGATTTAGCTGATTCATCTTCACTTTCCACCCCCTGGAAATGTTGATCAAAAGCTAAAACGAGTTAAAAGGCTTTATTTATTTACTTACTTATTAATTTGTTTGTTCATTCATTTATTTAGTAGATTAATGTCTTTTTCGTCGCATGGAAATATCTCCGTTTCACACCGCTACTTTGCACAGGATGACCAACAATCCATATTGTAAGAGCACAGACATAAAGGTCCTCAACGACGTATATAGGCTACCCCCATCAAAATATGCTATGGATACATTGACAGAAACCGTCAACTCAGGAACTTGCTGACAAAGCAAGGTGAGAGGAGGGGAGACATGGGAAGGAATGGAAGGCAAACATTATTGCACAGCTTACTTCTGTTCAAATGAAAGCTGTGTCCTGCTGTAGCAGAGCACAAACACCCCCTCCTTCTCTCTGCCTTGATCTGATTTGTGTTATCCAAACGTATTCAGACTTTTTGTCAGTGTGTATGAAGCTGCTAAAAACATCCTTCCTGAATCTTTAGGGGACTTATTGGCCAACGTTAGGGCTAAAGGCTTATTAGATTTTCTTGTTGCCTTTAATGACCGAAATTGACATGCCTTATACACATAAGCTACACAAATCTTTTCTCGGGAACGTTGAAATATTCTGTACCTGAGTTTGGGGAGAAGTCTCTACCATAAAACTATCAGTTAGCTGGAGCAAATACCCATGAGTGAAAATACGTTTCAACACAGTTTTAAGAGAAATGATTTTATAATTCATGAAATGAAATGATTTTGACATAATTCATACTTCTATCCTGAAACATTT
>JADBJO010001352.1:381033-386033 GCA_016801955.1 Conus betulinus | reverse complement strand
TAGAGAAAATCAACGCAAATTAATAATCATTGCGGGGCCTATCGTGCGCGCCGGCCGCAAACTTACACCGATCAATACATAATGAGATGGCCGTTGATACTGCTTGTATTTATTCACTCTTTAAGCATCGATTTATTTGGCAATGAGGCACTCGTGAGGTTCCAAATCAGGCTTACTGGAAGTGGCACGCCGTTCAATTGAAAACCAATCTGGACAGCGTGTGTTGGCATTTGTTCTCTCTCTCTCTCTCTCTCTCTCTCTCTTCTCTCTCTCTCTCTCTCTCTCTCTCTCTCTCTCTCTCTCTCTCTCTCTCTCTCTCTCTCTCTCCAAACTTATTCAATATCCAAGCATATCTAGCCCAGTAATTTCTGTACCCCATCGCTCACCCGCATTAACAGAAAAAAAGAACTAAATAAGCCAACCTGATTCATCCGTAGCGCTTCTGTCAGTACTGACAGAACTCGGCGCTGGATTGGATTATCAGTTATTATTATTATGATTATTGTTGATTATCAGCGAGATTCAGGATGCATCTCTGGAATTTCGGTTTAAATGGAGTTCCAGTTAAATGATGGTCACTGAGCGTGACGAAGATGATGCATTAGAGATTCAGTTAAGGACAAAGGGCAGATCTCTCATGATGAAAGTAACAAAACGAAGGTCGGGAAAAAAAGCAGTCAGGACTGTTATCTATTTCTTACCATCTACATTGCTTAAAAGCAAATCATGTTATTGTTTTTTTCTATTTCGCATTAACTTATGTTTTTTCAAAGCGGAAAGGGGGAAGGGGGCGGGTGTATAAGTCGATCGAATTCTCGTCTCTCTCTCTCTCTCTCTCTCTCTCTCTCTCTCTCTCTCTCTCTCTCTCTCTCTGTGTGACTGTTAGGACAAACCGTGGCAAATCATAGTGCGATGAGAAAATAAATATGATTTGAGAAGTACCATGGTGGTGGTTTGAATAGAAATGATTGTCGTGAGAGGAGAATACCAGGAACTGTGACCAGCTCCTGGTCGTGTAATTTGTGTTTGTATATGTCAAAAGTATGTCGACTGAAAAAACACAAATTACCTATGCAAGCTACTGAAAGACATGGATCTTAAAGTCTTCTTTTTTCTTTTCCTAAACATTTTTTTTTTAACCCTCTTGTTCCTTCGCCCACGTAGTCACGGAAACCTTTCAGCAACGCAGTTCTGACAGGACTTGAACGCATGACACAAGGTAATTGGCTTATCACCTGGAGGATGGTCAGATGTCTCGAAGGAAAGACTGGTCTGCGTCGACGTACTTCAAGACGTCATGGGGGCACATACCTCATTGTTTGTTTGTTTTTAATGACAGAGGAGATGTCTGTGTTAATTACGAAAACTATATAACTGGACTATTATAGACATAGCATAGGATGCGGTGAAAAATACAATCATAACAGATAAAGAAACAAAGATGAACATTTCTACACACAGAAATATGTTCTAAATGAATTTGAACAAGAAGATTAGTCCATGTTTGTTTGTTTTTAGGGACTTTTCCCCCAGTTAGACTTGGAATAAACGTTAAAGTTTTTTCCCCTGGGACAGGAGCACAGAAACAAAAAAATGTTTTGTAATTCGACGTGAGGTCGCAGAGAAAGTGAATTTTGTGGCAATGTTGAAATCAAACTAAACAATGATAACTGCTTTGTAGGTCTGTGAGGAGCAGGAATTTTGTTTCTTTAACAGAGTTCGTACGGCACTGTTTGAGACCAGCTCGTAAAAACAAAAAGTACGTACGAGTCCGTGAGGACCTGGTCAGTATTTTGAATTGGAAACGCGTGTGATTATGTGAAACCATCTTAAAAAGTACTGCATAGAAATAGTGTTAAATTACGTGTTAATTAAAAGGAGGAACTCTCTCTTTCTGCCTGTCCGTCTGGTTGTGATGCGTCGATGTTGCGCGTGAGAGAGTCTGACGGAGAAGAATGCGTAGGCTAGTAATTGAACGTTTCGTAGGACATTGGAAAAGAATGTTAAAGATGTGCACGTCAGAGCTAAGACAGGATACAAAAATATGGTAGTAGTACGAATGAATGAAGAATTACATCAAAATTATCAGGTGAATAACTGTTCATTTGTTTGTTTATTTTTCCAGTTGTTGCTTTGTACATGTGTCAGGTAATAGGCAGCTTGGAACATCTTTTTAAAGGGATGTTTCCTTGTTTGTTCTGTGTGCTCTACTGGTTCGTTATTTGCTTTTTACTAATATCCTGACTCGTTTATGACTTCCCTTCCAATTGTGTCCTTAATCTACGTCATCAGTGCACACAATGAGCCGTTGATTTACTGGCAGAAAGGTCAGACTGTTGTCTGACGTCACCGGTGACTACAACGTGGCTGTTCACTGGCTAAGGGGTCAGACTATGGTCTGCGTGATCGGCGCCAACAATGGGAGTAAAATTTCTGTCTACAATGTAGACTACTGTCTGTTTAGCCCGCGTCATCAGTGAATGCACAATCAGCTGTAATGATTTAGCTCCCTTCCTGAGAGGTCAGACTATTGCCTGCTGGCTGCACATCAAAAATTGATGCGCCAAGGCCTTGCTTAAGGAGCAGGGTATTTATAGACTGGCGCAATCCGATTGTTTTGAGAAATTCTTATTGTATCTGAAAGTTGATTCTCCTCATTTTCATTCATATGGCCATCAAAGTACAAACCAGGTAGATTGCATGCAGACAAATTAAAATCAAAGTAATGGGACCATTTGGATGCTTCAAGCTGCCGCAAAGGTAAGGTCACGGGTGAGCGCAAGGCCTGGTCAGCTAAGGGGAAGGCCATGCATTTGAAGACTGTGATTTCATCAGTGAAAATTCTCCAAAAAACAGGGTAAATGATTGGTGCGGAGTTGTACTTTTGATCAATTATCCGCTAACATTAAATGCTGGCTCAAATTTGTGGCAGGCTTCAAAACGCTTAAACGGATTACATAGTGTTTTAGTGCAAAATCCTTATTGTGGTTTGTGGCCTTCTTAGTCTACGCTAACAGCGGTTACAATGAGGGGTAGACTCACTGGCTTAGACGTCAGTAACACTGCTGTCTGCTTCGTCAATGTCAGCAGAGATTACACTGAGGGGTAGACTCACGTAAGAGATCAGACCATTATCTGCTGTTGTCTCCGTCGCCAGTGACTACGATGTGGTGTCGATCTGCTGGCCAGGTGGGAACAGAATATGATCCAGTTGGTGCTCGTCATCAGATCAGCTCACGAGCCTTGCTAGCGTTAAGGCCGAATGCTTAAAGTGTTGGATGTCTCTCCCAGGAATCTGAGAGCTCCGTTCCAGTTCGAATCCCAGCAATATCTGGCTGGCTAGCGACATGTCTGGCTAGTTCCAAGTGGGTAGCTTCCGATCTTCCTGGTCACAACATAACTAATCCCCTCTTGTGTCTAAACGTCTGCACGCTAGAGATTGCAGCAATCAGATGGACACACACACACACACACACACACACACACACACATGCACACACATGCACACACACACACACACACACACGCACGCTTGCATCCACGCACACGCGTATGTGCGCGCACACACACACACACACACACACACACACACACACACACACACACACACACACACCGACTTAGGCTGATCTGATTAGTATAAAGCCACATTGTTTTTCTCTCTCAGTTGTCTCTGCAGTCCGCATCAGAGCAAGTGATCGGCACACCCTGATCAGTCAACAGTCTTCGTGACGAACATTCTCCCACTAAAGCACCACCCCCACCCCACCCTTCTGAAAAAAAAAAAAAAAAAAAAAAAAAAAAAAAAAAAAACCGAACCAGACTTGGTCAAGCAACAGACGGACAAGCTAATAAAACGCCTACAGAGAGAGAGAGCGACTGACACCGAGCAGATCGCAGTTTTAGTTCACAATCCGCATTGTACGTGGTAGGCCTACAGCCAACCAGACTGCTGTGAGGGTTAGGTCTCCAAGTTTTCCATTAAAGGTCCGTGTCTCGGGTGTCAAACCCGGGGATCAACAAAGCTGCCACTGCGGAGGGGCCCCCTCGGTGGAAAGGGGGGGGGGGGTAGGGGTGGAGAAGGGGATGGTGGGAGGGGGAGGGGGAGGAAGTCTATTGACAGGCGGGTCACTTCCATTCCGTTGGTGTTGTAGCGATCAGCGGTGACTGTGGCTCTATACCAGCGTGACATCCGCCTCCCCCCCCCCCCCCCCCCTCTCTCTCTCTCTCTCTCTCTCTCTCCCTTTCTCTGTCTTTGTTCAGCATAGCCAAAGCGTGGGAAAACAACACAACCAGCTCCTGTTCTGGTTGACATCTGGGATGCCGGTTCGTTGACTTGTTGATACACACTGAGGGAAGAGAGACCAGCGCTGTCAAACTATGAACTTTTATGCCACTGTGCCTGATCAGACGACGCTTTACAAGCAGCCAGTGGACGATGCCTCGTTGCTTACAGTAACATAGATTACAAGTTCTTGAGATAGATACCCGAATTTTCATGATTACGAGTTCTTGAAAGATACCTACATTTTCATGCAGCAGAATCGTACAGATTTGTAAGCCAGGAGAGTGAGCACGCTGAAGTTAGTCAAAAGGAATGCTTATATACTTTACGATACGAACTGGACAAAGGAATTTTTATGAACGAAAAAGGGAGGTCAATCTCTTTATATGTTTCAGTCTCCGTAAGGATTGTGTTGTTTGCAATGTGCAGTTTGTCACGTGTGACAAACATGGCAAGGGCGTGGAAAATAAAACGTAAAACACTGTACAGGAACGGGTGCTTTTCTGCGGGGACGGTGTCCACTGACAGGGCTTATATTCGTCCCATTTGGCAACTGAAGCAGAGCTGGACAAATCATCGATTCTGGACCGCTGGCACACTGTTAACACCTTCAGCCGTTCCTTTCAGTTCTCTTCATGTCGTCGGACAAAGCAATAGCTGTCTCTTTCATTTTGATATAGGGAAGTGAAGTTTCCAAAAACAAAATTCCTAGGTA
>JADBJO010001352.1:373533-376033 GCA_016801955.1 Conus betulinus | reverse complement strand
CCGCCAATGGGCATAAGCCGCCAATCAACAAATCTCTTCTCTCTTTGCTAAGCAGACCACCACACTTACCTCACGACAGAGCGTGCTATACACCACGTCTCCTCACGTTCTGACCGTTTATGTCTCGGGCCAACGAGGCATGGATGTTGTCTTCAGCCCTGCAACGGTGAAAAGACATTCAACAAGTTAACAACGCTCACAACTAACCGATGCGGCAAAGAAAGAAGAAGCCCACAAACAAACAGACCGACCGACAAGTCACTATTTGCATCAGACATTAAACGTAACTGAGCACGAACATAATAAACGCGCTAGTCACGGTTTGACAGGGGAGATAATTGATTCTGAGGTAGGGAAGGCATTGTCTGACGTACGGGAGGCATTGGGGTCAAAGGAATTTGACGGCAACCTCAATGTAAATAAAACATGCATTTCTTTATCCATTGCCCTAGCAATATAAGGATTCGTCTGGTCTTCACACACACACACACACACCCACACACCACACACACACACACACACACACACACACACTCACACGCATGCACGCACGCCCGCGCGCGCGCGCGCACGCACGCACACACACACACACACACACACACACACACACATTCTCTCTCTCGTCTCTCTCTCTCTCTCTCTCTCTCTCTCTCATGCACACACACACACGCGCGCGCTCGCGCGCGCACAAGCACAAGCGCGTGCGCACGCGCGCGCGCGCGCGCGCACACACACACACACACACACACACACACACACACACACACACACACATACGCACACACGCATGCACATACGCGCATACACGCACAAAATCTCTATCTCTCCTCTCTCTCTCCGCCTCCAGCTTTCTCTCCCTACCTTCCCTTCTTCGCCTTTTGCTGTCATTATTCTCCCCCTCTATTGCACCCTCTCTTCCGCTCCTATTGCCTCCTACTCTCTCTCCTCTCTCTCTCTCTCTGTCTGTGTTTTTCTGCTTTTGCTTGTTGAGAGAGAGAGAGAGAGGGGGGAGGGAGAGGGGATCGTGAAAGAGAGAGAGAGTGTGTGTGAAGACTGAAACACAGAGAGAGAGAGAGGGCGCACGCGATTAAGCATGCGTGTGCGTGTATGTTGAGGCAAAAACGTCTCACTTAACCATTTTGTTCTTAATACACATAAATAATCGTATTCATTCCCACCTTCTCTTTCAACCAACCCCGCTCTGCCCTGTCCTCCGCCCCCCCCCCCCCCCCCCCCTCCCCCGCCCACTCCCCGCTCTCTCTGTCTCTCTCCTCTCTCCTTCCCCTCTCTCTTCTCGCCCAAGTTGCTGCAGTGGTTTGCAGGGGGGGTTTCCGTCTGTTGCTGGCGGAGGCCCGAACACAGAAGAAGGGCCAACAGGATGGAAGAAGAGAGGGTGTCAAGTCTCATTAACCTTCTTCCCCTAATCTCTGGCGCCTGGTCCTGCTCCTCATCATTTATTTATTTCAACCCCCGATATGCCCCCCTTCTCCCTACAGCAAGCAAAAACTTTTCCTCCCTTTTCCACCCAGTCATATAGGACGAGACCGGCTGGCTCACTGGTAAAGCACCGAGCTCGCGCGGTCTGGCGTTTGTAGTGTAGTGTAGTGTAGTGTAGTGTAGTGTAGTGTAGTGCAGTGCAGTGTAGTGTAGTGCAGTGCAGTGCAGTGCAGTGTAGTGCAGTGCAGTGTAGTGCAGAGTAGTGCAGAGTAGTGCAGTGCACTGCAGTGTAATGTAGTGTAGTGCAGTGCAGTGTAGTGTCGTGTAGTGCACTGTAGTGTAGTGTAGTGCAGTGCAGTGTAGTGTCGTGTGGTGTGCACTGCAGTGCAGTGCAGTGTAGTGTAGTGTAGCGTAGCGTAGCGTAGCGTAGCGTAGTGTAGTGTAGTGTAGTGTAGTGTAGAGTAGCGTAGTGGAGTGGAGTGGAGTGGAGTGGAATGTAGTGCAGTGAAGAGTAGTGTTTGTACTGAAATTTAGTGTAGTGCGGTATAGTGCAGTGGAGCGGAGTGGAGTGGAGTGGAATGTAGTGTAGAGTAGTGTAGTGTAGTGTAGTGTAGTGTAGTGTAGTGTAGTGTAGTGTAGTGTAGTGTAGTGATATACAGTGAAATTTAGTGCTGTGTAGTGTAGTGTAGTGTAGTGTAGTGTAGTGTACTGTAGTGCAGAGCAATATAGTACTGTACAGTGCAGTGCAGTGTAGTGTAGTGAAGCGCAGTTAAGTGTTGTACAGTGAGGTACAGTGTAGTGTAGTGTAGTGTAGTGTAGTGTAGTGTAGTGTAGTGTTGTGTGTGTGTAGTGCAGTGCTGTGTAGTGTAGTGTAGTGTAGTTCAGTATAGTGTGTAGTGTTGTGTAGTGTAGTGTAGTGTAGTGCAGTGAAGTGTAGTTTAGTGCAGTGCAGCGCAGTGCTGTGCAGTATGGTGTGTAGTGTTGTGTAGTGCAGTGTAGTGTAGTGTAGTGCAGTGCAGTGTTGTGTAGTGTAGTGTAGTGTAGTTCAGTATAGTGTAGTGTT
>JADBJO010001352.1:353533-356033 GCA_016801955.1 Conus betulinus | reverse complement strand
TCCACAGGTCGTAGGTGAAATCTGACGGCTTGCCAGTCCCGAGGTAGGTGAAATTGGACTTTTGGCAAATTCTGTAAGAAGGAGGGGAACAACTGAGTAGGTGAAAACTGCACGGGTCAGGGGCAGCCATCTTGCTAATTTGAATAACAAAACGTAGGTGAAACTGGAATAGGTGAAATTGGACGCCCCGAGGGGACAAGGGCGGCCTAGAAGTAGGGAGCAGTCTAAGTCGTAACACCGTATTTACCTGAAACACCAACACACCCTCCATCATCACCAGTCCTTCCCTCCTACCCACTTTCTATCCAAAAAAGGCACGAGAGGTAGCCCAAACCACAGAGAGAGCATGCAACAAGTCTGCTTTAAAAAGTAAAACAAGAAAAGCGTCTTTTCTGCCTGACAGGGAGTTTGAGGACACACTATGATGACTTTCGATGGTACTGCACCAAGTTCGTCAGTTACATTCAGTTTTAATCCTCAGGTGGTAAGGCAGATTGGGAAAACCGTCCCAGGAGAGTGAAGGGAAGGGACCTACACTGACA
Source organism: Conus betulinus (assembly GCA_016801955.1). Lineage (NCBI taxonomy): Eukaryota > Metazoa > Mollusca > Gastropoda > Neogastropoda > Conidae > Conus > Conus betulinus. The sequence goes on along the minus strand of JADBJO010001352.1, from coordinate 355,491 downwards.
CCAGCAGAACGACACAAGTTGATATGAGAAGCAGAAATGTCTATTTCTTTTATTTGGACACTAGCGGGATTCGAACTTCCAACGAATGACGTCGATTCTGACGCCCTGTCAAGGTATTAACAAACACACGGGATCATGTTTTCCCCTCCATCCCCGTCTTTATTGACCACATCATATGCTGAGCACACTGATTCAATCATAATAAGTATAGTATTCCCGATTAAAATTCCACATAAAATATATTCTCCATCTCCCCCCCCCTTCCCCTCCCATCTCCATTCTCTCTTTCACACACCCCTCCCCTAACTTCCACCACCCCCTTCCGCCCTAAACCCTCTCCTCTTTTCAAAAGGGGCGGGGGGGGGGGGGGGGGGGGGGGGGGGGGGGATGACTGTAATAAGCCAATGATAAGTCAAAGTAATGTTCTATATAATTCTGACGACGCTAAAAACATGCCGTGGATTTTTTTTTTTTTTTTTTTTTGTTTTTTTTTGTTTGTTTTGTTTTTGTTTGTTGTTGTTGTTGTTGTTGTTGTTGTTGTTGTGTTGTTGTTGTTGTTGTTGGTGTGGTGGTGGTGGTGGTGGTGGTGGTGTGTGTGTGGTGTGTGTGTGTGTGTGTGTGTGTGTGTGTGTGTGTGTGTGTGTGTGTGTGTGTGTGTGTGTGTGTGTGTGTGTGTGTGTGTACGGATTGCGTTGAACGTTATGTAGTTTCTTTGCTACTGTTTTTCAACAACGTTCACAGAAACTACAAACACCAACCAGTCTACGTGTAAAGACCTGAGACAAATTTTTGTTCTGACTAATAACAGAGCTTCCGGCAAACAATCTCATATCCGAAAGTAAACCAATGACTGCCAGGTTTTGCTGTTGCAAAACATTTTTTTTTTTTAATTGTAAGTTTAATCCCTTTTTTGTGGTAAAAATACGACCAAACATGCACGGCCACACGTAGTTAAAAAAACTAATCAAAGAAAAAAAAAAGAATAAATATAAGTAACAAATATGAAAGTCATTCAAAAATAAAACTAAGAACTCATAACAAACAACAAAAGACGGTAATTTTTGCTCCTGCGGCGAAAGAATTACATGTACCAGACTCAAAACTAGTTCGAACTTGCTTTTTTATAACAAACCAATAAACAAACAAATCACCCTGGTTTGGAGTTACGAACAAAATATTTTCACCAAGGGAGCAAAAGTTACGATTCTCGTTGGTTTTGACTATTTGTGCCTCCCTACCTCACACAAGTTTCATGTGAAAAAATCTGACACCATTTATTTGTTATTTTGATTTTTATGAATAGGCGATCCTCATCCAGCCGCACCATCCACCCCTCAACACCTCCTGCCCTCCATCCTCCAGCCCTCCTTACCCACTTTGTATTTCCATTCTTTCTGCGTTAAAGTGTTTTCTCCCTGTCAATATATGATCCTTCACCCAGTTACTTTCCGTAAGTTTTCAAAGTAGGTTCAGTTAGGCGACTAAATAATGTCCTTGTTCAAAACTAGCTCGACGAAAGGAAATGGAAACCGGGAACGGAAACACAGAAGTTCTCTCTCTCTCTCTCTCTCTCTCTCTCTCTCTCTCTCTCTCACTCACACACACACACACACACACACAGAGAGAGAGAGAGACACAGAGAGAGAGAGAGAGAGAGAGAGAGAGAGAGAGAGAGAGAGAGAGTGTGTGTTTGTCAAGGCACTGGATTCAGAATGAGAAATCGTCACAATCTGTCAGTACAGAGATCTTGTAAGTGAAAAATCCGCCGAAAAATGCCTACAGACTGAGGATTTCACAAGCTGTATTTGAAACCAAACAAAACGAAAATGTAAAGTGCAGTGCACACATTGCAGAAAATTCTTTTCTGACCTCTTTAGCCTTGTTTTGCCTAGTTTGTATTAAGGATTTAGGGAATTAGACTTACATATGATACAGAGAAGTATAAGAAGAAGAATCGA
>JADBJO010001352.1:338533-341033 GCA_016801955.1 Conus betulinus | reverse complement strand
CTCGCATTTTACAGGATTTCTTTGCGTGTGTGTGTGTGTGTGTGTGTGGGGGGGGGGGGGGGGGGGTAATTGTTTTTTCTTCTTCCGAATATACTAAACACATTTATCTGATGATCAGTCAGATGTTTATTGTAAACGTAATTACATTAATCTGTTGAAAAAAAAAAAAACAACATAAAACAAATTTAAGACTCACTTCAGACAACCAGTCTGACGTTTATGGGTAAATGAATAACATTAACCTATTAAATAAAAGTTCTTTCTGTCACTTGAAGTAGTTACATGTGACGTACAACATCTCTTTTTCATGTACACTCCTCGCTGTGCGTGCGCGCGCGCGCGCGCGCGCGCGCGCGCCGCGTGTGTGTGTGTGTGTGTGTGTGTGTGTGTGTGTGTGTGTGTGTGTGCGCGCGCGCGCGAATAAAAATACCTCGTTTTTGTGTGTTGGAAACGAACTCCCCCAACTCGCAGCACGATTTGCTACGAGGTTCTCTCTTCAGCTGTGCAAGAACAGACGAAAACTTTGCCTGACCGTAGCGATGTGGAGATGAAGAACTAATTGAGAACTTCTGTTTGCAGAGCGAATGACCAGCTCTGAACTTCATCTCCCAGCATTGAGGGATATTAGCTCAAAACTTCATCGATCTGCTTGTTGCGATGAAGAGTTAACTCGGAATTTCATCTGCTTGTGCTGAAGAAGGATCGGCTCAGAAATGCCTCTGCTTATGGTCATGAAGGATCAGATCAGAAACTTCCCTGCTTGAAGTGATGAACATTTGGTTCAGAACTTCTCCTGCTTGTCGTGATGAAGGATTACCACAGCACTTTCCTGCTTTTGGTGATGAAGAATTAGTTCAAAGCTTTCTTTGCCATAATGACGAAGAAGAAGCTTAAAAGTTTCCTTTGTTGAAGTGATGAGGGATCAGCTCAGAACTTCTCGAGCAAGTAGTGACGAAGGATCACATCAGAACTTTCGCTGCTTGGAATGATTGGTGAAGGACCAGCCCAAAACTTTTACTGCTCGTAACGATGAAGGATTAGGTCAACAATTACTACTGTTTGTAATGAAAAATAAGACTCGAACTTATTCCGGTGGTGATGAAAGATTAGCTCAGCAACACTCCCTGCTTGACTCGAGGAAGGACTGACTCAGAACTGCTCTTGCTTGCACTGGTTGCTTAGAACTTCAAGCATTTGCCTGGACGTAGAAGTTCCAGAACGGTTCGCTCTCTCTTCTTCCCCACCGCATTCTGAGGACTAGGGGACGCTCTCAGTAAACGAACGATCGTGTCCATCGACTGCGCATACTCGCGGAAAGCACCATTCTCCAATAAAATCCAGTCCGATAAATACAGTCCGCGCTTGTTGTGGTCTCTTGACCGTGATTCAATGACCCACACTCATATCCCCTTTCTCTGGTCTGGGTGCTAGCGTTGCGCTTGCGACGAAAACCCGACAGGACATACATAAGTCAAACATCTCGTGGACGAAAGAAAGGCTCGACACTCAGGATTGATCATGGTAAAGTTACATTTAAAATGTCAACTGTAGATGGCAAATGTCCCTTGAAAAAAAAAAAAAAAAAAAGAAGACAACAGAAATGTTGGCGCTGCATCATGACGAAGTACTCTCCCCGGAAGAACAGATTAGAGCGACCTACACATTTGGTTAGAGAGAGAGAGAGAGAGAGAGAGAGAGAGAGAGAGAGAGAGAGAGAGAGAGAGAGAGAGACAGACAGACAGAGAGAGACAGAGAGACAGAGACAGAGAGATACAGACAGAGAGAGAGAGAGAGAGAGAGAGCGACAGCGAGAGACAGAAAGGGAGAGGTGTCTCAACAACATGTCCCAAAACTATGGAGAGAGAGAGACAGACAGACAGACACAGACAGACATACAGATGGACCGACGACAGAGAGAGAGACAGACAGACAGACAGACAAAGACGGAGACAGAGACAGAGAGACAGAGAGAGGCAGAGGCTTCTCCTCAAAATGTCCCAAGCAATGGAGACGTCAAATCATCTTTCTTCATCATGGATAGCATGCTCCCGAACCATAAAAGAACAAAAGACTTCCAACTCTCGGCATGTCATCCATCTCACAACCTGGGAATAAGTAAGACCCCCACCAGAGATTTTTCCCCAGTTTCTGAGGGCAGCACCGATGACTTTCTGATTCTCTCTCTTTGCATCGGTTGCGGACAGTGAGTTCTCCGAGGTCCTCCCAGAGCTCTGAACAGGCCTGTCCACCCATCAACCCCTGATGTCGTTCTCCAACCGCCTCTTCGGTCTTGTGTCTCTTCTTCGTCCTGCTTCTTACTGGTTCCTGATCAGCTGGCAGAGACATGCCGGAGGATGATAAACCGGAGAGCCCAGAAAGAGAGAGAGAGGGAGAGAGAGAGAGAGAGAGAGAGAGAGAGAGAGAGAGAGAGAGAGAGAGAGAGAGAGAGAGAGAGAGAGGAGACAGGAGAGAGAGAGAGAGAGAGAGAGAGAGAGAAGAG
>JADBJO010001352.1:331033-336033 GCA_016801955.1 Conus betulinus | reverse complement strand
TCTCTCTCGCTCTAAGACATGATGCTCGCAGCCTGCGACAGGAGAAGGTTCTTTTACCTAGGATTCTGTTTCAGATCCTCTTCAGAGTGTGGTGTATTTACACCACACACACACTTTTTTTTACTGGAAAACTAAGGGGTAATTATACTCCCATCAACATCTCTCTGGGGAATGGATTAAACTAAAAAGAGAATCCCCCTCAGCTCCCTCCTCCCCCCCCCACCCCCCCCCCCCCCCCCACCCCCCCCCCCACCCCTCCCCCCCCACGTTAAAATGCCAAACGTTTTCACTTGCTTCGTCATCACGGACGCTTTCAGACAGACGAAGAAGCTTTTAAGGCGTAGTGTCGAGGTACTGGACACAGTAATCTGATGCAAAGGAGCCCGAGGCCATCCGAGCGAAATGTTTTGCGTTCGTTAATGACTCGTTGAAGGACTGTTCTGTGGCCTTGTGGCAAACACACACACACACACACACACACACACACCACACACACACACACCCCACACGCACATATACACACACATGCGCGCGCGCAGCGCCACCACACACACACCCACACACACACACCACACCCACACACACACACAGCACACACACCACACACCACACAACACACACACACACACACACACCCACAATCATACGAATCTAATGTTGCTGACATTTTCTTCAACCGGTTATTCTCTCCTTCGGCCTAAGAAGATGATCTCAAAGAAAGTGTATCCATAATGTGTACTCCTCTCTCCTCTCTCTCTCTCTGCCTGTCTATCTCCCTCTCTCTCTCTCTCTCCCTCCCTAATAACACACACACACACACACACAACACACACACACACACACACACACACACACACACACACACAGGAGTCATGCGAATCTAATGTGGCTGACAGTTTCTTCAATCGGTATTCTCCCTTCGGCCTGTGAAGAGATTTCTAAGAAATATATGTACCCCCCTCCCCCCCCCCCCCCCCCCCCCTCCTCGCTCTCCTCCTCCTGGACCTCCGCCTGCCTCTCTCCCCTCTCTGGAACACACAATCCGCGGAGAGAGGTGTGGCTGGACTCTCTCTCTCTCTCTTTCTCGTACTCTCCTTCCGTCACACACACACACACAAGCCACCGAACACCATAACACTGTACCCCACCCAACACACACACACACATCTCTCTCCCTCCCACTCTCCGCTCTCGTCGCTCTCTCTCTCTCTTCTCTCTCTCTCCTCTCTCCTCGTAACACCACACACTCACACACCACACAACACACACACACACACCCACACACACACACAGACTCACAATCTCGCTATCTCTCTCGTCGCAATCTCTCCTCTCATTCTCTCTCTCGCAATCTCTCGCAATCTCTCCTCCAATCCTCGCTCTCTCTCTCCTCTCACACACACACACACACACACACACACACACACACACACACACACACACACACACACACACGCACACACACACACACACCACACACACACACACACACAAACACGCACGCACCACACACACACACCCTTTGTTTCTACGTGGTATTAAAACACCGTATTCCACACACACACACACACACACACACACACACACACACACACACACACACACACACACACACTATTACAAGGTATCTCTTTTCTAATTATGGGCAGTAAGCTTTGTGTTGTTTCTATTTATTGCCGCACATCAGACCATTTTTCTTCCTGTAGTGCGTAGTATATTAATTGATGAGGCATTGTAAAGAATACTGTATATACACATTTTCATTGTTGGTTTATCTATTCCTTCATATCTTTATTTATTTGTGTATTGCTTGCAACGTGTTTCAATCAAGCAAACAGAAACAAGAATACTTCAATCAAACGTTCTATGCACATGTCCCATTGTGCCTGTATGACTTATAACATGTGGTACAGCCACTCGCACTACTCACGCAGCCACTACCACTGTAACTCAAAGTATCATCAGCAACTGTAAATGCCGACTGTGAATGTCAGCTTTGAACCCATTTCTGCCCCATAGCCCACCCAGGTCTGGAGGGCGCAAACTTCACACTTTTTTATTTCACGTGCGCGTATCCTTCAATAATATGAATAAATAATGAATCCGATTTAGACTTTCAACGTTTTTATGATAATACTTCATGTCTTTTTTGTTTTTACTTCCTATGTGAATCGTTCAGCGGGTATATAGATACAACGCACAAGCTAGCTGTTTTCTCGATTTTCTTTCTTTTATGTAATGACTGTCTCTCTCTCTCCTCTCTCTCTCTCTCTCTCTCTCTCTCTCCCTCTCTCCTCCCTCCCTCTCTCTCTCCCTCCCTCTCTTCTTCTTCTTATTCTTCTTTCTCTTCTTCTTCTGCTTTTGTTTTTTTTTCTTTGTTAAAATTTGATTCACATGCAGTCATCAATATTCGCACACAAAAGGAATTTCTATCTGCCAAATGTCCTATCTTCTCATGCCCCATTAACGCTAGTCTCTGCATCTCCTTTTTGATTCATTTCTGTATTGTGAACTGCTTAATCAACTGCTGGTCACTGTCTTTCAGATGTCTCTCTCACATGTCTGCTATGTCACCCTACCTTTTAATGCCGCCCCCCTTCCCCCCCTCCCCCGCCACACTTTTAGCACCATGGCCCAGGTGTTCAACGTTATTTTTCTGTATCAACAGTTATCATAGTACTATCCTACGAACCAAGCCGATCATCCACACTCCATTTCTGTCGGCGTTTTGCATGCGCACACACACACACACACACACACACACACACACACACACACACACACACACACACACACACACACATACACACACTCAATTGCGGTGAAAACATAATTGAAACAGTAGATCAATATAAATATCTTGGAGTCATTTTCCATAAAAAACGGACGTTTTACAGAAGCCCAAGAACACCTAGCAAGACAGGGGAATAAAGCCGCACATACCTGGAAGAGAACGTTTTATGGTCAAAATGTAAATATGAGAACAGTTACAAACCCTATTCGACTCATTAGTCTCTCCCATCTTCACATATGGGTCGGAGGTGTGGTTCCCCATCCTCTTACTAATACAAAGATGAAATATGTCAAGAAAAGAAAATGCAGCATTTGTTCAAAACCTGTCTTGCAAACAAATTCCCACATGAAACCGCACACATTAAATTCTGCAGGCAATTATTAAGAGTTCATAGAAAAGCAATGACATTACCGGTTTTGGGCGAACTGGGGAGATTCCCGATTACTTTTAAAGTGATAACCCAGACTATCGCATTCTGGATACACATATTAGAGTCAGACCAAGACTCTTATCAACAACAGATTTATCAGTCAATGATCTCTCAGGGCACCGAAGAAAGCAAATGGCCGAAGTTTATACGACAAACCTTGTCAACGATAGGATTACAGCATGTCTGGGAAAATCAAGGTACATTTAGTGTGACTCGCCTGAAGTTTCTAATCAATGCGAAGCTGGAAACGTTTTATATTGAGTTCTGGAAGAAACAAAAGAACGAAAGCACATCCAAGCTCAAATTTTATGCCACAGTTACTACCGAATACAAACAGGCGGCTTATTTGGAGCAACACACTGACACAGATTGCAGACGAGCACTAACTAGATTACGAATAAGTGCCCATGAACTCCAAATTGAGAGGGGCCGTTATACCAACACTGACAGAGAAAACAGATTATGCACACATGCCACGTCGTTGAGGACGAACTACATTTTCTCGATGACTGCAAATTATTTGACCAACAACGTTATGACCTAATGACAAGGATCACAAAAAAACTGATTTTCCACCACAGACTAACATGACAAAACCCTCGGAGCTCATGTTATTGGACTGCTTCCAACCTGTACTTGCCCAGTATATCCTGTTGTGTTTTTCTCTTCGGAGACAGAAAATTTAATCAGACTCTGATACACACTGTGCTTTTTCTTTCTGCTACTAATGTTATGTTGCAAGATGTGACAACGCTGGGATTAGTTTAGTTTAGTTGAATGTCTGAACTTGATCATCTGTGCCCCACAAAAACCTCTGGTTTTCATATGGCAATAAAATATGTTCTTGTTCTTGTTCTTCACACACACACACACACACACACACACACACACACACACACACACACACACACAGAAAGAAAGTGGAAAATTAAGATAAAAAAAAAGCAAATTAAAAGACAGTTGGCCGTGCATTCATTATATGTACGCCATAAAAAAGCAATCACACACACACAAATAAAAATGTTACATTAATCATGACCTTATTACACTCCAAGCATCCAGTCACATGAACATACAGCCAAGTTATTGCAGCAAAGTTACACACACACACACACACACACACACACACACACCACACACACACACACACACACACACATACACACGCGCGCGCGCATGCACGCACGCAAGCGCGCACGCACACACGCACACACATACACATCTACAATATTCGTCACAAAAACAGGTTTTATTTCACAGTCGTTAGAAAAGAAAAGATGGCGCATAATACAACCATGGACTATTTTTTTTTAATTCCAGAAACTGACAATTCCCATGTAAAAACACATACTGTATGTTGATTTGTAGATGGCATTATTAACTCTTAAGACAGTCTGATGCTATGAAAAATCAAAAGATTTCGTCGAAGCTCTGCTTTCTGTCTCCTTCCAACAACGTAGAACCAGTTGCAAGGTGAGACGACTGCAGGCGGAAATCTAAACAAATCGTATATAAATGTTAGCAAACCGCCAAGAGAAACGTAGACAAACGAGTCACAAGACAAAAAACACGACGCGTTTCGACCTCTTAGGTCTTCTTCAGGCAAGAAACAAACAAATAGGACGATGAAAATGTACGAGTTTGTCACTTAACTCGATCTCTTCAGCGCAATGTAGGCGCTGAACGAAAGCGTCTTGCCTAAAGAAGACCTAAGAGGTCGAAAACGCGCCATGTTTTTGTCTTGTGACTCGTTTGTCCACGTTTCTCTTGGCGGTT
>JADBJO010001352.1:303533-326033 GCA_016801955.1 Conus betulinus | reverse complement strand
AGGAAGGGAGAGGGGGGTGGGGAGGCGTAGAATGAAGGGAGGGTCGGGAGAGGGCGGGAGTGGAGTTGTGGGGTGTGTTTTGGGGTGGGGGGTGGGAATGGTGGGGTGGGGTGGAGGGGGGGGGGGGGGGTAGTAGTGATCTCCAAGGAGCCTAGAAAGCCCGAGCTCCGCATCGATTTTTTTAGCCCGCCTCCGTTGAGTGCCAGCCCCCGTGATGTGACCTCGTCGGGCAAGGAGCGAGACAGATAGTCTGGGGAAAGGAAGAAGACTTCTTTCTTTCCTACCCTTCTCTCCCCTCAACCCCCTCCTCCCCTCTCCCCCGCTTCTCCCCATCCCCTAGCATACCACCCCCCCCCCCCCCACCCCTTTTTTTAAACACTCATTTCCATTAGAATCTCCTCATCCTCTTTACCCCCTGCCCATCCCCTAAAATACCACGCACATTTTTCTTTTGTTTTTAAAACACTCGTTTCCATTAGAATCCTCTCACCCTCCTCATCCCCTCCTCCTCCTCCTCCTCCTCCTCCTCCCGCCAACAACAACCCCTTGCCCCTTAATTTAAAAACAAACAAACAAACAAACCGGTCTGTTGATTTCCTCTGTCCCGTTTCATTTGCCTGTACGTCTTCCTTCCATCTATGTGAAAATACCTCCTAGGAAACAATGGAGAAGAATTTCATCCCAGCTGTTTACAGGATTGTTTGTAAGATCAATATTGAAAGTGGGACACATTCTAGACGCAAACATTGACGAAATGTTGAAGAGAGAGAGAGAGAGAGAGAGAGAGAGAGAGAGAGAGAGAGAGAGAGAGAGAAGAGAGAGAGAGAGAGAGAGCAGAGAGAGAGAGAGAGAGAGAGACAGAGAGAGACAGACAGACAGACAGAGACAGACAGACAGACAGACAGACAGACAGACAGAGAAGGAAAGAAAGAGAACCAGTTCGCAGGGGATGGATGGTGTTAGTGCGAGCACAGTTGGCCTTCAGCTCTAAGTTAGACGATTAATTTTCTCCTCCTCCATCTCCATCTCCTCTGTTCCTACTCCTACTCCTCCCTCCTCCTCTTCTCTTCCCCCTTCTTCTTCTTCTTCTTCTTCTTCTTCTTCTTCTCTCTCTCTCTCTCTCTCTCTCTCTCTCTCTCTCTCTCTCTCTCTCTCTTTCCTTTTCTTTTCTTTTTTACTCCGCTAAAGTGGTTGTTTTCACCTGTGTCCGTGTGCTCTGTGAACTGAATGACGGAAAACCTCACTAAAAAAACTACTTTAAGCGTGCTTGGTGGAAAGACAGAATGTAGTCCAAGGACAGACCCATTAAATGTCAGTCGCGGATCCATGGTACGAATCCGGATCAAGCGGCGAATCCAGAATCGTTTAGCAAGATCACTACAACACATTTTAATCCGACAAAAACTTTATAAACCGATTTAAAACGAAAATGTGGAGGATGTGTGGCATGTGGGGCCTCCAACGACGATCCCATTAACTGTGGGTTCGGATCCATGATGCACAGTTGGATCAAACGGCAAGGTCAGGATCTGTTCACATCACTGATAACATTGTAACGACTTTCCCACTGAACTTGAATATTGTGAACGTACTAGTCACAAACTGGTGACTAATCTATTACGAATTTAGTTTTCACTCATGGGCTGACTCACATAGCAGATTCTACTTTTTCTTTTTCTTTTTTTTTTTTTTTTTTAAACCTCGGCGAAGGTATGCACTTTCCCGACTGCTCTGCTGGGCTTGTTTGTTTGATAACAGGAAACAGGTTGCATAGCAATTCCAGTCATCAAAAAAATTGTGTGTGTTTTGTGTGTGTGTGTGTGTGTGTGTGTGTGTGTGTGTGTGTGTGTGTGTGTGTGTGTGTGTGTGTGTGTGTGTGTGTGTGTGTGTGTGTGTGTGTGTGTGTGAAGGAGGACGGCGGGTGCGGGGGGGGGGGGGGTGGGGGGGGGGGGGAGAAGAGAGAAGAGAAGGTGGGGGGGGAGGAGGAGGCTGGTACATCGAGGAAGGACGGGTTGGAGGAGTAACAAAAAGAATAAAAACCCTTTTCTCAATATTGCTGCGTAGTACAGGGTAACCCCCAACAACGGGATTCGCTACTTACGTGAACATGCAGGGCCCTACCTCACCCCAGTGCATCCCCCTTTTCCCTCTCCCTGCTCCCCACGTAACTCTTCTGTTAGCCTTCCTCCGTTCCAACCCCACACACACATCTCTCTTCTCTCTTTCCTCCCTCTCTCTTTCTCTCTCTCTCTCTCCCTCCCCACCCCAACCCCACCCCCACCCCTCATTCCAGCCCCCCCCCCCCCCCCCCCCCCCCACACACACACACACACTCTCTCTCTCTCTCTCCTCTCCGTCTCTGCGGAAACGACCTGGGGAAAACCCCTGCAGTTCACTTACTCAATCACCGTTCTCTCCAATCGACGCGATACGAGTTACTGCCTGCAGTTTACCGCTAGGAGTGGAACTCTGAAACACGATGAAGCCTACAAGACCTTCACCCGTGATTACGTCACAAGCAGGCATTTTACTTCTCTCCGTGAAGGAACTGCCGATGGTAAAACGGGGCCCGGTCTGCTTATACCCGATGACACCACATAACCGTCTTTCGCTGTCACCCAAATAAGAAATGTAACGAAAGGTTTCCACGGGAAAAAAAAAATATTGCCATGGCGATTTTGGATGAAACCGAACGAGCTTTGTCAGGGTAACTTAAAACTAGGCCTGTGACTACTTTTGAGAGAAGGGATATTCCCAGAAGTTGACCAAACATATACATTGCGCATCTTTAAAAGACCCAGGATTTAGAACCACAGGAAATTGTGAAATGCCAACTTAATTCATCGAGTCTGTTTGAAAGATGTCGACAAGGAAGGCCACTGAACACTGATCATTTAATGTTAACTATATCGTGTCTTGTGCCTCTTTGACAGACGGAAATGAAAACAAGCAAACAAACAAACCGGTCTATGAAACCTATACAAGGTCAAATACAATTATCAGACATTGCGGCAAACGTAGTTTCCAACGAAGAACCAGCAGGAAATTCAGGGAAAACTTATCATAATGTAACGCCAAAAAAGATAATAAGACGGCCACAAAGACCCTGCGTCTAAATTCATTGAAAACTGATCATGCAATGCGAACACATGATAAACTGTGCATTTAAAAAGGAGCAGAGAAAACTGAGTATGAAAAGTCATCGAAAACTGACAATGTAACACCGTTTATACTGTCCATTTTGAAAAACAGGAGCGCAGTAGAACCAGCACCCAGTGTCACCACAAAGGTGACTACGACATGCTAAATATCATCCATTATGAATCTACGAAAGACAGGGGAAAAAAAAAAAAAGATTCAGCATCTAAAGTCATTCAAAACTGACTAAGTAATGCCAAACATACAGGATACTGTTCATTTCTGAGAGACGAAAAAAAAGGAGAAAAAGAAGAAGAACCAGCACACTACATTTACCGTACATTACGTTACCACATATCGCAAATCTTAGAAAGATGGGAACGAGGAAGAACAAATATACAGTCACTTAAAACTGAGAATGTAATACCACATGCAACATACATCGTGCAACTTTGACAGAGAGGAACGAAGAAAAAACAGCACCTGCAGTCATCTAAAACTAGGGAATGCTAAACACGTCATGCATTGTGCGTCTTCATGAAAGGCAGGAACTAGGATGAACTAGTACCTAAAGGTTTCTTCTTCATCTTTAACTCCCTTTGGACTAATGGGGGAGGCAGGGGGGGGGGGGGGGGGGGGTGCCACTGAGAAACACTTCACCAGGTTCCTTCACTTCTCTCGGTTGTGTGCCTATGTCTGGGACTCTGCAGATTTCCCTTTTCAGTCTGCAATGGTGTCAGTCTATCGGTGTGTGTGCCTGCCTGTGTGTGTGTGTGTGTGTGTGTGTGTGTGTGTGTGTGTGTGTGTGTGTGTGTGTGTGTGTGTGTGTGTTTTTCTTTTGTGTTACTCTGTTCTGTTTGTTTTTTGTTTTTGTTTTTATCCCCCCCCCCCCCCCCCCCCCTCCTTCTCTCTCCCTCAACAGTTCCCGGGATGATTGTTTTAGCAAGGCCACTGAATCTCGTTACAAGGCCATTCCAACGTAGTTTTCTTTTCTTGGCTGTGCATATGTATGAAAAGAAGACGAAGAGGAACCAGTACTTAGAATCACTAAAAACTACGACGAGTTTTTTTTTTTTTTTTTTTTTTTTTTTAAAAGAGTCATACATTACGTTTCACTTAAAGACGGGAACAAAGAATACCGGAATCACTGAAAACCGCAAGCTGCCATACATTGTGAACTTTGACAAACTAAATGAAGAATCAATAGCTTGAGTCACTAAATACAGATTACACAATGCCAAACATGCCATACAATACCTAGAGTCGTTAAACTACGTTTATGACGGCAGCTATGTAGACTCAGAGTAATGTAATGTAATGTAATGTAATGTAACGTAATGTAGAAGAAGGATATTTATAGGGCGCTTTACCTCGTGAGAGCCCAAAGCGCATATTACAGAAAAAACATGATAAAATTATAATTCTAATTCACACACACACACACACACACACACACACACACACACACACACACACACACACACACACACCACACACACACACACACACACACACACACACACACACACCGCCGAAAAAAAAAAAAATACAGACAGACAGACAGAAAAGCGCGTTCAACATCAGCAAACACGTGCGCAGTGGTAAGTGAATATCAGTGTCATTTAAGTAGATGTGATGCCAAACCGTCATACATTGTACACCTTTGAAAGATGGAGTGAACAAGTATCAGCATAATCATGTGGTGCCACACATGTCTCATCTTTGAGAGATGAAATGAGAAGAACCAGCTCATAGTCATGGAAAACTACGTTAATATCATGCATCAGTAAAAGACTGGATTAAAAAAAATGATTCAGCACTGACAGTCACTCAAACATTTCATATGGTCATGCTAGACACAGCATATTTGTACATCCCTAAAACAGTCAGACTGACGAGAACTAGAATTCAGAGTAATTGAAAACAGAATATCTGATGCGGTATATATCATACTTTGTTCATCTTTAAAACCGAACGGAAGAAGAACCAACACTAAGTCATTGTAGACAGATTCTGCGATGCCAGGCATACCACCATGCGTGGTACGTCTTTGAAATATTAGAATGAAGAAGAACCAACATTCAGATTCACTATAAGCGGAGTATGTGATGCGAAGCATTTTATACACTGTGCATCCGTGAAAGATAGGAACGGAAAAGAGAACCAACTCTCAGAGTCACTGAAAGGTGATTCAGTAAAGTAAAACAGCTCACACTGACATCGATTTGGTACCATGACTGGCAATGAAAGGTCTTTTGTTTGTTTGTTTACTGATGACGTGTCCTAAAGTCAATACTCCGGATGCCACTCAGTCTCCTGTTTGTGCGTTCGATCACCGTAACATGTTCGTGACACAGCCGTGTGCTCGTCGTGTGTGTGTGTGTGTGTGTGTGTGTGTGTGTGTGTGTGTGTGTGTGTGTGTGTGTGTGTGTGTGTGTGTGTAGGGGAAGGGGCGGATGGAATGGGAGGTATGTACGTGTTTTGTGTACATGCGTGCGTGCAGAGAGACAGTGAGAGACAGAGGGGATGGGCTACGCGTGTGTGCAAGGGAAATGCGTGCGCGCACTATACGCTATGTGTGCATGTGAATGTGTGTTTTGTGTGTGTGTGTGTGTGTGTGTGTGTGTGTGTGTGTGTGTGTGTGTGTGTGTGTGTGTGTGTGTGTGTGGAGTGTATGGGCGGATAGAATGGGAGGTAGTACGTGTTTTGTGTTTGCACACACACACACACACACACACACACACACACACACACACACACACACCCCGCGCGCGCGCGCGCGTGCGCACACACACACACACACACACAGGCGCACGCGCACACACACTACGTACACGCACACACACACACACACACACACACACACACACACACACACACACACACACACACACAGGTGTTGGTCATAAACTTGTGGTTTCCAATGTTATCCCCTCCATTCCCTACGATTAAAAAAGAATGATTAAAAACAACAACAACGACAACAACAACAGCAACAAGCACACATTACCCCTAACTGTATGACGTCTTCAAGGCCAACAGTGCTGCTGACATGTGTCATCTTGCCGTTGGGCGGTCTTCCAACGACATCTTTCCTGACGTTTTATCCTGCCTTTCCTCTGGCTTCCACTCAGTGGGATTCACTCTTCATTCACCCTGTCTTTAACTGTATTCTCAGGGCATTTAGGCTGACATGCCCACTTGCGACCCTGTAGTCTTTCAGGGATAGTAGTGAATCCACTGACAAACTGGACCTCTGTTTCTAGCCTCGATGGGCTTTTATCAGCTGATTATACCCATTTCACTCTGTTAGTTTGCTGACTTTACAGAACTGATTCACTGACTGTCTGTCTTGACTCCTTGTAGTCTTCTGACGATTTTTTTTCAGAGGATGTGGGGGGGGGGGGGGAGGGGGGGGGAATGATGTAAATGATAAAAACATGTTGATAAATGAATGAATAAATAGATAACATATTATTCATAATATTAAATCTAATATTCACATAACAATAATAATAACAAAGCGCTGCATTGTTCTCAATTATAAAAATTACATTTAAATCTAAGTAAATAAAGAAAAAAATTTTCTAGTCATTCTTTGCTTTTGTTTCTTTGTTGTTGATGTTGTTTTAGATTGCTAAGGAGGTAGAGGGGAAGTGGAGAGAGAGAGAGAGAGAGAGAGAGAGAGAGAGAGAGAGAGAG
Source organism: Conus betulinus (assembly GCA_016801955.1). NCBI lineage: Eukaryota > Metazoa > Mollusca > Gastropoda > Neogastropoda > Conidae > Conus > Conus betulinus. Next base: position 319,193 of record JADBJO010001352.1, on the reverse strand, counting down.
AGAGAGAGAGAGAGGGAGAGATAGAGAGAGAGAGGGGAGACAGACAGGGAGACAGACAGACAGACAGGCAGAGAGACAGACAGGCAGACAGGAGAGAGACAGACAGACAGACAGAGAGACAGACAGACAGACAGACAGACAGACAGACAGGCAGGCTGAGAGACAGACAGGCAGACAGGAGCGAGACAGACAGACAGAGAGATACGAAGAACAGATGGTCTTCCAAAACCGGCATGCTGTGGTGTCGCCAAAACATGCCTTTCCAGTCTATCAAACTGCACCAGCGCAGCCTGCCTGACGCTTCCACAGAACAGACAGCGCCTCAAGCAAATGCAGGAGTGTTGGTAGCTCACCAAGCATGTCTCACATTTTCAAGGACAGAAGCGGGAGTAGAGGGAGGTTTATGTTGTTCACACACACACACACACACACACACACACACACAGAATCGCGTGCGCGCAGACTGTAGTAACCCTTTTCCCTATCCAGAAATTCCAAGAACTCATTAATATCATGTATGCTTCTGTTCCTTCAACCCATCATTTTTCCCTCTCTCTCTCTCTCTCTCTCTCTCTCTTTTAAGCACCGAGTTTTGAACGCTGACAAGGAGCGGCAAGTGAGCGGCCCACCTATAAATCAGTGAAGGTGAAATGGCAAATACAGCTCTCCCCCCCCCCCCCCCTTCCCCTGATGAGTAAAAAAAAGCTTACGTCACAGTGCCTTGCCCTGACTGCCACTGCACGGGGCCTGCACGAGCCCAAACAATGCGTAAATCCCCCCCACCCCCACCCACCCACCCACCCCCCTCTCTCTCTCTCTCTTCTCTCTCTCTGTTTTAAAGAGACGATGGAGATGAGGTGGATAGGGGAAAGGGGCTGGGGGGGGGGGGGGGGGGAGTGGGAGAGGAAGGGGTTATACCCGTTTTCTCTTGGCACTTCCTTCGTGCGACCTGTGCCTCTGACAGGAGAGCCGCCCGGTAGAGACGAGGACGCAAAAAACCCAGAGCGTTAAATCATCTCCTCTGCACGCGCAGCGCGTGCCACCTAAGTCGAATAAACAGGCAGGGGTAGGAATGTATGGGGTGGGGATGGGGGGGGGGGGGCGAGGCGAACAAAAAGAGGGTAGAGGAGGGGCAGGGGGGGTGGGGGGAGGAGAAGGAGGAAGAGGAGGGGACGAGGAGGAGGTAAAGGAGGGCAGCAGCCGGGGTAGTAGCCTAGTGGCAGAGGATGGGTGGGTGCTGGCTGGCACCTTTGCTGGCACTGAAGCCGAGATGGGAGGAGGGAAGGAGAGAAGGATGGGAGGGGCAGGGAGGGAACGGAATGATGGGTGGGAGAGGAGGGAAATGAGGCGTGCGCAGACGATTGGGGAAATGGCTGGTGGCAGTGGCGGCTGGTTGCCCGCCCGCTCCCCCCTCTTCCAAACAGTAGTGACAAGCCCGACTGTAATGACAGGATCCAATTTTCCTCCGCTAATTATTCATCTCTGCCTGGCCAATCACACCTTTGCACCGGATCACATGACATTAACTGCGTCCACAGCGGTCAGAGGTTCATTGATGGTCTGACCTCAGTGGCTACTTCTGGATGAAGCCCACAACCTCCGATGAGGCGGGAGAGGTGGGGAGAAGTCGGGGAGGTGGGGGGGTCGGGGGAGGGTGGGGGCGGGGGTATGGTACCGCACACGTTCATTTCAACTGAATGTGTGCTGTGGGGTGGGCTCATGTCGACAGGGTTGATGTCCAGCTGGTGCCCATGTGAAAAGCGAACTCCCTTACCTAATGACATTGAAAGGCAGGAGAAACCAACTCCATTGTTATCTTAGGAGTGCGTCTGTCCTTTCATAGGATCAGGGAACAAGCTGCTGCCATTCTGCAGTGCTGATTGTCGCTGTGTCATGACGTCAATCGGTCACCGTATCTTTAATTAACCCTCCTCTCTCTCTCTCTCGTCTCTCTCTCTCTCTCTCTCTCTCTCTCTCTCTCTCTGGTTACGAAGGTTGTCACAGTCGGGTTCTTTTTAAGACAAGCTCCCAATACCTATAACATGCTCTCGTTGCTTGCGTCTCAGTGCGTAACAACTGCAAGTCCCGTCACATCTTGTGACAGAAAAAAAAACGAACAAATATAAAAACGTATCCAGTCACTTCAAGGCTGTCAAGGTGAAGTTCTACAAGGCTTCAGAGCTATACTCCTTACTGGACTCATGAACTGTACACATTACATTCTGACGTGGGCTTGAACTGTGGTTGAGACTATTTCAAACTAAGAAAACAACATCAAAGTACTCTACTGTAAAGCACCGCACCCAAAAGCCTCATTCGAGTTACATAGAGTTGGAAAGAGAAGACAGCAAGACTGAACATAAAGATACAGACCCCAAGCGGTGAAGACTCACAAGGGCGTTGAAAGATGAGGTACCAGGCAACTGATATCACCCTCCCTCATACACACACACACACACACACACACACACACACACACACACAGAGAGAGAGAGAGAGAGAGAGAGAGAGAGAGAGAGAGAGAGAGAGAGAGAGAGAGAGAGAGAGCGCTAAATTAAATCAATCAAATCAATAAGAGAGAGCTGCAAATGTACTCACTCAAGTATATGCAATGGAGAGTGACACGAATGTTCCATGACCATTTCAACTGAAGTCAAACAACAAAAACAAATATAAAGAGAGACATCTTCGATGACTCAATGGAGAAAGGTAACACAACCATACCACTGACGAAAGATATGAACCAGCTGAAGAAAAGAAAATCTCTCGGCCTTGAGAACATGTCATCTAATGCTGCAACATCTTAGCAACATGCCCACAAAAAAAAAACTGCTAGACGTTTACAGAGAGGAAGAAATACACCAGTGCTAGTCTCGGATGAAAGGTAGTACCAAACCAAAGTTCTGTGCTATCATCCCATCAGTCCAACAACCTGTGTCTCCATAACCTTGCACAGAGTTATCAACCAGTGTCTGTCTGCAGTGGCATATTGACTATGCCAGTAGCATCATTGTTCCAGATACTGTCAGCTTCAGAACACACAAAAGAACAGAAGATAAAACAACACATCTTGCACGGGTCATGGAAGTCGCATTTCAAGATCTGAAAGTTTCACTCGCGGCGCTTACTGACCGACAAAAAGCAATCAACAAGGTTGAGATGGGCGATCTTCTTTTCAAGTTTATGCGTGTTGACATTCACCAGTATTCGTACTGGCCGACCAAGTCGTACTTACACAACCACAGAACCAGAGTCACAGTCGTTGAAGATTATCAACATAGGCTGCTACCGCGTCAGAGGTTACTGTTATACTGTTTTTATTCTGTTACATTCTGGGTTGTCTTTGTGACGTATTCTCTACCTTCTTCGTTCCTATTGATCATCATGTTGCGTGCTTCTGCTTTAGCTCAACTGGTGCAGATCTCTACCAACTGTGTAAGAGAGCTGTGTAGGAACAAGGTTGGTTGGAGGTACCTAACACTAAACTGAGCAAAGGGGGCACAAGTCCGTCTGCCCTCTGCTTTTTTTCTTTTCATTTTCACAAACAGATGACATTTGAAAAAGGGACTGTCCTGGAAGTGGTTTCTGGTATCGTATAGAGGTTGTCTGATCGACAGAGTTACCTCGGGCCTCAGAGAAAAGAGGAACTCTGTATTTTCACGTGGACGTCTGGTGTGTGGCTGGACTTACCAGACTGACAAATTGTTCCAAGTCTGACTTTCATCAAGTGAAATAGGACTTGGCCTGATTCGTCCTAATAGGGACATTGAAGTTCTTCAATTGTGTGTGTCTACAGTCATAATGGAGACTTTGGTTTTGCAGAGACTTTGATCTGCTTGTATTTTTGGTCACTGATCTAGTACCAGAGATACCAAAAAAATGTCCGCGCATCCTTAAATGCTGATGATATGGTGCTCTCGTGCACATAAGTGTATCAACAACTCTCCAACGTACAAAATCGGTCTCTCCTGAGCAGACTCACCAGTCAGCAAGTGGTGTTTCTGTCCATCAACAAAGAAAGTCATCAGCTGCACTTTTCTTACTCTCAACACAAGCCAAAGCAGACAACCTGACGTTAGGAGACATCCAGTTGTGGAATGATGACTAACAGACATATTTCAGGATTACCTTTAATAAGAGAATGGCATGGAAGACATATCCAGGGAGAATCAATAAGAGTCTCAATGTTTCTCCCCAAGGCATAATACGGCCATATTTTGATTTCGACTTGAACGCATAGATAAAAAGGCTAGGTTATTCCAGCAGACAATGATTCAGAATCATGTGCTTCACATCATCACAGGCACCAAGAAATCTACATAGACAGAAAAAAAAATCAAGACACCACAGGCATTCCATCCCTGTCAAGGAAGGAACAAAAAGTGCAAACCAGTAATACAGTTACAGAAGCAATAGTTTTCCCACAGACCATCTGTTGTAGAAAGGACTCAACGAAAGAAGACTGCTGCAAGAGCTGGAAAGATAAGATTTTCGAAAAAAAAAAAAAAAAAATAAATTTCACAACCCTACAGGGGAAACATTACACGCAACACCCATCATAAACTGATAGTACGAATCCTGCGAGAGATCCTCCCTTGTTGATAAATAATGATGGTCAATATTTCCACTACCACTGTAGTATCACAAACACACCATTAAGGACGCACATAACAGTGAAAGCAAGAAGGTACAATAAGGTAATGTTGCTTCTAGCTCAGCCGTCCGCAAAGGCCATATCAGGGCCGTCACCGCGTTGAAGGTAAAAGCAAGCCTTAATTAACATGCCTATGTTTGAAGAATGTGACCCTTATGAATAAGGTTTTTACTAACTGATCAGCCATTAATGCAGTTCAGAGAGGAGCAGGGGCGTAGCTACGGTAACAATTCAGCGAGGAGAAGCAGATGTGTATCCGGTTTCCCAAGAGATAATGGCAGACAGAAGAAAAACTAATACGTCTTAACCAGGCAAACTACAGGAGTAAGGCGGAAGCCCTGGATGCACTGACCCTGACGTCCAGACTGTCCCTCTGACTGATGCCATGGCTGTCCTTAATCCGGCAAACCACTCAAGCTGCGAGAGGCTCTGACAGCCATCAGGTGCATCAGAGTGGCACTGCAGCGAATCCCTCCCACAGAGCTAAAAGGAACTTTTTAGCCTAGTGATCCTTTCCGATGAAAGAATCAAGGGAATCAAGAGGCAGTCAACTCCGCAAAGTTGGATGCAGAGGACGAAATGGAATAAAGAAAGTATCAGCCTCACAGAGATAAAGGCCGTTATGAAATCTGTCCATAGAACTTCACTGCCACAGAATACTCACCATGAGCTGAACAGGCAGGAAAAGATTATCATTTTGCACTTGCAGACAGGGGACAACCACCTGAACTAGTCGCAAGTACAAACATTTCCATCTTGTGCCGTCCCCTCTGCTCGTGTGGAGGAACACACAGCAGAGTCCACGCAGCACAGTTTCCAAGACTGAAAGGTCCTCTGGCGCCTGAGAGAGGAGACATGCTTGCTATTCTGCAAGAGGCGTTGAGTTGGAAGCTCTGTGGAGGACCACCCATGTTATTCTGATGATCGGTCTCCAATAGTGACGCCGTTATAGCTCTCTCTCTAGCTCTCTCTCTCTCTCTCTGTCTCTGTCTGTCTGTCTGTCTGTCTCTCTCTCTCTCTCTCTCTCTCTCTCTCTCTCTCTCTCTCTCTCCCCTCTCTCTGCGTGCGTGCGTGCGCGCGCGCGCATGCATGTATGTTCGGTTCGCGTGCATGCTTTGGTGTTTAGCTGTCTGTCTCCCTTACCATTTTTCAGCTATGGGAGCCATTTGCTATGGGATTTGCCATATTCACGGAGCTGAGTCATCTTCCAAAAGGTTTAGACTGACGATCGATCTTATCACCCATTTATCCTCCCATCCGCGCTCCTCTCCTCCGACCCTCTCACCCTCTCCTCCCTCACAGTAACCCATCCTCCTCCCATCCCTTCTACTACTGCTCCCAGTATCCCGAGCAGACAACTTGAAATCTGATCATTATTGAGCCAGGCGGTAAATAGATCAGGCCTGCCGTTTATCCCCAGTGCTGCTGCCGCTGTCGGGTCGAGGCTCAGACGGTGTTGGAGATGGAACTGCGATCTTACTTTTGGCGTCACATAGTGTACCATTATCACACTCTTGGAAAGTAAACTACTGCCTTCTTTGTTGTCAGTTTTCTTTCTTCTTCTTCTTCTTCTTCTTCCTCCTTTTTTTTTTTTTTTTTTTTTTTTTTTTCTTTTTTTTTTTTTTTTGCTGACGCAGTGGGTAAGACGCGCTCAAAAGCGACTTTCTCTAACCGGTCTAAGTGTTGAGCGGTATCTGCTCCATTTGATTCATTCTCCAAACGTTGCGTGCAGTCCCAGCTGGTTAAAAATCAAAAGGGAAGGAAATTACAAATCGGTGATTCACGTTGATCGACAAATCTGTGAAAACATACAAGCAAAAGAAAACTGAAACAACGATGATAATAAGATAATGACAATAATAACAATGACAACAATGATAATGATAATAATGACAATAATAATAACAATGATGATGATAAAAACAATAACGATAATAACTGATAAAGTTTGAACAGCCTAGTCTTTGATTCAGCGTCTTCCTGTTTAAAAAAGAAAATGCACTTAACCTTCGATCGAAACAACACATTATCTTTATGCCCTCGGGGTCAGAAAGGAATTTTGTTTCAACCAAGTACCGCCATATGGTTATTGTATTGCTATCTTTATTCAATGATTTTTTTTTCTGTTCAGGACCCGGATATGTTGTGTGTGTGTGTGTGTGTGTGTGAGAGAGAGAGAGAGAGAGTGAGAGAGAGAGAGAGAGAGAGAGAGAGAGAGAGAGAGAGCGTGTGTGTTTTGTACGCGCGCACGCACATGCGTGCGTGTGTGTGTGTGTGTGTGTGAGAGAGAGAGAGTGTGTGTGTGTGTGTGTGGGGGGGGGGGGGGGGGTGGGGGGGGGGGGGGGGGGGGGGGGGGGGGGGGGAGACAGAGAGAGCGGGAGTGCCCTGATTTGACTCCTCTAGGTCGGATGGATTATACACAATATGACCTGGAATATGAGAGAGAGAGAGAGAGAGAGAGAGAGAGAGAGAGAGAGAGAGAGAGAGAGAGAGACGCAGCACATGCGGCGTGAGCACGCATACCGTCGTTTTTTTTCTCTCTGTCAACAAGCAGCTAGGTGCCGTGAATCGAAGCCGTTTGGGGGGCTCTGTTGCATTGAGCCTCACCACAGCACTGCCAGCAAGAACAAGCGATCTCTGTCTAAAACCTATGCCATGTTATCGACACCAACCTCATGTTTCTCTCGGACGATGGAAAACGAGCACATGTGATTTATCATATCCCCAGTGCGTCCGTTCGTCTTATCGTAACGGACTCGGTGTGTGCGATGAATTGAAATGGCACTGTTTCGGGTTTGGTCGTTTCAGTTGTAAACAGTTCGTCTATGCTTTTTTTCCCGGTTCGTGACATTTAAAAAACTGGCTAATCACAGACGTAACAGCCGTCTGCACATCGAAACTTTTTTTTTGACTCCAGTTTTTGCGTGCTTTTGTTCAGGACTTGCGTGTTTTTCCTTGGATGGCAGATTTCGGGAGAATCACTGACAAAGCACTTCTGTACTGTACAGGGCACAAAACGGTTCGAATATAGGCAGGATAGAACCCACGTGGATCTCTCTCTCTCTCTCCCGTCCTCTCCTCTCCCTCTCTCTCTCTCCTCTCTCCCCTCCGCCCTCTCGTCTCTCTCTGTGTGTGTGTCTGTGTGTGTGTGTGTGTTGTGTGTGTGTGTGTGTGTGTTTCGCTCGCACGTGGAGCTCCTGGTTGTGGCTGTGCTGATGGGCGATGTATGCATGTAAGTGTTCTTGTGAGCGCAGGACAAGAAGTCACCATGACGACAGTAGAGCGAAGGTATCAAGTGTGAAACAAGTGAATAAAACAAAAAGGCAATGATATTGCAGGGAACAAGAAAGAAGAAGACGGCCGAAAAAAGGCCGCAAACCGATGCCTGTAAAACGCTACGCTGAAATTTGGGCTGAAGCAGACCGGAGGTTTCCAACATAGCAGCAGAAACGGGACTCCCGTCGCTGTGTATATGCAGCAAAGCAGGCTGGTGGGGGGATAGGAGCCACGTGCCCGAGACAAAAACCCATCGACTGCAAGCCGTGAAGTGGGAAGGGAAGAGGAAGGACGAGGAGGTTAAGGGAGTGGTGAGGGGGGGAGGGGGGGGGAGGCTGGAAGAAAGGGTGTGGGGGTGGGTGGTGGCGGAAGGGGAGCGACAAAAAAGCATTCTTCCATCAGCGTGGGCTGCCGGCGCGCACAGCTCATTAAAAGCACATGCTTGTAGCTCTTTTATTGGCCGAGGAAGAGAAGTGTGCAGGTGGCCCCCATACAGCCCGCGCGCTGGCTCATAAAGACGCAGATGCTGCTAACTGACAGCCCCCCTGCCTGCGAAGGAGAGGAAAAAAAAAAAAAAAAAAATCGTTCTGCTCTCTCTCTGATCCTCCTCCAACCACAACTTCTTCCCCCCAACCCTCCCCCCCCCTCCCTCTCCCCCTCTCTCTCCTCTCTCTCCCCTATCCTCCCCCCCTCCTATCTCACTCCTCGCTCTCTCTCCTCTCCTCTCTCTCTCACGGAAAAGAAGGGCAGACAGATTTCCTCTCCTTTCTAACTACCCATTCTCACTGCTTTCAAGGCTGCTTTGGTAGTTGGCTGCATGGCGGAGGACCTGCGTGAAGAAACAAACTGAACTGCGCAGTGAGTTGATTTCACCCACATGACAAATTGTTGCCAAGGTCGTTAGTCAGATGGTATATTGACGGTGTTGTTTATTACCTCTCGCTACAGGAGATCGGGAAGATTGGCGGTCTGCGTCAGTCACAGAATATTGCTATAGACGTCTTCCTTCTTCCCCCCCCGGACTTGGGGGGGGGTCGGATTTCGATGATTCTCGGTGTATTAATTTAGTATGTTTTGCAGGTAGTTTTTGTTTAATTTCATCAGGCAACAAAACGGTCAGCACTGGAACATTTTCCGACACGGCAGATTTCTTACTTAAAACCCGTGCTGTCTGGCCCGACGCTTTCCTTCTGCAGTTCCGCACTTCGTGACTACCACATACTTTAAGCGCTTAAATTATCGTTTTCCTAATCCCACAAACGAACAATATAGAGGCTAACTGCAGCAGGGCTGACGTCACTGTAAATAAATGTAGGCGCAAAGTCGCCGTATATATCGGCCTACATTTTGGTGGAAAGGTGGCGACATGTTTATGCATTTCTTTTACCACAAAGTCGAAGACTTTTTCATGACTGATTAATGGAACCATATCAGCTGAGTGGAATGCAGCATAAACTCTGTCCATCAATGAGATTTTTCGAGATCTTTATCAGACAACTGTCGGTTGTCTATCTAGATATGGATGAATTCAACTCCGACCCTTGGCACGTCACTGCAGCGTTTTATAACTTCGACCCTGCTTCCCCCTCACCCCTCACACCCCCCCCCCTCACCCCCCCCGACCCACCCTCCCCTGCCCCCCCCCCACCCAAACCCCCCCCCCCCTCACCCCCCCCCCCCCCCCCCCCCCCCCCCCCCCCCTCCCTCCTCCCTGGCCCCTTCCCTTCTTCTCTCTCTCTTTGAGTAAAAATATACCATCTGCCATCAAAACGGACAGCATCGGCGATTTTCCCGTCAAGTTGACCTTTCATCCGTTAAAATCCGGAGGATTTTTCCGTTTTCAGAGTCTCTAGTTTGTGCCAGTCTAAACAGCGACTGCCGCCGATCGATCTTGCGCGACGAACAGACGAAGTCAGTGTTGTTGAACGTTTGAACTTATTACAGTCAAAGCCTATATGTTTAGTGGTCTTACCAGCCAACCACCCTTACAAAAGCTTGTGACATTATGACTATATAAACTGATAATGAATAATAAACATAATTACCACAGCAGAAAAAAGGCTGTTTATATACCACACCCCTCCTTTTTTTTTTTGCATTTGAGAACAAAAGATAACAAGCAGTATTGATGAAGCTCACTATACTTTCAATAGAATGTATATGCGATGAAAAGCCAAAAGGTACCCATATTTCATTCCCTTTTCCCCATTCCACCCCGCCCCCATCAAACCCCTTTCCACTCCCATCCTTTCTGCCACAATCACCCCCGGTCACCCCGACACAATCCCCTCCGCTCCCCCCGCCATCTCTCTCTCTCTCTCTCTTCTCTCGCTCTCTCTCTCTCTCTCTCTCTCTCTCTCTCTCGCTCTCCGCACACACGCGCTCGCGCGCACACACACGCACCGCCGCACACACACACACACACACACACACACACACACCACACACACACACACACACACACACCCACACACACACACAACACACACACCACACACAAAGAGGGAGAGAGAGCACGGTCGTCCCTCCTACGCAACAGCAGTTGTTGGCGCAATTTAATTCTTTTCGATGCTGCTCAAATCACAGCATGTCAGTTAAGCTGGGACTGCTACCTGCAGCGCCCCTCCTCTCCCTGTCGGCGAACAGAGCAGTTTGCTTTCCAGAGCCACCTGATGGCCGACACACGGATTATAGGATGTTAACTCGGTGCATCTGATCTTCAAGCTGCATCTACACACACGAAGGGGTTCAGGCAGTCGAAGGTCTCCATCCATCCTTTCCCCGGACACACACACACACACACACACACACACACACACACACACACACACACACACACACACTGTTGGTTTTTTTCTCATCTTCACAGGCCAACCGCTACTGAAATTTGAACCCGTGGTCTTCAGACTGAGAGTCACTGCTGGGCTTAACCACGTGTGTGTGTGTGTGTGTGTGTGTGTGTGTGTGTGTGTGTGTGTGTGTGTGTGTGTGTGTGTGTGTGTGTGTCTGTGTTCTTCCTCTTCTCTCTTTTCTTCAGGTGCATCTTCTTTGCCACCTCAGTGGCACGGCACTCACGCCTCGCCTTCCGAACCCCCGTCCACAGCTACAGCCCGGCCCGGCCCCGCGAAGGCACCGGCAATCCACATGCAGCAGTCAATGTCAAGCCGCTAGGAGGCAACCCACCGGGAGATACTGCACTGCTGCCGAGTCACTTCGGTGGTGTTCAGTAGAGCAGGACACCACCTACTAAGCCCCCTACCGACGACAATGACTGCTTAGTCGCGGAGCCGGCGTGAGTGAACTCTCCCTCCAGAGGGCACCACCATGTCTGTCCAACGACAGTCCCAATGGATTTGCCGCCTACGGAATCAAAGCCACAGACGCAAAGAGGACATCGATTCTGAGATCATCATGACAGCAGGGCATGAAGGGCACAGAATTTGTGACTTTTGTTTTTTTGTTTTTTTTTGCTTTTGTTTTTTTAATCAATTCAGGTCGGCTGTTCTCTACACTTTTTCTTTTCTTTTTGTTGTTGTTGTTGTTGTTGTTGTTTTGTTTTGCTGTTCCATCTTCTGTGCCACCTCAGTGGCACTGCTCCCACGTCGCTCATTCCGACTCTCCGACCACAGCCACTGCCCGGACCGACCCGCCGCAGTCCCGGCACCGGCAATCCACAGGGAACAGTCAGTGCCATGCCGTGAGGAGGCGACCCACTAGAGGAGACAATGTACTTCAGTGATGTTCAGTGGTGCCTGTTCTGATCCAGCACACGCAGGGCACCACCTACTAACCCCACTACTGACGAAGCCCGTGTGTGAGTGAGCTCTCCCTCCAGAGGGCGCCACCACGTCCATCAAACGACAGTGCCCCATGAACTTGCCGATACCGGCGATCGCGACAGAATCAAACAAAGGTAACAGACGTGGAGAGGACATCGAAACTAAGATCACCATGAGAGCAGGGCATGAAGGGCCACAGAATTTGAGACTTTTTTTTTTCTTTTCTTTTCTTTTTTTTTTTTCTTCTTTTTTTCTCGTACGCTGGTCGAGTAGGAGGAGGACAAACATAATGCTACGTATTTCCATTCTGGTCTGAGAATGCATGACAGGGCTCTACTCTACGCTTACTCTGATAATGTATCCGGGCGTCAACCAGGCCCGAGATATGCTGTTGTTGGTCAGGAAATTTGAGCAACATTCTCAGAGACGCATCCATCAAATATATGAAACTCGACTGTTTGGGTCCCAGTCTTCCCAACTGAGCCTGTAGTAAACTCAACTCTAGACAGAAGCCGGTCGAGGCAAAAAAAGTCCCCATTGTCTGATGGGAATCGAACCCAAGACCTCTCAACCGAGAGCCCGCGACGCTAACCACTTCGTCACGGCGGTTGGTTCGTTTCATGACTGTTTTGTCGTCTAATATCACCTTTGATGGAAAGACGTTAAATCAAACCACGGAAGCGAACTGATCTGACTGATGTGTGTTCACCGGCAGGTGTTCAACTGCACTTTAAAAAAAAAAAACAGGCAAAATGGCATGACATTGAGAACACATCACGCTATCTCACCACGTCGTGTTTGTGGTTTTTTGAATAGTGTGTATCTGTTCGCGCCTCTCTCTCTCTCTCCTCTCTCTCTCTCTCTCTCTCTCCTCTCTCATGCTTTTCATTTAATCTCTCATCACTCTCATATCACACTCCTCGGCCTCTCTCATTCTGTCAGTCACGCGCGCGCGCGCGCGCGCGTGTGTGTGTGTGTGTGTGTGTGTGTGTGTGTGGTGTGTGTTTGTGTTGGTTGTGTGTGTGTGTGTGTGTGTCTCTCTCTCTCTCTCGTCTCTCTCTCTCTATTCCTCTCTCTCTCTCCTCTCTCTCTCTCTCTCTCTCTCCCCCCCCCCCCCCCCCTCCCTCAGGGCCAGATAGAAAACGTTTCTTGCTTAGCTTTTACCATTAAGATAAAGATTCTCTCTCTCTCTCTCCTCTCTCTCTCTCTCGTCTCTCTCTCTCTCTCTCTCTCTTGCCCCCCAAAATCGCGGATGGAAAAAGCATTTTTTTTTTGCTTATCTCTTACCCCTTGGGAATAAGGATCCTCCTCTCTCTCATTTCATCTCATCCCCCAAACTCCTCCCTTGTCACACTCTCTGTACCCATTTCCCTCACACCTTCCCCCTTCCCTCTCTTTCTCTCTCTCCCAATCTCCTCATCTACAACGTCTTCCTCTCCCCCTGCCGCTCTCATTATCACAAGCCTCCTCCACCTTCCCCCCCTACGTTACCTTCCCCACCACCCGCCCCCCCCTCCCGGGACCCTAAAGAAAAAGCATCTCGCTTATCTATCATTCTTTGAAAAAAAAAGAAAGAAACCTGTCTCTTTCTTTCTCCTTCCTTTCCCTCCATCTCTTCTCTCGTCCCCCCCCCCCCCCCCCCCCCCCCCCCCCAACTCCTCCCCTGTCACCCTCTTTCTTTCAGTCTGTCTCTTCAAGTTACCGAATTTTCCCCAACCCCCAATCTCTCTCTCTAACTCTCTCTCTCTCTCTTTCTCTCTCCCCTCCCTCCCTACCCAAACACAACTCCCACTCCTCCATCCATCCTCTCTCCCTCCCTCCCTCCCCCCTCCTCTCTCTCTCTCTCTCTCTCTCTCTCTCTCTCTCTCTCTCTCTCCGATCCGCCGACCACTTTCACAACCCTGTGCGTGTATATGACAAGGAGACAGTGACAGTGAGTGAAACTGGTCTGATTCTGGAAGCTGGGACTGGCAAAAACGAACACGGCCACGGCATATTGTGATCAGCCTCTTGACCCAGTCTGCAACACTGACAGACCACACAGCAGAGGACATTTCGACAGTGTCAGACATATACAGCTCGTGTGATAAAAACAGGGGTAGCCTTAAAAGTGCCAGTGGATTATTCAAAACGACAAGTTTCCGGCCTGTCGGGTGAAACATGCAAAGAAATACTCGGTGTTTACGAGAAACATCAAAAGAAGTGGACAGACTGCAACACGGCATCGGACGACTTCACAGCTGGTGAGGATGAAAATCTCGACTGAAAACCCAGGAAACGGCAACACTCCATCTACATCTATCATGATGGACTGCGTTTCATTTCTGCGGATCCCCAGGCTTGTCATATCCAGTCAACACAATGCCGCCATCTGGATTCCATGGCGCGAAGAATATATCCGTATCATCGTATAAAATATTGTTTGTTTTCATTTGTTTCCAGATCCTCCCCTACCCCCACACACCCTGTGTGTCAATGGGCCAAAAACCTGACACACTTATCATTCATTCGTATTTGTGATCTTTTATCTTTCTCTCTCTCTCTCCCTCTCTCCCCCCCCCCCCCCCCCCCCCCTAAACTGCTCCCTCTACTCTCTCTCTCTTTCCTCACCCATGAACTACCCTCTCCTCAATCTCCTCCCGCCCTCTCGTTTTCTCCCCCCCCCCCCCTCTCTCTCTCTCTCTCTCCCCCTCCACTGTTAAATGTATTAAGTACTTGCTCAAATTAACTCAGATTGCTGAACATAAATTACCCCATGAAGCTTATAAAATGCTGCTAGAACTAGATAACAGAGGCAAGATGAACTGGGTGTCACGTGTGTAAAGCGAAGTTATATCAGTATGGTTTCGGGCACGAATGGCTCAACCAAAGTGTTGGAGATACGAACAGTTTTGTTCGTACCTTTAAAGAAAGACTAACTGACTGTAGGTGGCAAGACTGGAATTTCGTGTTCAAAACAGTGACAATTAAGTTTAGTTTTTATAGAACATTCAATAATATATACTCTCTCCCAACGTATATGTCAATGCCTATGGACAGGCACTTGAAGTTTGTGATGACAAAATTTAGAGTTGGTGTTTCTGAAACTCTTGCTCATCATTGCCATTATAGACAAGTAAATGCCTCTGATCTGCTGTGTCCATTATGTCCACAGTCAAGAGATGATGAAGTGCATTTTGCATTAATTAGTCCAAAGTTACAAGATATATATTCCTCTGAAATTTTACACAAGACCTTGCTTATTCAAGCTTCTTTTTGATAATGTCATCTACAAATGAAAACACTGTAAAGCAATTCGCAGATTTTTATTCAAATCTTTCAAACGGCGAAGCATTTGTGCATTGTAATGATTATTGTTAGTTCGGTAATGCGACTTTGTTATGTTTCATGTATATCCCCCTTCTGAAGGGCCCACGGCCTCTAAGCATTAAACATCTGAATCTCAATCTCAATCTGAATCTCTCTCTCTCTCTCTCTCTCTCTCTCTCTCTCTCTCTCTCTCTCTCTCTCTCTCTCTCTCTCTCTCTCTCTCTCCCCCCCCCCCCCCCCCCCCTCCCTCTCTCCCCGCGTGTAAGGTTTTCTCACTCTAACAACTCCCCACATATAAAAGGATGCAGGAAAAACACAGCCCGAAGTCCAGAATGCTTGGTTGGGTTATCAGTTACAAAGGACCCAGTTTTGCCACCGAGTTCAACACGCGCTGACCCTCTGCATAAAAACTGCCATTTTCAATGTCCATCACAAAGTGTAGTCGTCGTAAGTGTTGCGTGAGATAGGTTCCTTTCCCCCCCCCCCCCCCCCCCCCCCCCCCCCCCTTCTCAGAGGATTATCCCCCGTCTACCACATCACGTTTCGTGGGTGAGTATAGCTAAGTGCTTGCGCGCCTAGACAATCTTTCTGTTATAAAAAGTGACTGAACAGAGATCTGCTGAAAAAGTTATCAATAATTAT
>JADBJO010001352.1:288533-298533 GCA_016801955.1 Conus betulinus | reverse complement strand
GTAGGCTAACGACCCCTACGCTGGTTTTTCCCAATGTGTTTTTTTGTTTTAAGTCGATTTACATCAAAAACTGTTAAGCTTGGTAAATCACTATAGCTCAGCATGCAGCAAAATTTGTTACATGCATCATCTGCTTACCTGTTCTCTGGTCACGTTCTTTTTAATGAAATATCAAGTGGTAAACATTTTCCTCACAGCTTATCCATGGCACGGACACGAAAGATCGTCTGCGAAAGATTACCCATGCAATGATTGTTTCGACAAAGTTGCCTGTTCTTATTTTCGTATTTATGTCAATAGGCATTTGTACTGTTGCTTATTCTATAGTTCTTTATTTATTTATCCATTAATTTCGTGTTCTTATTGTCCATATATGTGCCAGAGTTTAAAACCACTTATAGCCTGAAAGCATGGACGAAGATGTGAGGAACATCACCTCCACAGTCTGAAAGCATAGGCAGATGTGGGTCAAGGAGGGGATAAGGCTGAGGTGGGGGCTCTCTCAACTCTCTCAACGAATTATACCCTTTATGTTTTCATTCAATTTCGGAATCATGTATCTGTTGTCCTTTAAAAAAAAAAAAAGTCGAGCCAGTTCTCTCTCTCTCTCTCTCTCTCTCTCTCTCTCTCTCTCTCTCTCTCTCTCTCTCTCTCTCTCTCTCTCTCTCTCTCTCCTGTCTCTCTCTGTCTCTCACTCCCCTGTCTTATTTTCACTTCAAAGAGAACAATGCTGCAAGTACAGTGCATGTTTCTGAGCGCAAGTTTTCAGTGCAAGTCCCACACTCTTCCCTTGCCCTATTCACCCCTTCTCCTCTTCCCCCACTACTACTCCCTCCAACCACCTCAAACAGATATTTGTATGCACAAGCATGCACGGGCATAAAGACGGTCTGTACGGGGAATGAAACAGAGAGAGAGAGAGAGAGAGAGAGAGAGAGAGAGAGAGAGAGAGAGAGAGAGAGAATTATAATTTGTAATGTGACTCGCGCTGCAAACAGAGCCGGAAATAAAGAAATTAAAACACACGCTCATTGGTATCAGTGTCCTGAATCGCTCAGTTTGTGCTCACACTCGTACAATCCAGACTGGGAGAGGGGGGGGGGGGGGGGGGGGGGGGGGGGGGGGGGAGCGGGGGATCTCGGCGATATATCTGGAAGGGTGGAAGACAGCGATCACGTTTCTCTTTAAGTAATTACTGCATGGACAGAAATATGATCATCTGAAACCTGGACACGAGAGGGGGGGGTGTGTGTGTGTGTGTGTGTGTGTGTGTGTGTGTATGTGTGTGTGTGTGTGTGTGTGTGTGTGTGTGTGTGTGTGTGTGTGTGTGTTCGGGCACGCGTGCGTGCGTGCGTGCGTGCGTGCGTGTGTGTGTGTGTGTGTGTGTGTGTGTGTGTGTGTGTGTGTGTAGTGTGCGTGCGTGTGTTTTGTGTGCGCGCGCGTTTGTGTGTGTGTGTGTGTGTGTGTGTGGTGTGTAGGTGTAGGTGTAGGTGTGCGTGCGTGTGTTTGTGTGCGAGCGCTTTTGTGTGTGTGTGTGTGTGAGAGAGAGAGAGAGAGAGAGAGAGAGAGAGAGAGAGAGAGAGAGAGAGACATTTGATTCATAAAGGCCATAGCCCCTTAGAAGGGAATGTACTTGGAAAAGGGCCTACAGTCCCATGAATTAGTACGTAACTAAGTTAAATACAGACCTCTGGTAAAGGCTTTATTCAAATATAACACGAACTGCTTAATAATGTTTTCATTTCTTGACGATGTTAACAGAATATGTTTAAATAAGCATGGTTGTTTGAAATATTTAGCCTATGTGGAAAAATTGTTCGCGCAGATTACTAAGCACAAAAAAAGAAATTCATCTCCTTTTGAGGCGCCACATAATTGAGAAAGAAGATAACGATTCTTTCATTGTCTATAGCGAGAATGATGAATAGAGAAATGTCAGAAAAATGAAAACGAAATGTTGTTATCATACGCTTCCATTCTCTTTTAACACACATTGACATGTAGCTTAGCACACTACGTAAACCAGTTATCATTCTGTGAAAATCAAATCTATGATTACCTTGAATGTATGTCCCAGTCTAGCCATCTACAATCAGTCAATCTTTCACAGAGACAGACAGACAGACAGACACACACAGAGAGAGAGAGAGAGAGAGAGAGAGAGAGAGAGAGAGAGAGAGAGAGAGAGAGAGAGAGAGAGAGAGAGAGAGCTCATTTATATCCTACACCCCCTCCTGCTTTCACTAGCCTTCCTTTTAATACAAAAATTTTAATTCAAACTTTAATTCAGACTGCTCTTTGCCATCCACACCTTCGTCCTTCCCCCGTTTTGCAAAACAAAATTTCACTTCAAAATTTGATTCAGACTGCTTCCGTGTGTGTGTGTGTGTGTGTGTGTGTGTGTGTGAAGTGCGTGCGTGCGTGCGTGCGTGCGTGCGTGCGCGTGCGTGCGTACGTGTGTGTGTGTGTGTGTGTGTGTGTGTGTGTGTGTGTGTGTGTCTGTCTGTCTGTCTGTCTGTCTGTCTGTCTGTCCGTGTTTGTGTGTGTGTGCGTGCGTGCGCGCGCGCGTGTGCGTGCGTGCGTGTGTGCGTGCGTGCATGCGTGCGTGTGTGTGTGTGTGGGCGCACGTGCGTGCGTGTGTCTGTCTATCTATCTGTATGTCTGTCTGTCTGTCTGTCTGTCTCTCTCTCTCTCTCTCTCTCTCTCTCTCTCTCTCTCTCTCTCTCTCTCTCTTTTTTTTTCTTTTATTTTGAGAGCGAGAAATCAAAAGGAAAACGCTGTCAGTACAGCCTGGTGTAATCTGTCATAAAGATCTGAAAACGTTAGCTACCGTGTCATCATTTTGCTTTTTTTGTTTGTTTCTTTTCCCCTTTTTTCCCCGCAGGACATGATCTTTTCTTTTTAGACCTGTCGGAGTGTCACTTCCTTTTGTCTTTCTTGTGTGTGTGTGTGTGTGTGTGTGTGTGTGTGTGTGTGTGTGTGTGTGTGTGTGTGTGTGTGTGTGCGTATGTGTGTGTGTGTGTGAGAGAGAGAGACAGACAGACAGACAGACAGACAGACAGACAGACAGACAGACAGATGACACACCTATCTATCATCGCTTTATTAATGGTTCGTCGATTCCAGAGATATCCAGCCTCAATATAGGCATGTGCACGCTGCTGTTTTTTTTTTTTTTTTTGTTTTGAGACAGACATTTCTCCAGCACATATTTACTCTACGACATTCTTTAGAGAGAGAGAGAGAGAGAGAGAGAGAGAGAGGGAGAGAGAGAGAGAGAGAGAGTATGCGAGTGTGTGTGTGTGTGTGTGTGTGTGTGTGTGTGTGTGTGTGTGTGTGTGTGTGTGTGTGTGTGTGAGTGAGAGAGAGAGAGAGAGACAGACAGACAGACAGACAGACAGACAGACAGACAGACAGACAGATGACACACCTATCTATCATCGCTTTATTAATGGTTCGTCGATTCCAGAGATATCCAGCCTCAAATAGGCATGTGCACGCTGCTGTTTTTTTTTTTTTTTTTCCATTTCTCCAGCACATATTTACTCTACGACATTCTTTAGAGAGAGAGAGAGAGAGAGAGAGAGAGAGAGAGAGAGAGAGAGAGAGAGAGTGTGCGTGTGTGTGTGTGTGTGTGTGTGTGTGTGTGTGTGTGTGTGTGTGTGTGTGTGTGTGTGTGTTGCTTATAGCCAAGCCGACCGCCAAGGGCCATATCAGGACTGTCAGCGCATTGAAATCAACTCTCAGGTCATTTTTTCTTCTTTCAAAAATCCAAATAACACATTAAGATACACTTTCTAAAAGCATAGCTGAAATTTCTATTACAAATCTTTCTTTTGTAAGAATCCTAGATTAGAAGAAAAATGTTGACCTTCCTCAGAAATCTAAAGATCAGACCAGGACAGCTCTGAACAAGGTTTTCATGGAGTCTGCTATAAAGTGTTTTATGTTTCACCTCATGCAAGTCCTAACACTCTAAACCAACATGTTTCACTGTGAGTCGTGCATGACATGGATTACACCACGGAGCTTCTTCACATGTTAAAAGATAAGATTGGGTGTAGAAGGAGTAGCCCGTGTGCAAACGGCACAGGCCTGTTTCTCGTCTACGACCGCCCTTGGAACACGGTAAAAAAGTCTTTAAAGTTTTGATGGAGGTCTTTTTTACAAGCAAAAACGTGGATGTGCTATGGGTTCTCCTGTTTCTCCCATTGTTGCTAATCTGTATATGGAATAGTTTAGCATACTGCACTGTCCACTGTACTGAATCCCCCTTCATTCTTGTACAGATACATTGATGATACTCTAACCTCTATAAGAGAATCAGATATTGATTATTTCACTCAGCATCTTAATTCAGTCGACCGGAACGTCCAGTTCACCGTTGAGACTGAAGTAGATGGCAAGATAGCCTTCCTTGACACTTTATTGCAGCGTCTCCCCGACGGCAGCATCAAAACTTCAGTGTACAGAAAACCCACACATACAGACCAGTACCTGAACTTCAACTCCCATCATCCTCTACAGCATAAACGTTCTGTTGTACGTACCTTGCTGCACCGAGCTGATACTCTGGTGAAAGAAGAAGAAGAAGACCGCAAAAGAGAAAAAAGCCCACGTGAAACAAGCATTAAAGTCCAATGACTATCCAGATTGGATTTTTGATGCCCCATGTCCCGACCAGCTCAAAAAAACCCACTGTACAGCATAAGGGTAGGAATTCCTTATGTGAAGGGCACTTCAGAGAGGCTTTCCCGGGCATTTCAACAACATGGCGTCAGTTTATTTCACAAACCCACCAATTCTCTCCGATCTCAACTGACCCGTATTAAAGACATTACAGACAAAGGGAAACAGTGTGGAGTAATCTACCACATTAAATGCTCTGATTGTGATCAAGACTATATTGGTGAGACAGAAAGACCTTTTTTCACAAACGGTTCAAAGAACATCAGACCAGGCCTGAATCAGCATTCAAAGAACACTGCTGGAGAGAGAAACATGATATCCCTCTGGATAACACCACACTGCTGGGAACTGAACCCAACTTTCTGAAAAGGAAGGTGAAGGAGGCCATTCAGATAAAAACAAGAAGACCCAGCCTCAACAGGGATGGGGGACTTGAGTTATCTCCCATCTATGACAGCATCTTAAGACAAGTGAACTCGGACTCACAACCTGCAGCTAATGTGAACTCTGCTGCAGTGAACTCGAACTCACGACGCATCCAACCAGCAGCTCCCTTTGTTGCTTCAGTTGACTGATGAAGGCTGGTTGTGGCCCAGCCAAAATATTTCAGTAAGTGTGAACTTATTAGACTCTGAGTGCAGATAATCTATTCTACTTGTGAATCCAGAGTCTGGGAATTTTTATGGCAGAATTGGAAGAGTTTGTTATCCTTTAAGCCAGAGGTCTTTGACATAAGCCTGAGCTGTGGGTTTCAAATCTATGTGACGGATAAACAATCAGCTTTGCTCTTTCTTTGTGGTACTCTTGACAAGCTGATCAACCATCTCAATGTTTCGGATGCCACATGGCTGGGAATCCGAGCAAAAATCATGCTTTATCCATCAAACCTCAGACAGGTGTACATTTGAATAATTTCAGAGATTGAGGGTGCTTGAGGTTACGGCCGGAAATGGCCTGCAAAATTATGTTTTATCCATCAGACTCAAAGAGGTGTACATTCGAATAATTTCAGAGATACTTTACACTGGCATAACAGGCTCCAACTGTATAGAATGCGATGACATTAACAAACAGAGAACACATGGAACCCCGGTTTACAGAATTGACAATCTCGTTGATTTTGATTCTGAAAAGAGCAGGAGAAAGTATGCTCCCTTGGGGTACACCCAACTCATGCCCATGGACGTCAGACATTCATTAGGGATCAAGAAAAAAAGTCTTATACTGTCATCGCAAATTTCCATTTCAAGTTAGCTGAATGCAAGGTGTAATACTTTACGGGTTAGCATCCTAATAATGTCACAGATACATATATCCGTTTATTATCACGTGACGTGAAAGCTAATACAGAAACGATTGCTGTCTAAAAAAAAAAAAAAAAAGGTTCTAATGGGTACTATTGCTTTTTTCTTTCTTTTTTTTTAATGTATATAGCACAACCTTTGTTCATTTGTACATCTCTGTTGGCATAACAGCAGGTGGTAGTGGTGCTGTGACAGACACATGAACAACAATGGTACTGCTATTCGCGTGTTCTTCACGGCACGTCGCAGAATGCCAGGAAAAAGAGGGGAGAGAGAGGAGAGAGGGAGACTGGTGGAAGTGGGGTGAACAGTAAGGGTGTGCAAGAGGAGGAGGAAATTTAAAACGCTCAGTTTATCTTTGTGATCTCTATGTCTTGATTCAAACAAAAATGAACTAAAACTCACGAATAAGTAGACTTCATAGACTTTAGGCCCTTTTTTTTTTTCTGTCTTGTACTCATGCCAGCATTCTGATTAGTAAAGCTTAATACCGGAAAATAAGAAGAAAAACATAATTAAACACATTTCTGACTCTTTGGTCATTTTTACACAGCGAGTGCGATCGGAATTCGCCGATAATGATTGTTTTCTTGAACTGGAAATAAGGCCGTCGTGAAGAAACAAAATAAACAGCCGAATAAAAGGATGACCTTTTACAAATCTATAATTTTGTCCGTCCGTCAAAAAAAAAAAAAAAAAAAAAAAAAAAAGAAGAAGAAGAAGAAGACATGCAATCACATTTCTGACTCTTTGACTATGTTTACACAGCAAATGAATTGAAACTTGCCGATAATCGTTGTTTCCCTGAACTGGAAATAAAATGGGTGTGGAGAAACAAAATGAACAGCTAAATACCAAGATGACCTTTTGCAGATCTAGTGTTTTTTGTCTGTCTTGCTATCTTTCACACCCTCTCAATTCACTATTTCCCTCGCTACCCCATCCTATCCCGACTCTGGCATACAAAACCACACCCAGGACGACCTGTCGCCGCCTCAGCGCCGGCGCTCCACAGGGAGCAGTCAACATCAAATTGTCATGAGGCGGGTCCAGCAGCAGAGGAGACCGCACAGCTATGCAAGCTGCTAAGTCATTTCGGTGGCTGTCAGCACAGCCTCTGCTGATGTCGCATACTTATGCAAGACACCCTCACCTACTAATCCCCCTTGAGGCCTGCTGATGATGATAATTGCTTGGACGTGAAGCCAGCGTAGGCGAGCACTCCCCTTCCCCCACCTTTCCCTGTCCTCCTCTCCAGACTTCCTCCTGATACCTCCCCCCTCTCCCCGCCCTATCACCGTTCCCCAAACGCTCCCCTCCCCCCCCCCCCCCCCCCTCCCCATCCGGAGAACACCACCACTTCTCTCCCCATAAATTTGTCGATGCTGGACTTCAGTTTAAATCTTAATACCGGAAATAGTTTAAATCCAACAGGCATACACGTATATGCAGAGTAATGAAAACCCCGGTGTTCGTGTATTACACGTGTTGATTTTTTTTCCTTTTGTTTAGGGCCCGGAATAGCTCAGTAGTACAGCGCCGGACTCGTGATGCTGGAATTATTGGTTCGAATCTCCACCGGGGCGTTTTGGTACAGTGAGATTTGTCCTTCCCTAGTTGACATGGGTTTTGACTCCATTTCCCAAAAGAAAAAATCCTTCAGTTGAGAATATGAACCGAGTTTCCGTGAGCGAAGGTACGCGTCTCTGATTTACGTGAAATTCCAGCGCTAACTGTAGGATGAGAAGGCCGTTTTGACACGCGCTCGTGTGTGTGTGTGTGTGTGTGTGTGTGTGTGTGTGTGTGTGTGTGTGTGTGTGTGTGTGTGTGTTTGCGCGCACGCGTCTGGAAAACAGCGTCTTGTTAAATCCGCTCATAAACTTCAGGAAAATTATTTTTTTCTGATGGACGTTGCTAAAAACTAAATGAATTCGAAACAACATGAAATAATCGTTTACTTTTGTAAATGTTGCCTGCCGTTCAGTCTCTGTTCATTTTGCCATTCGGCCATCGTGAGGACAACAAACTGCATGCTGTTTACGAGTAGATGAGCTATGTCTTCGCGTGAAATTCATAATTGTTTTCATTTACGTCTCCTATACCCTCATGGAGGTTAAGGATAATTCTGTCTCTGTCTGTCTGTCTGTCTGTCTCTCTCTCTCTCTCTCTCTCTCTCTCTCTCCCCCCCCCCCCCCCCCCCCCTCCCCAAAGTAAAAGGCGCATGGTTATGTGGATTATTTTAGCTGAGATAAGCATTACCAAACCAGGAGGGTGTACATGTTTCCAGCAGCAAAAGCCGCCGGTATTTTATCGGATAGTGTATAGGCCTAGAGCAAGTGTTTGATACCTTGCAAGACTCTCTAAGGCATATGGAGTAGGAAGAAAACGTTAGGGAGAGCTTGACAGCAGAAGGTTTTCAGAGTACAAACCCCCTTCAGATAAGTGTTTTGGCCCTGAACTCCTTACACCCAAAGGGGGCCGGGCCGCATCCAGGTCATGACTCCCAGATGTCCTTCTACTGCCAGGATTCGAACCAGCAACTTTTGGATGGATGCGCGTCTCAAGGCGTGCTTTTTTTTTTTAGACGAATGTATTACCCTACTGCTGACGGGACACCTGTTCTAAGTTTGGAAATGTAAGCCTTATGAAGTTCACTGTTGTTCCTCCTCGACTAGATCCAGCTGGTACTCTTTTTCAGCTGCCTCTGCCATGTCTTCAGGGTTCTTGTCCTCTTCTTACCTGAAATCCCGAGCTGTTTCATGAGGCCATAGGCTGATGAACCTACAAATCCCCTTGCTCCCACACTTGCTAATTCGGCGTTCAAAGTAACTAGTTACCACCTGCATTGTATACAACTCACGACTGCGGGCAGTTTCCATTCTATGTGGAGAAATCCCTACGCCAACTTTCGTCAGGAGCTGACAGAACAAGCAAGCAACCCTTTTCTCCCCTATTGTGACATTTGTTGCTTGTTCATTTGTTTGAGAAAAAAAAAGAGAGAAATCACAGTTTGTTGTATCCTGTCTTTTCGCGTATTAAGTTTAGTGTTCAATTATCTGCGTGTTTGTTCGCTATTGGAACACGGTAGCTTCGTTGATTTATCTCAGTGATCTTTCTACAACCGTTCGGAAGACAACAGAACCTCATCGTGAAATTGTTAATATATGCTCCTTTTTTTCTTCTTTTTTCTTTTAAACCAGACGTTATCTTAAAGGTCAAAGAGTGCATACAACCACACAGGCAATACATTTGACAGCAAGTGTTGTTCTTAATGAGTTTTATGTACGGACTCGGCAGCCTTTTTTTTTTTTTATTCGGAATGAACCTTCATTCGTCGGGTAGCCTGGTGTCCCTCTTAAAAGGATCCGATAAAAGTTTTGTGGGGAATTCCATAGGTACTGGTACTGACTGCAACGGTGCCTAGGTGCATAAAGGTCGGATCAGGGCAAACAAGTTTACAACTCCGTTTTTCTGCGCTTCCGAAACAGTTGTGCTCTGCCTTCCCTCCCTCGAGACTACGTATCTTGGCCTAACCCTAATCAAATTTAATCTGAATCTAACCCTAACCTTCCCTACCCCAGTTTATATTAAGTCGAAACGAAGTGCGTGGAGTGCGCAGTACATCATGTAAAAATCATGAGTGATATCTTGTTGTTGGAACAGACGTATCATGTGTAAGAGGTACGAAGAGAAAATGGAGGCGCAATCTTGACAGAAACAGAATCAGTAAAAGTACGGAACAGAAGGAGGGCGGAGGGGGGGATTGGGGGGGGGGGGGGGGGGGGGGGGGAGTCCCAATAGGGTCTGAAGGTCCTGCCCCAGTGGGAAGACTAGAGAAAGTGTGTGTGGGGAGAGGGGGGTGGAGCGGGGGGGGGGGGGGGGGGGAAGGATGGGGCGGGCGGGCGTTTTTGCCAGTTGGAAAAGTGGTAGGGAGGGAGGGCAGTGTCACGAAATCCAGGACCCCGTCCCAAACCTTCTCTACCGGACCTACGATTTTCAGACCTTTG
>JADBJO010001352.1:258533-278533 GCA_016801955.1 Conus betulinus | reverse complement strand
CCGAAGAATTAATTGTATTTTAATTACAGAATGCTGAAGATGTTTTTAGATTGCAAAATAGCCCGACAGGTTGTTCAGTCAAATATACTGAAATATAGAACTCTGCCTCACAAATTACCCGTGCAGAGAGGACGAACTCAGGGAATTCAATGCAAGTATAGATGATGCTCTAAACATAGATCAAGATGACTTGGTGATGGCGTTCATTACATTTTGCGACGTCTGTTTTTAATATGAATGGGACACATTTGTTGAAACCATATTAGGACAATGACACCAAAGCACAGTAAAAGGGTCTTACTGATTCTCATCGAAAAAAAAAAAAACGTTTTGTTGAATATAGCCAGATTCAGAGAGATCATCCTGAAGAATCGATGAAAGGGTACACTTCAATGACTGTGTAAACTGATGTTTTTTCCGTTTTAGTAAGGACATTTTATTGTTGTTAATCATATTCATGTGCACTGTGTAGTCTCGCGTATTCAGGTGTTGCAATGCTTGTCGGCCCCCATCCCCACTCCATCCCCCCCCCCCCCTCTTTCTCCTCTCTACTCTCCCCGTTTTCTGTACTTTTTTCTCCCCCCCCCCCCCCCCCCTTTTGTTTCATTCATCCATATCTACCCATTGGCAATTTTCTGGAATTAAACTTGTCTCTTGTATTTGCATAGCCTATCCTGCACTCAAACACAACCATTAAAGTCTTTTTATCCAGAAGAATTTGAAAGCAGCATGTGTCAATCCCAGAGAGTAAAGACACAAACTGTTGTAGAACAATGATCCTATGAATTCCTCTATGAACCAAACGTTGCCCTCCTTCCCCATGCTTTTTATCCCCTAAATCAAAAGGATAACTCATCCGGACATTGCTGAGCTGCTGGCGGTGACGAATGAGAATACCGATCGTTTTCTGTACCAATCAGAGGACGTGTCTATCTGTACGGCTTGGGAAAGAAACTTACGGCTTTGCACAACTAGGAGGAAACATATCCTCTGTGACAATGATCGTGTTTATATTGAAGAGTAAATGCATTTTCAACAGAGAATATCTGCATCAGAGACTAAGCTGGCTGATCATGACTTTTGTTTTTCATCTCTGACATGTGAAATCTTCAAGATTCGCCAAATTCTGCAAAATTCCTTGAGATAAGTACATGATAAGGCCGCAGTTCACTTGATGGTGAAGGTGCGCTTTGATTTTCCCACTGTTGAGAGAGCTGTTGTGCGAGAGACCGAGAGTGTCAATAGTCTAAATTCCGTTTTCTTCGTGAAAAGCAATCGTCATGTGAAATCATTTATTGTGTGCCTGAACAAAATGGTCGTTGTAAACGGTCATGTCACGTGACGTTATTTATTGTATGCCTGAAGAAAACCATCATTGTAAACATTCATCATCACATGAAACTGTGAGATGTGTGCATGAAGGAAATGACCATTGCAAACAGTCACTGGCATGTGAAATTATGAAAAGTGTGCGTGAAGAAACCGATTCTCACTGAAAACAGTAATTATCACGTTAAATCATTAATTGTGTGCCTGAGGAAAATGAACATTGTAAACATTCTTTGTCACGTGAATGTACTCGTTGTGTGCTTCGGAAAAAAAGAAAAAAAAGAACGATCATTAAAAAAGAGTCACTCTGGTATGAAATTATCGACTGAGTGTGTGAAGAGGAAAAAAGGGTAATTATAAGGTAAAATTATACGACGTTTGCATGATAACATGTCAGTCAAAAACAATCATTCTCACGTTAAATTATTCATTGTGGACGTAAAGAAAACGGTAATTTAGAACAGTAAATCATCATATGAAAGTGTTGATTGCGTGCATGATGAAAAATGTGATTCAAAACACTTACTACGATATGAAATTATTTATTGTATGCGTGAAAGAAAACCAGTCATGTAAAAACAGGCATTATCATATAAAACCATCGCTTGTGTGCATGAAGAGAATGGTAATTTAAAGCCATCATTATCACGTTAATGTACTGATCGTCTATGTGCAGATAAAGCTAATTTAGGACAGTCATTATAACATAAAATCATTGACTGTGCGCGACAAAAAAACAAACAAACAAACAAACAAAAACGGCCCACATCATGTGAAATTATTCATTGTGTGTGTGTGTGTGTGTGTGTGTGTGTGTGTGTGTGTGTGTGTGTGTGTGTGTGTGAAGAAAACGGTAGTTGTGATTTCAGAACATTGATTATCGTTGCTTTCGACGCTGTTAAAGCATCGGGCAGCGATTTAGAAAAATAAATGAACAAATGAATTAAAATTAAAAAAAAAAAAAAGACAGCTGTTATCAACCGTGCGACCACTATGTAAGCCTTGTACTGGGAAAGAAAATCATTATGACTGACATTTCCGGGAATGAGCAAAGCGCCATCTCTGTACAATGAATTGTGTCCCTATGCGAATGCATCGGTCCTAGCTGATGCTTTTGTAAGTCGTAATGATTATTTCCATTGTGGTTAACCTTAAGGCATGGCAGCAGATCGAATCACGAACAAAGAGTAATTAAAAAAAAAAAGTACAAATGCGTGCTTTTTTTTTAATACATGATAATGGGAAATAAAGAATACCATTTTAAGCCAAGGAATTTATAATTAAGAAGCAACAAAATAAACAAGTTCACATGGAAGCAATAACGATTACAGTTAACATTAAGAAAATCAGTGTATTTCGGAAACAAACAACAACGGCGTTTATCTTACAGCAAGTGAAGTTCCCACATAATTAATAGCCTTTGTAGTGCGCGGAAGTCAAACTCACAGTTTTGGTACGCTCACACCTCGAGACCTGTTCAAGACTTCAACCCCGTAGGCTCTGTACTCCATTCAAACAATTCTGTTCATCGTTCAGTGTAGTGCAGACAGCTTCAAAATGAACTCTTTCCAGGGTCAGCCATGGTGCAATAGTTAGTGACGGGGATTCGTGACTGGGAGGTCGTAGGTTTGATTCCCATCCATGCCCTTAATGTGGTTGTTCTACTTGTTCTTTGGTTTTGCCCGAGATGGCAATAAGCACAGAGTATAATAAAACGTTTCAAGAAATGTCACCAAATATACATCTGCAAATTCATTATTCAAGACTTTTGTTCATGCCTGATACTGGCAACATGGTACTGCTAAAGAATAAGCTATAGCAACAACAAATCACACTCAGATTGCTTGACAACACGCACCAAAAGTAGCGTTGAACCTTAATTCATTTCAGTATGGAATCCTACACGTTCTCTGAAGGTCGCGCATCAGTTGATTGATGCCCGTGGGGGATGGCTGGCTTTAAATAGGAATCGCGTAGCTCATTGATTTTAAACCACCTGGCTCTTCCAACCTGAGGTAAGCCTACAGCCAAGAGCAGCTCAGGAGCGAAATCAGCCATATTTTTCATCGTCTAAAATCCCTGCTATTTTGTCATGAAGGGCGACAAAAAAAAAAATAATAATAAAATAAAAATCTGGTTTCCGTGACTCTAGGGAATGAGGCCAGCCCGAACAATTGTCACCAGAGACAATTAATTTCAGCAGGCGACAATTTGGGGTGTATACCGTTGCTGGTTTTATGACGAACTCTGGCGAAGCGGTACTTCAGGGGCCGCGCGGTACTTGTTGTTGTTGTTGTTGTTGTTGTTGTTGTTGTTGTTGTTGTTGATTTTAAACAATTTTACGCAGATTTTCAACTGATCAACCACTTTTAATTTCGTTCCTCAGCAATAGGTGACAAACGCTTTGTGTACAGTTTGTTTCGCTGTCTCATTTTCCCATGCCACCTCAGTGGCATCGCAGACACGCCGCTCATTCACTCTGCTTGTCCACAGCCATGGCACCGGCAGGCCACGGGAAGCAGTCAATACCAAGTCACCATGAGGCAACCCCACAGAGGAGACACTGCACTGCTGCTGAGTCACTTTGGTGGTGTTCAGTGGTGCCTGGTCTGACACCACTTACAAACTTCCTTACTGACAATATGTCAAGGCAGTGAAACCTCTCACAAATGACCTTAAGCGCTTAGAGGCAAGGAATGTTTGTATGTTGTAGCGAAATAGGTAACAGACCCATTAGCAGTATGCCTTACCTAGCACACATGGTTGAACCGTGTCAGGGAGGACAAAGTGGTCAGGTGACAAATGGCACCAAAGGTACTAAGGACTCTTCGAGTTCGAACCTTCCCAATAGCAAAAAGGCGCGGAGGGATGCAACCACTAGGACCTCGGAGAGTCAAGTGGGCGCTTCATACTCAGTCACCTGAGGTCGCTTTGTAAACAGTCTCTGAAGAGCAGGATGTCTTGGACTCGTTCAGATGGTTTTGCCGTGGGGCACTGTGTTGGTTCTCTTGTCAGGCTGGTTGAATGCGCGTGGACATTGTTGTTGTAGCTTTTCTCAAAGATAATTTCTGTGTAAATGGCCCCCGAAGTCGGCGGAAATTTTCGATGTCCATTTGGTGCCAAGTGGTTGTTTGCTAATCAATTTGGTAGGGATGTGTGTAAATGTTGATGTGTGGAAGAATGTAGCGAAAGGGGTACTTGTGAACAAGGTCACTACAGCATGGACAAAGGCATCGCCCGAAGGGAAATCCTTTGTGTCGATCCCTATATAAACTGAGGGAGAACAACGTGACGGGAGGGGAGAATAACACCACGAGAGAGAGGACAGAGGACAGACAGGAGAGGAGAGTGAGCAGGACAGAGTAAGGTCAAGAGAAATGTGGTCTGGGAGACAGAAGAGACCACAAGATCTTAGGGTAAAAGACAAGCTGGAAGTGAAAAGACTGAGTTTGAAGCCCAGGTGGGTGAAGAGAGACGGAGTTTGAACCCAAAGGTGGGTGAGGAGACGAAGAAGAAGAGTTCTACGTCGAGATCCCAGAGATGACCACGAAGACCCAGTCATGAAACCTGGAGCCATTTAACCAAAGGCGTCACCATCAAGCAGTGCTGAAGAAAACTTGAAGAGACTTGTTCAAGAACTGTGGTGTGGAGTGAAAGCATGGTTGTGTGTGTGAAAACCTGGCCAGGTAAGAAATCATTTTATTATAACCTGGAATAGGAAGTATTGATCTATTATGTCTTGATGATTCCATTTTGTGTAATTGGATTCTTCGTGTTTGATTATAATTAGCATAGAAATTGTATTTCTTGTGCTCAGTCGTGTTACGAGAGAAACGAATGCGTGACATCCCATTCCCAGAGAGAGGTGAATGTTTGGTGGGCGCGTGAGTGTGCATATGCATGTATGAGTGCAGAGATAACCTTGGTAAGTTGAGCCTGACTAATAACGCGTCAACTTAGTGCACTTAAGCAATACAGTCACGATTCCCCCCATCCTGGACACCATGACAAACTGCTTAGTCGCAAAGCCACTGTGCGTGAGCACTCCCTCCAGAGGGTGCCACCAGGTCCATCCAGCGACAGTCTGATCCCGACAGAATCTCATCAATGGTACTGTTGATGTGGAGAGGAAATCGGAGCTGAGGTCATCATGAGAGCAGAGAGATGTGCAACAGAATTTGATGCTTTTTTTTTTTTTTTTTAAGCAAATCTGATATGATGATGATGATGATATGATAATGATGATGATGATGATGATGCTGATGATATGATGATGATGATGATGATGCTGATGCTGATGCTGATGCTGATGCTGATGCTACGGATTTCTGTTCTGGTCCGAGACTATACGACAGAGCTGTACGCTACACTTACTTTCATAATCTATCCCCGAGTCATCCTGGCTTGACAGATACAAACACAGTGTTATTGGAAAATTTGAGCAAGTAAATGAAACTCGACTGCTCAGTCCCCAGCCATCCCGCCAGCTCAGCCCATAGTAAATTCAACACTGGGTAGAAGCCGGTCAGGGCAGAAAAATCACACAAATACATGGCTCTGATGAGAATCGAACCCACAACTTCCTAACCGAGAGTACACGACGCAAACCATTTCAACACCGTGGTTTGGTTCTTTTTCTTTTTTATTTTTCCTTCTTCTTCTTCTTGTAAAGGATATGATTCTGCCCCACCTTTGAGAACAGAGTGTTTGCAGTTAATCCCGCAAACGTGGGATAGGATCGCAGTGAAGGGTAACCTAGCTGGTGGTTCGGAATGCCAGTTAAGAGGCTGGTCACTCAGCAGACAATTTGCCTACGGCTGGTCTGGCAGACTGGTTTAGAAGAGACACCATTGGACTTCAGCCACATCGTAATTAGTGTTGCTTTTGCTAAGGAGGTCTTGAGCCTTTCTTTGACCATGGCTGGTCTGGATGGCTTGGTCTGGAAGACCGAGTATAGGCCGAGGAGACAGCCCTGGGAGACCGTGGAGCCGTGGTTGGTGTTGTCTTTGCTAAGGTGGACTTGAGATTTTAGAGAGGTAAATATCCGCAGTGGGGAGTCGTTGGCGACGGAGTGCACACATGCTGGATTTTGCCCTAGCTTCACCCACTCTCTCCAACACCTCAAAAGGACCCCGCCAGCTCACTTGAAGTTTGTTGTGCTTGGAAGAGAGCAGCATCAAGACCTTGCTCCCTGGTTTGAAAGAACGTGATTGTGCCTTGCGGTCGAAGTGCTTGACATAGTGTCCTACAGCCTTTTCCAAGTTCTGCTGTGCAAAAGTACACGTCTCTTCCAGACGGTTTCGCAGATCCATCACACATACTGAGCAGTAGTGTTCACTTCTTCTGATGCCTCTTCATCTGTCCAGGCCTGTTTCAGCACCGCAAGGGGTCCCCGGACGGTTCTGCCATAAAGCAGTTCAAAGGGCGAGAATCCTAGACCCTCCTGGGGTGCTTCTCTATATGCGAACAGTGGAGCCGGTAGAAATTGGTCTCAGAGCTTTGGTTGTTCTTGACACAGTTTCCGCAGTATGGTCTTCAAGGTACCATTGAATCATTCCACAACCCATTGCACTGAGCATGGTCATTCCTTTTATGCTCAGCAGCCAGTTCACTTGGGTCATGACTTCGCTGGTGAATTGGGTTCCTCTGTCAGTCAACACTTCCGACGGAATGCCTACCCAGGACCAGATTTCAAATAGTGCCTCCAGCCACCCTCTCTGCTTCTATGCCCTTCAATAGCACAGCTTCTGGGTACCTAGTAGCATAGAGCACCACTGTCAGCACATAACGGTTTCCCTTTCTCAGAGGCTGGAGTCATAGGCACCACAAGGTCAATTCCCACTCTGCGAAACGGCGTTTCGATGAGTGGCATCTTTCCGAGAGGGACCTTCCTGTTTGCACCATTGGGCGAGACTTTCTGGCGCCTGTCACAGGATTGGCAGAACGACCATCAGAGATTCCAGCTCAGAAAAACTGTTGCCAAATCCTTTCTAACGTTTTCTTCCCCTCAAGATGCCCCTGCCCCCCTCCTTCCCCCATCAGCAATTCATGGGATAGTTTCATCATTCCTGATGATACTTTGTTGGTACCACCACTTGTTCAAAAGTTCCCTCCGTGTTTGTATACTGTGGATACTGTACTCCTCCCCGTTCCATGAATTTTACGCTTCCAGACTTCCCAGGGGATCGGCTACCAGACTCCTCCGCAAGAGTGAAAAATTTCTTGAGAGTCTCATCTTCAACTTGGGCATCCCTTAGCTTGCAGGGTGTGACTCCTCCGATCGCATCCATGGTTGGCTTCAGTGGCTTGAACTTTTCTTTTCTTCTAGATTTTTTTTTTTTTAGCTCGGGTTACCCAACGACTCCGCCTAAGTTGCAGATTAGACAAGTGTCTTCGGTGTGTATTTCCGCGGTCTTTCTTGATTGATCTGAATTTCTCTCTGTACGCTTCAGTGGAGATTTGAAATTTCACAAGGAGTGCTGTTTTGAGAGTGTCATAGTCGTTTGCTTCCTCATCAGTCAGTTCTGTATACACATCTCGAGCTCTGCCTTTCAACAGCGAACCCAGTCTCGCTGCCCAAGGCTCTTTCTTCCATTGTTGCAGTTTTGCCAAGTCTCTCAAATTGACGCAAGTAGCTATCCAGGTCATCACCTTCATGGAAGTGGGGCATCTCAAGCGTCAGTTGTCCTGTCCTAGTAGCAGCCCCGACACCTGAGCTTGTAAGTACTCCTGTCTTCTTTCTCTCTCTCTCTTCCCCTGAGAGCCCTTGCCCCCTGTGCTTCATTTTCTTTTGCTGCCCTTTCTTCACAACACTGTACAAACTCCACCAAGTCTTTACCCTTCAGCCCCATCAACTCCCCCTCTCTGTGGTAACCTGACAATGGGCTTACTGAGTTGTATGAAAGGCGTGCGGTCAACAGGGCTCGTGCGATTGTTAGTGACAGTGGGCATACGCTTGCGCGACAGTTTGAGCTCCTTCCATCAGGCAGACGATTTCGTGTCCCCAGAGCTAAGCTGATGCGCACAAAAAAGAGCTTTGTGTTCAAATACCATTGCGCTCTTAAACAAACACAGCGTGTAAGAAGAGGTGGTGGATCACCTGTGACATAAGCATGTGCGCGGGGTGTGTATGTCCGTGAGCAAGTGGGAAAGTATAGATGCTGGAGTGTGTGTGTGTGTGTGTGTGTGTGTGTGTGTGTGTGTGTGTGTGTGTGTGTGTTATGTCTGCATGTCCTGGAGCAGTGAGGAATAGTAGTGTCTGGAATATGTCTAATGTCTGGAATATGTCTTATCTTAATGATTTTTAATGATAAATCTCTCTCTCTCTCTCTCTCTCTCTCTCTCTCTCTCTCTCTCTCTCTCTCTCTCTCATACGTGCACACATGTATGTATACATAATTATGAGTGGCTGAGTGCATGCTTTCTTTGCACTACCAAAAAGGAGAAAGACTGAAATTCCCATTTTGGTGATAACACGCATGTTGTATTGTTTGAAAGTAATTTTTAATTTTCAGTCTCACGTTTGTAACTATAAATATGTATGTCTTAACTTTTAGGGCAGCGGTCACGAAAATAATTTCTCTTTTAACGAGAGATAATAAAGTTTTCTGAATCTGAATCGGAAATGGGGGTGGGGGAAACCACCTGGAGTAGAAAACTGAACATGTGCCGGAAGTTTGCCTCTTCCTACTCCTCTAGGGGTGCTTTCATTCTGAATATGGGAAAAAGGCCATTGTGTTCAAGCACAAGACACTCTACTTACAAAACACACAGAATAAATTAATGAAATAAAAGAACTGGTTTCAAACAAGGTTGGTGTGGCTGGTTCGATCCATCTATGATGATTTGAAATGAAGAGAGAGGAAACCAACGACCTGGTGTTGGTGTGGAAGATGCTGTGCCCACTAGCTCTCTTGCCCATAATCCTCCCCTCTTCCCTCCTTATCCTCCACCTTACACTAATACAATTTTTTCACACACCCTTATTGGACGAGCCCCCAAATTGTCACGCAAGTTAAGTTGAGTTGGTCTAGGGACAGACTAACCTGTGGACAATGCGCGCATTCATCGTGAGGTGCCTCTTACGGGCACAGAGGGGAAACATTTCTTCACAAATCATGCTCTAATTTTACGTTGTGTACTTCTACACAGGTGTTTGCAAGTCATGCATCTACTTGCTTTGTGTACTTCTACACGCGCTAACGTACCACCTCCACAAACGTGAAGGCAAGAAAGACAAATTAAAATTATGCACCCATTTATTTCACTAATGATTACTGAACAACTGCAACAAAACGACACAATGCTACTTTAGGCCTCAACTGTCAGTCCCTATATAAACAAACACATTCACAAAATAAATATCAACTCTCTCTCTCTCTCTCTCTCTCTCTCTCTCTCTCTCTCTCTCTCAAGAGTGTCTTTTTTCTTTGAAGTCCTTTGTTTTCCTCTCCCAAGCGAACAGTTATTCCAAAGCAAGACTGGAACTTGTGGAGCTTTCCAGTTCAGTTACGGGCACAGCACAAGTTTGTTGTTCCAATGTTTCCTTGTCCGAAACAGAAGTAACCAAAAATAAATAAAGGCACTTAGCTTTCTGTAGAGCTAGGTCCCTAGCAGACACAACATAGTGAGCAATCCCCCAGGATATCTCCCTCCCTACTCGTAAGTCCAGATCTACAGCACATACGTAGACAGACCACCAGCTGCTGGTCCACGTCTGATCCCCCGAACGTTGAGTAGCAGGGCAGTGGTGGATGCGGTGATGGTTGCAGGCGGTTGCAGTTTTGGTTGCAGTGTTGGTTGCAGGTCTGCAGATATTACACTATCTTAAATACTAATA
Source organism: Conus betulinus (assembly GCA_016801955.1). NCBI lineage: Eukaryota > Metazoa > Mollusca > Gastropoda > Neogastropoda > Conidae > Conus > Conus betulinus. The sequence goes on along the minus strand of JADBJO010001352.1, from coordinate 268,365 downwards.
TCACGCTTCCGCCACTCAGTCGCACATCCTTTCTCGTACTGATCACAGGCTTTCTCACAACTACCATCTCACATTATCTCACCCGCACTCCATATTCCACAATCATTCACTCCCATTTCCTCAGCTCATACACTGTCTCACAGCACCCATTTCCCTCTCCAATCATTCTCAGATCACTTTCAAACCCATCCTTCCCTTTTCTCGTAACAATCATCCATTCCTAATCTAAATTACACCACCAAATTTTCACCCGCACTCACAAACTGAAAGCCACCAGATTTTACCTACAACAAAACAAACATTATAATATTAAACTTCAATACACTCACCAAGCTATCCCGTGTTTCAGTTTCACACAATGATGAGCAGATCATCTATTTCCATTGTCCAGATGACATCCATTCCCTTCCTTTTTTTTTTTTTTTTTTTTCTTCTTTTCAACCAAACATAGTCCAACCACACAATTTTGCAAGATACATGAAGCAATCTTCTTGCCTCCAAGGTACAAACAATCCCTCTGTGTCAACTTCCTGTTTAGATTCAGGTATGATGGGATTGGACGAGTCCATTCATAGAACTAAGGTGAGCAGTTCAGAGTTCACAGAAGAAGTCAATTGGAAATCACCAGACCTACCACCTCCTTCCTACCTATGTAATTTTTTTAGCAGAAGACTGGCCACTTACACTTCTTGCTTTTCAGATCTGCTCTGCATGGCAGGCTAAAGGAGAAATAAACTTTTTTCTTTTAGATATTTTTAGGATTTACTCCTTTTTCTCTTACCTGCCTATGACAAAGAAGAAAAACAGAAGCAGAAACAAAGAAAAAGAATTTGAAGGACAAAAAAATGGAAGAAGAAGAACAAAAGAGAGGAGGAGGAGGATGTGGCGGAAGAGGAGGAGGAGGAGGAGAAGAGGAGAAGAAGAAGAAGAAGAAGAAGAAGAAGAAGAAGAAGAAGAAGAAGAAGAAAAGAAGAAGAAGAGGAGGAGGAGGAGGAGGAGAGAAGACGGAAAGAAAAAGAATTTGAAGACGACGGACAAAAAAGCGGAAGAAGAAGAAGAACAAGGAGGAGGAGGAGGATGTGAGGAAGAGAAGAAGAAGAAGAAGAAGAAGAAGAAGAAGGGAAAGACGACAGAGTCAAAGAGAACAAAAAAAAAAAAACAGACGAATTCACCAGCACTGATTTTCGAGAAGGGTGCAAAATTATACCCCTCCACCCCTCCTCCTCACCCCTCTCCCTCTACAGGATCCCCACGGCTGTAAACCACTGACATGACGCACTTAACAGTAATTAACAGAAATTAATATCCACTTCGTGGAATGTTCTACTTAGAAACATTCTATGATGGGAGAACATAGACGACTTTGTGTGTACATTTTGAGGTCATTCGTGATCGTTTCTGATATATGAATATAAAAACTCTTGATGGGGTAATAAATGGTAATGAAAAAAAGAGATGTATAATGATATAAACAGAGCCCAGTTCCTCCTCCTCCCCCCCCCCCCCCCTCTCTCTCTCTCTCTCTCTCCACACACACTCACACACACACACACACACACACACACACACACACACGCACGCACGCACGCACGCACGCACGCACGCACGCACGCACACACACACACACATTCTCTTTATTTATTCATATATTCATTCATGTATTTTTCACCGAAAGATGAACTGAAACAAACAAACAGACAAACAAACAAACACAAGTGAAATAAAATGAAATAAAGACAAAATTTACATTTGAATCGGTTGACAACAGTGCCAACATAACCATGAATGGTGAGCCCTTTGAAGAAGTGACCAGCTTCAGGTACTTGGGAGCTACCCTGTCCAAAGATGGCACCTGTACAGCGGAAATCCGAATCAGGATCATCTCCGCATCAGCAGCGCGATGGCCAGACTGAACAGAGTGTGGAAGAGCAACATCAAAATCCACACAAAATTCCGGCTCTGCAAGTCACTAGTGGTCTCCATCCTGTTATATGGTTGCGAGACATGGACACTGATGGCCGAAACAGAAAAAAAGAATCCAGGCGTTTGAGACCAGGTGCTTGAGGAAACTACTCCGCATCTCCTATAAAGAACGCAAGACCAATGATTATGTGGCGAACCTGGTCACCAACCTAGTTGGCCCCACGAACCACTTCTGGCAACCGTCAAACGACGGAAGATGGCATGGTTTGGCCATGTCATTCGTCACAACAGCCTCTCCAAAACCATCCTCCAAGGTATCGTTGAAGGAGGGCGCAGACGAGGACGGCAGAGAAAGAGCTGGTCCGAAAATATAAAGGACTGGACCAAAATGACCATGCCAGATCTCCTCACGACAGCTACCAACAGAAGAACCTGGAGAGAAACAGCAGCTGCCTCATCACGTCCCCCCCAACGACCCTAGCGGTCAGGGGAATGACTGCATGACTGACTACATATTCACGTAGTGTTTTTCATTCCTGTCTTCACTCCTCGATCAGTCCTGCTTCTTGCGTCACACTATCTTATCTTCTGTTGGACGACATTTCCAAACGCCGGCTTTTGATCTGAAAATTGCTTCGCTTTCAAGTAAATGTGTGTGTGTGTGTGTGTGTGTGTGTGTGTGTGTGTGTGTGTGTGTGTGTGTGTGTGTGTGTGTGTGTGTGTGTGTGTGTGTGCGTGTGTGTGTGTGTGTGTGCGTGTGTGTGTGTGTGTGTGTGTGTGAGTGCGTGCATGTGTGTGTGTGTGTGTGTTCTGTGTGTGTGTGTGTGTGTGTGTGTGTGTTAGTGTGCAAAAGTGCGTGCGTGCGTGTGTGTGTGTGCGCGCGTGTGCGTGCGTGTGTGTGTGTGTGTGTGTGTGTGTGTGTGTGTGTGTGTGTGTGTGTGTGTGTGTGTGTGTGTGTGTGTGTTGCTTGTGTGTTCTCCAAAAAAGATAGAGACAGAGAGAGATCAAATGTATCTTCAAAACATGACATGTTGCTAGTACTTAGGCAATCATGCAAAGCCACAGGGGGAATGGGGGTGGGGTGGGGGTGGGGGTGGGAGGGGAGCTGTACTCTGTTTAAAAAAAAAAAAACGAACAGCAATGCAATGTAAAAGTAAACACAAAAAGTAAACATACCACACTGAACGGCCAGTTTTAAACACACCAGCTTATCCTAAAAACATTAATTTTCGCCTGCGTATTGATCACATGAGACGAAACACATTGATCTCTGTAACACACACACACACACACAACACAACACACACACACACACACACACACACACACACACACACACACACACACCACACACACACAACTTGAAAGAAAAATAACGAAAGTCGGGAGGAACTTCTCTGAAGAGGGTCCCACAGGAATCTGCAGTAAACTTCTCAAGTCTCACTTCGCGTAATCTCAACACTCAATAAGACAGTCGTGTGTGGTTCATTGCGCGTTGGACACCATGGACCATCCTCATCTTAAGGAAAAACAAGATGCAAAGCATATAAACGTAATAATAATAATAATAATGTATGGATTGTTTTATGGCGGCGCAATTCTTGGGGTCAACTCACTGCGCGCTCAACACACACTCAAACACTCGCACTGACATGTGTTTCACACGCACACACACACACACACACACACACACACACACACACACACACACACACACACACACACCGACATAGGCGCACTTATCAAGTTCATCGGTTCAAGCGTAAACAATGCAGTTTTGCATGCAGTACATAAAAAGTCAGGTCAGAAATAGACAAAGCTTTTAGATATTATGGTTGAAGAAGGCTTTCCTGAAGAAGTATGTTTTTAACTCTGACTTGAATTTAGATAATGTGGGCAGGTCACGTAAGCTATCAGGAAGAGAATTCACACAAAGAGTGGGCGCACTAAAGCTAAATGCTCTCACCGACTGTCTTTGACGAGCGCCTAGGAATTTTTAGAAGTTTTTGAGAAGATGAGCGAAGAGACCGAGAAGTTTGATAGGTGGACAGAGTAGCAGAAAGCATAAACGTACTCCCAGTTTATCCTGAATACGCGTGAGATATTCCATAAAGAGGAAAAACCGTCTTGGGCTGGTGTAACCGTTAGTAATGGCTATTCTGGTAAACATCGGCCATCATCTGTGACCTATAATGAACATGCTTACAAATTTTCAGAAAGATCGGCCAAGAACTTTCTGAGATTTTCCATAAAGAAGAAAACCATTATGGGCCGTTAGTAACGGTTATAACGGTAAACGTAAACATCGGACATCATCCGTGACCCATATGAAACATGCCTACAAATTTTCAGAAAGATCGGCCACGTACTTTCTGAGATATTCCACAAAAACGAAAAACCGTCATGGGTCGTTATAGCCGTTAGTAACGGCTATAACGGTAAACTAAAAGTCGAGCATCATCCGTCGCCCATAATGAACATACCTACATATTTTCAGAAAGATCGGCCAAGTAAGCTTACTTTCTGGGATATTCCATAAAGAAGAAAACCCGTTATGGGCAGTTATAGCCGTTAGTAAAGGCTATAACGGTAAACTAAAACATCGGGCATCATTAGTGACCCATAATCAACATACCTACAATTTTGTTTAGAAAGATCGGCCAAGTACTTTCTGAGATATTCCATAAAAAACCAATAATTTAGCCACATTACCCATTTTCTCACACATATGACATACATTCATATAGAGGAATTTGGATTTCAATTAAACATCTCTCGGTTCAAGAAATCATGGACAGGGGAATAAACTTTGTTTAAATCTGACACTTCTGCATTTAACCGATCGATATCTTCGTCCTGACTGAAGAAGGTCATACTGATTTGCAAGGACGTGGGTCTGGTCACACGTAATCTTCTTCGCTTTACAACTAACACGGCACCTATATAGCTCACTCAGACTTTTTTGTCTCTCACCAACGATTTTTCCTCCCACGTTCACCACTTTCTCAAGCACATTTCTGCTCTTCACAGTCAACCCCACCATACCACACATAAATGAGAAAGTTAGAACAGATTCCAAGAAGCATGAATAAAATGTCCGAAGAATGTCAGTATTCACATGAAATGATCGCAGCTTGCGAAGACAATATAATCTGGTTTGACATTTTTTGTGGACATACTCAACATGGGATTTAAAATTCAGCTTATTATCTATAAAAGTTCCTAAATATTTGTATGATTCAACACGTTCTACTTCAGCACCTTTAAAAAAAAGTGGTGGTACAGCTTTTGGATTCTTTCTAAAATCAATCAACATTTCTTTCGTTTTTGTTACATTCAGATCAAGATAGTTTATGATCGCACCAGTCAACAAATCTTTGAACCTCCTTGAAGTAAACAGAATCAGAGTTGGAAAGATCTACAAGTGCTGAGTCATCTGAATATTTAAATGTACAAAGTTGAATCACTTCCTGAACAATCATTTGTGTACAGAGTAAAAAGCACTGGTGATAAAACAGTACCCTGGGGGCGCCAGTTGAAATGACTCTGGAAGACGAAACAACACTTTGATATCGAACAGACTGTGTCCTCTGTGTAAGAAAATCAATTATCCAAAGAATGAGCTTGTTACCCACATTTATGTTAATGAGTTTCTTTGCCATCAGATGTGGTTGTATGGTGTTGAATGCTGATGAGAAATCAATAAAGAGAATGCGTACAAAGGAGGCAGGTTTTTCGAGGTGTGAAAAAGCATGATGGAGAAGTGTGAGTGTGGCATCATCTGTTGATCTGTTCTGTTGGTATGCCTGCTAATTTTTACAAAGATCGCCAAGTACTTTCTGAGATATTCCATAAAGAAGAAAAACCGTTACAGGCCATTACGGCCGTTATTAACGGCTGTAACGGTAAACCAAAAATCGAGCATCATTCGTGACCCATAATGAACATACCTGCTAATTTTCACAAAGATCGGCCAAGTACTTTCTGAGATATTCCATGAAGAATAAAAAACCGTTACAGGCCATTACAGCTGCTAGTAACGGCCATAACGGTAAACTAAAACATCGGGCATTATTTGTGATCCATGATGAACATACCTAGATTTTTTTTTTAAAAAGATCGGCCGAGTACTTTCTGAGATATTCCATAAAGAAGAAAAACCGTTACAGGCCGTAACAACAACCGTTGGTAACGGCTATAACGGGGTAAAATAAAACATCGGGCATCATTCGTGACCCATAATGAACATATCTGCTAATTTTCACAAAGATCGGCCAAGTACTTTCTGAGATATTCCATGAAGAATAAAAAACCGTTACAGGCCATTACAGCTGTTAGTAACGGCCATAACGGTAAACTAAAACATCGGGCATTATTTGTGATCAATGATGAACATACCTAGATTTTTTTTTTTTTTTAGAAAGATCGGCCAAGTACTTTTTGAGATATTCCATTAAGAAGAAAACCGTTACAGGCCGTAACAACCGTTAGTAACGGCTATAAACGGGGTAAAATAAAACATCGGGCATCATTCGGGACCCACAATGAACATACCTGCTAATTTTCACAAAGATCGGCCAAATACTTTCTGAGATATTCTATAAAGAAGAAAAAAAACCGTTGCAGGCCGTTTTAGCCGTTAGTAACGGCTATAACGGGGTAAACTAAAACATCGAGCATCATCCGTGACCCATAGTGAACATACCTGCTAATTTTCACAAAGATCGGCCGAGTACTTTCTGAGATATTCCATAAAGAAGGAAAATAGTTACAGGCCGTTACAGCCGTTAGTAACGGTTATAACGCTAAACTAAAACTCAGGCTTCATCCGTGACCCATAATGAACATACCTACAAATTTTCAGAAAGATCTGCCGAATACTTTCTGAGATATTCTATAAAGAAGAAAAACCGTTACAGGCTGTTACAGCCGTTAGTAACGTCTATAACGGTAATTTAAAACATCGAGCATTATTCGTGACCCTTAATGAACATACCTGCCAATTTTCACAAAGATCGGCCTGGTACATTCTGAGATATTCCATGAAGAAGAAAAACCGTTACAGGCCGTTTCAACCCATTAGTAAGGCTGTAACGGTAATCTAAAACGTCGGGCATTATTCGAGATCCATAGTAAACATACCTACAAATTTTCAGAAAGTTCGGCCCAGTAGTTTGTGAGATATTCCATGAGGAAGAAAAAACGTTACAGGCCGTTACAGCCGTTAGTAACGGCTGTAACGGTAAACTAAAACATCGGGCATCATCCGTGACCCATAATGAACATACCTGCTAATTTTCACAAAGATCAGCCAAATACTTTCTGAGATACTCCATAAAGAAGAAAAAAACCGTTGCAGGCCGTTTTAAGCCCTTAGTAACGGCTGTAACGGTAAACTAAAACATCGAGCATTATTTCTGACCCATAATGAACATACCTACAAATTTTCAGAAAGATCGGCCGAGTACTTTCTGAGATATTCTATAAAGAAGAAAAACTGTTACAGGCCGTTACAACCGTTAGTAACGGCTATAACGGGGTAAGCTAAAACATCGAGCATCATCCGTGACCCATAGTGAACATACCTGCTAATTTCCACAAAGTTCGGAGGAGTACTTTCTGAGATATTCCATAAAGAAGGAAAACAGTTACAGGCCGTTACAGCCGTTAGTAACGGCTATAACGCTCAACTAAAAATCAGGCATCATCCGTGACCCATAATGAACATATCTACAAATTTTCAGAAAGATCTGCAAAGATTTCTGAGCCAAGTACTTTCTGAGATATTCTATTAGAAGAAAAACTGTTACAGGCCGTTCTGCTACAGCCGTTTTCTGAGTAAGGGCTATAACGCCGTAAAGGGCTAAAACGTAAAACGGGGGCATTATTCGAGTCCCATAGAAAAATACCTAGAAATTTTCAGAAAGATCGGCTTAGTACTCTGTGAGATATTCCACAAAGAAGAAAAAACCGTTACAGGCCGTTACAGCCGTTAGTAACGGCTATAACAGGGTAAACTAAAACATCGCGCATTATCAGTGACCCATAATGAAAATACCTGTAAATTTTCACAAAGATTGGCCAAGTGCTTTCTGAGATATTCCATAAAGAAGAAAAGCCGTTACAGGCCATTACAGCCGTTAGTAACGGCCATGACAGTAAACTAAAACATCGGGCATCATCCATGACCCATAATGATCATACCTACACATTTTCAGAAAGATCGACCAAGTACTTTCTGAAATATGCCATAAAGAATAAAAACCGGTACAGGCCGTTACTAACGGCTATAACGGGGTAAACTAAAACAACGGACACTCTCCGTGACCCGTAATGAACATACCTGCTAATTTTCACAAAGATTGGCCAAGTACTTTGTGAGATATTCCATAAAGAAGAAAAACCGTTACAGCCGTTAGTAGCGGTTATAACGGTAAACTAAAACATCGGGCATCATCCATGACCCATAATGAACATACCTACAAATTTTCAGAAAGATCGGCCCAGTAGTTTTGTCTGGAGCAAGTGGAACACATTTTGACCACGGACGGACGGACAGACACACAGACACACAGACAGCATTTCTTCGTTCCTATTCTAAAGTACTCCCTGTTCTATAAGATTTGGGAGAGTTTTGTGATCAGTTTGCTTGTTTCCAGTCCAGTTTTTTCTTTTTTCTCTTTTTCTTTTCTTTTTTCTTTCAAGTTGTACATTGGTTTTCATATCTGGGTAAGGAACGAAGGAATCGGGCATCTTTTTCCACTTTTGTTAGTTTTGGCGAAGCGCTTAGCTGTTCCCCCCCCCCCCCCCCCCCCCCCCCCCCCCCCCCCCCCCCCCCCCCCTTTTTTTTTAATTTATTTATTTATTTATTTTTTTAGATTGCCTTGTTCCGAAACGTCCGGAAACCAAGACCGTAAGGGAGACAATCCTGACACTTTTTTTTTTTTTTTTTTTTTTTTTTTTAACACCAAACCAAACCGGTCACACTGAGGCAGTGACGGATTCCAAATGAGATAAACATATCTCGTCTGAGTTAACTGCAATGACGGAATTCAAAACGTGATAAACATCTTTAAGCATACTGTTCATGCTGACGAATTCAGACAGTAAACAAGCACCAAAAAACCATAGTCAAAGAGTAACTAAAAACATTCACAATGATTCTAGGATCCTACCTGTTTTTACAACAGTAGACTAACTAACTTAAGCAGTTTTTCTGTTTCTTTCTATTTCACATCTCCGTAAGATTACAAAATAAGCACATAATCATATGCACACATATGTAAGCAAATAAATAAATAAAATAAACAAGCAAACAAATTGATAAAGAGAGAACAAAAATAAAGGCAGGTGAAGTTTTCCAGTGAATATTGGGTAGACCTTCGTCCTTTGTCTCTCTTTGGTATTCCTTGATAAAAGTCAAATCCATGCCCTAGGTCTTCAATCATGTCACGATCTGTTGATGTTATTCTGTGTGCAGGTACTGTCTTTCCTGCCTGGTTTGATTAAAATGTAATCTATGACTACTGCGTCGAGATGAAGTCAAAGACGAAATATTAATATCGGTCACAGGACACATTCACTTTTCTATTCAAAATACTTGTTTGAAATGTCGGTAAAACAAACACTGTGGTATACTTTTTTTTTTCTCTTTTTGTTCTAAGAATCCCTCCATCATTGAAAGTAAAAAGTTTTCAGATACCTTTAGGTTTTCCTTTCTTTCTTTCTTTTTTCCCTTTTTAAAGGAAATTTTAGCTTAAAATGACTGAAACTCCCACTCACAAATTTGATATTTCTCTGTAACAAACAGAAAGTTCAGATGACTAAAAAAAAATATCTCAATGACTTACGCTGTCCATCGAGTCTTTCGCTTAAATGTTTAAATCGCCGAGGGGATAGTGCATAGTCC
>JADBJO010001352.1:241033-253533 GCA_016801955.1 Conus betulinus | reverse complement strand
AAGTTATAGGTTGTTTTCGTTGTTCGATGTTTTTTGCCAAGGAATGTTATATAGTAGTCTTCGCTGCTGACTGGATTTTTAGCAAGGAATGTTATATAGTGTTTGCTGCTAAATAGTTTTTAGATAGTCCTTGCTGCTAAGTGTTTCTTGCCAAGGAAGGTTCGATAGTGTTTGTTGTTATATGATTTTTTTTTTTTTAACCGAGGAAGGTTATATGTACTTTTTTGCTGCTAAAACTGGTTTTTGCCAAGGAAGGTTATGTAGCCTTTGCTGCTAAATGGTATTTGCCAAGGAAGGTTATGTTGTCTTTGCTGCTAAGTGGTTTTTGCCAAGGAAGGTTCTGTAGTCTTTGCTGCTGAGTGTTTTGCCAAGGAAGGCTCTGTAGTCTTTGCTGCTAAGTGGTTTTGCCAAGGAAGGTTCTGTAGTCTTTGCTGCTAAATGTTTTTTGTCAGGGAAGGTCACGTAGTCTTTGCTGCTAAATGGTTTTTACCAAGGAAGGTCATGTAGTCTTTGCTGCTAAATGGTTTTTGCCAAGGAAGGTTATGTAGTCTTTGCTGCTAAACGGTTTTTGCCAAAGATGGTTATGTAGTCTTTGCTGCTAAATGATTTTTGCCAAAGATGGTTATGTAGTCTTTGCTGCTAAATGTTTTTTGCTAGGGAAAATAATACTTTGTCTTTGCTGTTCCAAGGTTTTTTTCAAGGGAAGGTAATCATTATTGTCTATGATGCTCCGTGGTTTTCGCTACTGATGATTACACAATTATAGTCTTTGCTGTTTCCGTGGTTTTTTGTTGCTCTAACGTCTTTACAAGAGAAAGGTCATGCACTGGTTTAGCTGTTCCTTGGTTTTTACCAAGAAAGGTCAATTTTTGTCTTTGCTGCGACAGATTTCTTGTTTATTTGTTTGTTTTGTAAGGATCATTTATTGTCTTTGCTTCTCAATCTTTTTTTTTACAGATTTATTTTAGTGGTTTTTGTCCCTTTTTTTAGACATAGGTCACTTATACTCTTCACTAGTCCGCGAATCGGTTTTTTTTTTTTTTTTTTTGTTGTTGTTTTTTTTGTACACAGAAAGGTCACTTATCTCTGTGTTGCCCAATCGCTTTTACAGAGAAAGGACATCATGTATTATTTCTACCGTGTTTTTTTTTTTTTTTTTTTTTTTTTTTTTGACAAAGGTTGTTCATTGTCTTCGCTGCTTAAAAGGTTTTTAACCGAGAAATGTCACTTATTCTCTTTCGTATTCCACGGCTTTTACAGAGATGTCATCATTTATTGTCTGCTGCTGCACGGTTTTACAGAGAAAGGTAATTTTTTTTTTTTTTTACATCTCCATGATATTTACTAATGTAATTTATTGTCTTTTCTGCTTCATGATTTTTTACAGACAAAGATCATCTTAGTGGTCTTCACAGCTTCGTGGTGTGCACAGAGAAAGGTTATTTATCGTCCTTGCTGTTCCGTGGTATTTTAACAGAAGCAGGTCATTTATTGTCTTTGCTGCAGGATGGTTTTCACACAGAAGTAGTGAATTAATGTTTTTGTTGCTCCAAGGTTTTTATAGAGGAAGATTACTCATCGTCTTTACTGCTCTTTTTTTCTATTCTTTCTTTTTTTCATTCATCTTTTTTTTTGACAGAGAAAGGTAAAGTATTGTCTTTACTACATTTTTTTTTTTTTTTTTTTTTTTTTTACAGAGAAAGATCTCTTATGGTCTTTGCTGCTCTAGCGTTTTAACAGAAAAAGGTCATTTATAGTCTTTGCAGTTGTATGTATATACAAATATATACATATATATATATATATATATATATATATATATATATATATATATATATATATATATATATATATATATATATATATATATAATATATATATATATATATATACCCTCTCAAGCACATACTGTTAGTTAGGCAGAATTAACTGCCACTGCAGATATGAATGCTTATCTTCCCCCTATTTCTTCACTCTAAGACATAAGAGCAAGTTTTGTTTTATAATTGAATATATATATATATATATATATATATTGTTTGTTTGTTTGTTTTTTTAGAGAAGAAAGACCGTTTATTATTGTCTTTATTGTCTTAACGTTTATCGAAAAAGTTCACTTGCTGTTTTTGCTTTTGCTTTTTTTTTTTGTTTGTTTGTTTTTGTTTTTTTTTGAGGAAGGTCGTTAGTCTTCGCTGCTTTTTTTTTTTTTTTTTTTTTTTTTTTTTTTAACAGAGAAAGGTCCTCCAATCTCTCACTTCTCTATAGTTTTTTCTTTCTTTCTTTTCCCCTTTTGAGCTGGAAAAGCAGCCCCTATCCATGTTTTACTGTCATTTGTTCATTTCTTTCCCACCATCAAAAATGTTGTATACGTGAGATTTAAACCGACTGTCTGCCCGGTGCATATTGGATGGTGCTCTAAATTACAGTATCACCCGATATCCGTTTTTTTTTTTCCTTCCGTTTTTGTTTGTTTGTTTTTTTCTTTCTTTCTTTTTAGTCCACGCCTCAATTTTTCTCCACTGCTATCATTTCTCTTTTAAAGATACGTTTTGCCTGTGTTCTGTATTCCTCCCCCCCCCCCCCCCCCCCCCCCCCCCCCCAACAATGCTTTTCTTAACCAAGCTTTCCGATTGTTCATTTCTTTATTTTCATCATCACTTTCACCCAGAATCATCATAGCTATTATCATCATCGCAGCTGTTATTGTCATTTTGACACACCTCTTTCTGTGGCAGGAAGAGACAAGCTCTCAATGATGATAACCCCACTTTGTTTTTATTTTTCTTCACAACAGTCAGATCAGAAACATTCTTCTTGTAAAAACTATTCTGATCTTGAATTGTTTTATCTTGATGCAGTTTAGCTTCCAGACCACAAATGTGTCTGGGGGGGGGGGGGGGGGGGGGGGGGGGGCGGCTCTGATTAACTCATGGGGAAGGACATGGGTGATAATCTTTTAATGCATCTACCCATAACATACGCATTACAAACAAATACATAAACGAATTCACAATTAAGTTAATCGCATGCCTCTATGTCTCCACTCATACACTGCAAAATGAAAGAAGTGTGTGTGTGTGTGTGTGTGTGTGTGTGTGTGTGTGTGTGTGTGTGTGTGTGTGTGTGAGTGTGTGTGTGTGGCGAGTGTGTGTGTGTGTGTGTGTGTGTGTGTGTGTGTGTGTGTGTGTTTTATCCAACTTATCCAACAAATGAAGCAGATTAACGATGAAACAAACGCTGTATTATTTTTTTCCTTTTTTTTTTTTTTTTTTTTTTTTTGTTGAGGGGTGGGGGATTCCCGCTTCATTGGAGTTCTGACGTTGAGGATGCCTTACATCATTCCAGGCTTGTGTATCTGTTTTAAACGCATTGTTTAACAGAGTTTCTGAGGACTGGTGAAAGAGTGGGCTGAGTGAGAACAAACTGTTGACTGTCGTCGATGTTTCTATGATACATGAGGATATGTGCAAACTGAAGTGATGAAATTTTATGCTTGAATGTTATGTATTTTAACTGTGGCAGATTTTGATGTTGGTTTACTTTCAGTCTGAAAATTCGGACAGCTAAGTTAGGGGAGAGTGGTTTTCTGTTCTCAGCGAACGCGCGCGCGCGCGCACTCTCTCTCTGTCTCTCTCCCTCTCTCTCTCTCTCACATACATACACACACACACACACGCACGCGCGCGCGTGCACACACATACACGCATGCACGCAAGCACGTACGCGCACACACACATACACGCATGCACGCACGCACACACACACACATACACGCACGCACGCAGGCACGCGCACGCACGCGCGCGCGCGCGCGCACACACACACACACACACACACACACACACACATACACACCCACCCCATCTACACACACACACACTTTTACGTTTCTCCATTTTCCTCTGTCAACGCTCGTACTGTATGACTGGTAATTCCTGAATAGTTTAAGCTACATAAATCTTACAGTTCAAACTGACTCCATCACTGTCTGCGGAAAGCGATTCACGGGAAACATACGCCTCGTGCTCAAAGGCCACGCTTGCAATTTCTAAAACAAACATTTGATTTTTTTTCTTCTTCCCCTCATCCATCAATTGGGCTTTTCGACAATTTAACTCGCGCTTTTGGGCTCATGGTTTTTAAGGGAATCATGCTCGGAGCGTATCCGTTAATTTACACAGGGGAAGATAATGTTATGGTTTAATAACATCGATGAAATGCTAATAATGCAATTAATTTTTTTTTTTTTTAGCATATAAAAATGCACAACAGCACAATGCCATTTTTTTTTAATGGAAGATGAAGCCAAAATGCATGACATCATCATTGGAGTAACTTTTCATCTACACAACATAAGTTGAATGGAATCCACTTTTAAACAACTTAGCACACTCTTGTTCTGTCTCTTTAAATCTTTGCACGCGCGTGTGTGTGTGTGTGTGTGTTGAGTGTTTGTGTGCGTGCGTACCTATGTTTATTTTGAAAGTGAGAACCCATAGGTGAGATTTCCAATAAATCTTTCCGTTATAGAGGTACGCGTGCACTCGGGCGTTATCGTTCGTGCAAATTTGCAACTTTGTTTACCCCCTGACAATTTTTCTGTAATATTGATGTTTATATGTTTATGATTATATGTAGTGTACTGTGCTCGAGAAAACTGATGGATACAGCTATGTTGTTTATATCCAAGCCGAGCACAAGGTCCATTCATGTCAGAACTGAATGTATGTTGACAATGGATGAATGCAGATATTAAAATCCAAATTTACAGTACAGATTCGAATTGAAGTGACGTTTCTCACACAAATGACAAATGTTGTGCAGTTCTGTACATTAAAAAAAATGTTTAGTGATTGATTTATTGATTTATTTATTTTAGTGTTGTGCTACAACTTTATTTCTAAATGGAGATAAAAAGATGTTCTCTTGTGTTCTTGAGTGAGTGTCGTTATTATTGCTTCACTCCTGTACTCGTAATAAGCATTCCAAAGACGCGTGCAAAATGCAAAAATAAGTGCATGGTTTAGAATAGTTATTTTGTCATCCCCTACCATCTCAACAGTGAATAATAATACTAAGTAACCCCCACTCCCACACACCCTCCCCTGTCTACGTTTTTTTTTCCCCTTGCCGTCCCTCTCACTTCTTCTGGCGAGATTTTTGCGTGTGTAACCGTCTTAAGTGGTGGTTTATACACGACGCCCAGTGTACATGGTATTTGTGCGTTCTTTTCTGTCACCCGTTCCCCTGACACACCAAGGTCTACTTCCACTTAGACGGGAATGAAATTTATCCTGCAGGCAAGTTTTTTTTTTTTTTTTTTTTTTTTTTTTTTTTTTTTTTTTTTTTTTTTTTTTTTTTTAACCCATGCATGCACACACGGCATCTCGATTTAAAATCTCATCCGGATTCAAAGTTTTTTTTTTGTTTGTTTTTTTTTTGAGGGGATCAGCGTAGATGTTGCTTGCTGGCTCTAAAGAGAAAAAATTTCCTCTAACCTCCATAAGCGAGAACTGAACCCACGACCTTCAAGTCAAGAGAAACATATTTTAACCACTGGGCCACCGGGTGCCCTCCTCCTCACCACAGGATAACCTCATTTTCATTAGAACTGACGGTGAGAGAAAGTCTCACGTTTGGAACGAAAAAAAAAAAAAAAAAAAAAGAAAAAGAAAAAGAAAAACATTTGAACCGAACGGACTCCCATCTGTCCCTTAGGGGGAGGGGGAGAGCGAGTAGGATTTGGCTATTTCACGGGCAAACCGCAAGTCCTTGTGGTTAGTGCTGTGGTCGGGTCTGTGGCGTCACGCAACCCACTCTCCGGAGTTTACACCCCCCGTTGGCTGGGGTCCTTCACCTCAGGTAGAGAGAGAGAGAGAGAGAGAGAGAGCCGCGCGGTCCCATAGGCTGCCTGACTCGCACTTGCCGTTCGTAGGGCAGGCAGACAGTCGCTGTGTTTTTACCTCCTTCCAAATTTCAGCCCATACATTATGCATCATTTGCATTTTGTGTCGGCCCGGAACGATATGTGACGACCCCCATTTACGTCACTGCGTGCTTCCTTGTGCAAGGCTGCTTTCGTGTACTGGAGGACCTTGCCAAAAAAATAAGTAAAATAATAACTAGGACTACTTTCACTGCGCATGAATGTGCTGTGTGTGGCGAAAAACAAAAGAGAGAGACGAGGGAGAGAGCTTGGCCGAGTACACACAGAACCTAGCGGTACAGAGGGGTGGTGTGCTGGTCCGCCCCGCTCTCTACGCTGAGTCGACTCAACCGCCGCGCGCTCTCTCTCTGCCTTTGAAGGAATGTCGATAGCGGCTAGTGTCAATTATCCCAGTCACGTGATCAACGCCGCACATCTGCGCAGACGACTGTTGTGTATATGGACAGTTATGTTGAGAATTGCCTGATCAAGGCCCGTTGAACGCACTACGAGATCAGTGGAGGTAAGAGAGTTTTTATCTTTTGATATAATTTGTTCAGTTTTTGTGTGTGATCGTGTGTGGCGAACGGCCGTGGAATTGAACAATAGCCTGGCTGTAGCTCGGCATAGAGTCGACCCCCGTAGAGTCGTCTGCAACATGGCAAGATGGCGGCCGCGCGCAGGCCCAGGTTGGTGAGAGAAGACTATTGATCAGCGTGGCCGCTCCAAGGCCCCAGTGTGCCCGACGGTACGGTGCTCGCCCACTTCCCTTCCACCAGCTGCTGGCCCGGCTGGCCTGCCCGTTTGTACCGTTAGCAGATAACGACCCTGGCCGGTCCGTCTCGCTCTACCTAGGCTGCCATATCGAAAGCAAGGTTGGGAAGTGGCTAGTGCTGTGTCAGTGTGTCGCATGATAATCAGGCTTGGGGTGGTGGGTGGTGGGGGGTGGGGGTGGGGGGGGAAGGGATGGGGGGAGGTTGATGAACCTGATGCTGCAGCCTCTGTTGACATTTCCCTGGCCTGCTGGTCCTCTTGCCTGACACACTGCCAGGTTAGGGGTCAACGGGCCCCTCGGAGGGGAGGAGGAGGAGGAGGGAAGGAGGGAGGGAGGCAGGAGGTTGTGGGTGGGTGGGTGGGGGTAAGGAACAGTTGCCATGGTGAGTGGCTGAGAAGAGATAACGGCTCCATGACAGTTGCATACAACAGAGAAAGATCCTCCTAAACAGTTGTTGGCAGATCCAGCGGGAGCCGGGCTCCCAGGGCGGCATCGTATGGACAGCGTGAATTGTTCAAATTTAATTCCTGGTTTCTCATTTGCATTTTCCTTTTGCTAATCGTCAGCTTGACAAGCGTAGGCCCCTCCCACTTTGGCCCTTACTTGAAGTTTCTTCGTCTGGGGGACTCTTCGCCGAGGGAGTGGGGGGGAAAAGTGTGTGTGAAGGAAGGGGGTATGCTTGCTCTCTCTCTCTCCCCTCTCTCTCTCTCTCTCTGTCAGTCTACCCCCGTCTTTCTGGCTCTCTCTCTCTCTCTCTCTCTCTCTCTCTCTCTCTCTCTCTCTCTCTCTCTCTGTGTCAGCCTCTCTCCCTCTCTCTCTCAGTCTATATTTCCGCCCCCCCCCCACTCCCCCGTCTTTCTCGCTGTCTCTGTCTCTCTGTGCCCGTCTCTCTCTCTCTCTCCCACTCAGCACATGTATGCGTGTTCAAGGTGGGTGCATGCGCTGTGTCTGTCTCTGGCAATTTGTCTGTCTCTCTGTCTGTCTTTGTCTCTCGCTATCTTGTCTGTTTGTCTGTCTGTCTCTGCCTGTGAATGTGTGTGTGTGTAGAAGGTCGATGTATCTTTCTCAGTATGTCGCGCCCTCCATCTCGGTGTGCCTCTTTCTATGTATGTTTTGTCTCTGGATATGTATCGAACGTTAGTTCTCTCTCTCTCTCTCTCTCTCTCTGTCTGTCTGTCTCTGTCTGTCTGTCTCTCTGTCTCTCTCTCTCTCTCTCTCGTCCATTGCGCTCTCTCTCTGAATGTCTCTGTCTGTCTGTCTGTCTCTCAGTCCGTTGCTCTGTGTGTGTGTGTGTGTGTGTGTGTGTGTGTGTAGGGGGGAGGGGGGGGGGGGGACTATAAAAGTCTTGCAGGATTACTAACGGCTAAGTTGTCAGTCGAGAGGGGGGTGTAATTCAACCGTAAGAGCGAGCAGAGAGACTGGCGTGTCGGTGAGCGCGAGCCCGCACGATGGGCTGCTGACTACAGCAGTGACTGACTGACATGTTTCAGCACGGAGAAGGGCGGGCGCAGTGAGTGAAGGAAGGGGGAGCAGAATGTGTGTGTGTGTGTGTGTGTGTGTGTGTGTGTGTGTGTATGCAGTGCAGTGCAGTGCCGCAAAATTATGCAGTGCACGCTGTGGCAGTGTGCGTCATACGGCCCGTTGTCACCAGGCGATGTGTGCTCGAGGTTGGGTAGGATGACATCCTACTACCTGCCCGATTTCTACGTCATACAGTAACAGTCATTCCCTTTCGTTTTCTTCCAATTTTTTTTTTTTATTGCGGTTTTTGATTAGTATATTAGTTTGTCAGCGAATATTGAAATCGTCGGTGTTTTCCCTGATTCACGCGAAGTGACAAGTTGCAGAGAAACCGTCTTGACAATTTGTCGATCATTTTTTTTTTCTTTCACTTTCATGAGCATAATGGGTTACAACCTTTTTATTAGGCTTGATTTCGTTTAGTTTGATGTCACGTTTAGCTATTGGGTGTAAGTTTAGAACGGCCTATCATTTAGATCTGTTGTGATGATCTGACTGCGTGATGTTTCTGCCTTCATCCTTCTGCCTTGGCCCATGTTATTTAGTTTTTGTTCTGTTGTCAAAATGTTACGAGCGTCAAAATCTGCTTAATTGGTGCAAATGTCGGAGTGTCGAGCATACGTAACACTCGTAAACCCTAATACAATGAGATTGAATATGTTAGCAGTAAAATGATTTAAAGACACTGAGACAGGTTGACGTGATGCGAGTGAGTAAGGCACATCAGTTAAGTGTCACAAAAAAGCTTTTAATATGAGAAATACTTCCTACGTTTCTATTTGACAGCTGTTTTCTTTCTTCTTTATTGCACAAAAAAAAAATGTTACGCCATCACGTACAAACCCATGACCCTGTACAATTATGCACGTACAAAATTAGTTGGATCGCTTGCTTCATTTGTTTCCTCTTCTCGATCCGTTTGACAATGTGAAGTCAGCGTCCGCTTACAGCTGCGTTGATTAATAGAACCTTTCATCCACGAAAACCGTCCTGTTTACACCAGCAACTCTTTCCTTCCTGGGGATGTGTCCTTGTTTTTTGTGTGTGTTCAGTGTTGTCATCTCTGCCACGCGATGTGGTGTTGTAATCGGTATTCGTTTTGGAGTGATGGACAAGCGACCATGTCATCATGGGAGCAAGCCACCCTACTTGTTTGTTATTTGCTGTTTCCTTCCTGTCGTTATCCTTGTGTTCGCTATCTATGTCCTTCACGACTCCTCTGCAGCCCTTCAACCCCACCCCCCCCTATCTCTTTCCACACACACCCCCTCTTCTTCTCCCCCCCCCCCCCAAACTTCTTTCTTTCAAACTGTTGTCTATTGATGAGGGTTTGATCGTTCTTATGTCAGTTGACGTCACTTTTGATTTTTTCCTTGTCACTTGACGTGGGTTTGATCTTTTTATTGTCTGTTGATGTGGGTTTATAGGTTGATATGTCCGTTGATGAGGTCTGATCGTTTGGTTGGTGCTAGCTGATGTCAGTTTGATTGTTAGTTTACGATGGTCTGAACGTATGTTTTGTTTATAGTTTACGGGAGTTTGAACGTTTGGTCGTCAGTTGAGTGAGTTCGATCGTATGACAGTTTCAGCGAGTTGGGCAGTTAGTCCGTCACTTCCATGTCAGATGTATGTCAGTTGTATTGTGTGTCAGTTCATGTCAGTTTGATCGGTTGTCCGTCAGTTCCAAGTCAGTATGATGTTTCTTTCATCATTTGACGTCCGTTTGATGTTTTGTGCCTCAGTACAAGACTTTTGATGGAATATTCCTATTAAGTGTTTAGTTTTTTCAGCGTGTTCGAAATAATTCTCATAAATGTGATCAGTTGTTTACAGAGTAATCGTTCGTTTGTGCTTCAAGAGGTAGTAAATTTTGCAAGTTTATTGGAGGCGAGCGAAAAACGATAACAAGCATGCTCTCTCTCTCTCTCTCTCTCCTCTCTCTCTCTCTCTCTCTCTCTCTCTCTCTCTCTCTCTCTCTCTCTCTCTTGTTGGCTGGCTGGCTGGGACGTGACTGTGTCTCTTCTGTCTCGGTTCGTCTATCTTCTGTCTATGTGTCTGACTTTGTATCTTTCAGAAACTTTTAGTATCTATTTATTATTCACACATACACATACACACGCACACGCTCTCTCTCTCTCTCTCTCTCTCTCTCTCTCTCTCTCTGTCTGTCTGTCTCTCTGTCTGGGTGCTGGATGTGATGTCTCTACGTCTGCCTGTTTGTGTCTGTCTGTCTCAATCACAACGTCTGCATCTGCTTTTATCATTCACACACACACACACACACACACACACACACACACACACACACACACACACACACACACACACACACACACACACACACACACACACACACACACACTGTCTGTCTGTCTCAATCACAACGTCTGCATCTGCTTTATGATGATTCTCTCTCTCTCTCTCTCACACACACACACACACACACACACACACACACACACATACACACACACATGCATACAGAGAGAGAGAGGGGGGAACAAACAGGCGGGGGAGAAGGGCCTGAAATAAATTAAATGCAGGTCTTCCTTCTCCGCCCAGTTCGTGCTTGAAAAGACACAAGGAGACTCGAGAGAGGTGGCTGGGTGTACTGTGGAAGGGGTGAGGGTGGGGGGATTGGGGGTGGGTAGGGACTGATGGAAGAAGTATGAGGGGGCGGGGGGGGGGGGGGGGGGAGGGGGGGGGGGGGAACTCAGGTAGCAAAGCACACAGCGGAAGTGTTTCCAGGTTCTTTTGTCCCGTCCCTTTTTTTCACCACACACACCCACCACCTGCACAATGCGGACAGGTGAAGTGACGGAATGGGGAGAGCGGACGGGGTGGGGGGGGGGGGGTTGGAGTGAGGGGGGTATGGATAGATTAGGGGGAGGAGGCAGGGGGATGGGGAAGGGGTGGTGGGAGGGTGCTTGTGGGACAACGCCAACGCATTCGTGTTGCCAGAATTCAAGAAAGAGAGAGAGAGAGAGAGAGAGAGGCATGCTTGGTTGATTCCTAATTTATGCTCGGCTGGGTTCGTTTATTTATGGTCTGTCATCTACGTTGATAATTTTCAGATAGCGGGAAGGGGGGGGGGGGGGGGGGGGGTGGAATAGAAGGAAATGGATCGGTTCGATGTTTGTTTGTTTTTTTGTTCTTCTCTTTCTCTCCAGCGCCTTGTCTGTCATTGTTTCTCTGTGTTTGGGTTGGAGAGGCGAAATGGGCTGGGGAGGGAGGAAAGTTGGGGAGGGAGGGTGCGTAGGTGCGAAGACACGCGAGGAGAGTCCAGCGGGAATGTTGCTCGTTTCAAGAGATCATGTTTCTTTTTCAATTATCAATCTCTCCCGTACCTTTATCATTGGCGTTCTTTATGAATAGCGCAAGTGTTGTTGTTGTTGCTTTCACACTAGTATTGGTACTTTCTGTTCATTGTATTTGCGCCCGTACCAGATTCGCTCGCACGCCGAGAAATTGGCATAAAATGAATGATTATGACTCCAGTGCTCGAGCTCGAGGCATTGAGGACGTCTTAAAAAAAAAAAAAGTGTGGAATAACCAGAGAACGTGCCTGTCGTGTGATAGAAAGAAAAGAAACCCATGTAAAGAAAAGCAACGGAGGAAGAAAATATTTTACTGACTTCTACTCCTGAAGATGACATTAACCTGTCTGCATCGATGATCGAGGTGCACCCCTCAGATTTGGCTAGGGACACAAATTCCGTGGAGAGAACACAGTAAGCTCTGGAATTCTCACAACGGGGGAGTTTAGAGGCAAGGATACGCTGCATAGCAGGCTTCAGTTGAAAACTGGCAGAGAAATGTGCACAATGAACCTTCTCTCCAGCTGGAATGTGTCGCGCTACGTGAATGGCGCGAGTATTGCAATGTTTCTTCTGCAAGGTTCATTCTGGAAATTTAGTTGCAGTTGTCAAAATGTTATGGGTCGTTTCTGTAATGTAACGAGTCAAGTTTTAGAACCCATGGTCAGGCGCGAATGTCAGGGGCATCTCATGTCATCCCTTTTTTTTTTTTCCCCCGAAACCAATGTTAATGTGATGTTGATTGAGTCTATCGAGTTTCACACCTTTTTCAGTATGTTTGAATGCTTTAAATGAGCAAAGCACAAATCTCAAATGATCCTTTGGTAATCGGATTAACGACATCCTTTGCAACACGTCTTATTGCGAGTGTAAGAACACTTGTAGACCAGCTGTGTTCCCTCAGCCCACCCCCCACCTTCACGTCGCGGTAACGCCAGTCAGCTGCAGTCAGCGACGTCCA
>JADBJO010001352.1:231033-233533 GCA_016801955.1 Conus betulinus | reverse complement strand
TGCTCATCGAACACTCGTTTTTATGTATACATGCTGGCGGGAAGTGGGTGGGCTGGGGGTATGTATATTGTTATCCCCAACACAGACAAAGCCCAAGACAATGTGTTTGAGCTGTGTGCTTGTTTTAAAAGGGAGGTGATGATATGCAAGGCAACATGCGGAGATGTTTATACACAGACGAACACAGCGCACAGACACACACATGCACTCTCTCTCTCTCTCTCTCTCTCTCTCTCTCTCTCTCTCTCAACTGAGCGCGCCCAAAGGCGGGAGGGAAGTAGGAATGCGATAGCCTCTTCAATGATTTTCCGCAGAGCTGTAGGTTTCTGTCAGCCCAGAACAGTGTGTGTGTGTGTGTGTGTGTGTGTGTGTGTGTGTGCACGACTGAAAGGAAAGAAACGGTTTGTTCCGTTTACTTTCGTATACAAGTTTGTTAGTTGTATACACAGCACAATAATTATTGTCAAAATGATTGGTTTGTTCAGTAAAGAAACTAATATACGTCTGTGTGACCGTGTTGTGTGGTCTGTTATGTTAATCTATAATAAGAATTTTAGTAATAGCGTTAGTGTACTCTTTTCCGTCATGTGGGGGTTGGGTGGGGACGGGTGGGGGGGTGGGGGTGGGAGGAGAGCACTCAAATGAGCGTTGATCTGATTGCTTTCATGTATCCCGTTTTAGCTTTACTTGGAAAATGGACACAGATGATATCTGAAGAAGAAGAAAAGAAGAAGAAGAAGAAGGCCACGTGGAGAACGTACACGAAATTATTTCTGAGGAAAGGGGGAAAAAAGGGACTACCACTCACATCATCGTCATATGAACACAGGAAGACATTTCCGTCACCAGTGAAGGCTGTGTGAAATTGTTCAGGACCGAGGATTGCAAAACGCCGCATGAATGATAAGGGGAAACGAAACCCGATAGATGCTCTTTGGTGTCAGGAGAAAAGACCTGTATTATCCGATCGACGCCAAGTCTCTCTCTCTCTCTCTCTCTCTCTCTCTCTCTCTCTCTCTCTCTCTCTCTCTGCTTGCCCCTTTGATCAGTCAGCTGGCTTTTTGGACGACGCTTTTTGGGTGCAGATACGAAAGGTAGAAGAACACCGATAATTTTATGCACCAATCAGAGGACCAAGATAGAACACCGATAATTGTATGCACCAATCAGAGGACCAAGATAAAACACCGATAATTTTATGCACCAATCAGAGGACCAAGATAGAACACCGATAATTTTATGCACCAATCAGAGGACCAAGATAGAACACTGATAATTTTATGCACCAATGAGAGGAGCTTGCTGTTTTACGGAGCATGGGATGGGGGAGGGGGGGTGCCGATGAACACAGATTTCCTTTCTTACCTCCCGAACCCTGAAAACCAGCAGCACTTTGTCTTTCTATATTGTAGCTGACACATGCAATAGTACTTTGAAAGATAGTCTAAAGAAGATGAAGCGAAATGGATATTATTAAAAACTGAAAAAAAAAAGCTTGGTTAGAGAGACCGTCGTTTAAACCAGAGATGATTTAGTCGTATACATGAAGACATGCTACGGGGTTCGCCGAATTTCACAAAACATTATAGCGATCAGTGAGTAGACGTAATACAAAAAAGAAAACGGAAACAACGAAAGAAATCCACTCGCTGTAATGTCGCGTGAATGACAACGGAAACGGAATACAACAAATGCTGTGTTGCCTCCGAGGTCATGAGGGAAAAGAACAAACAAACAAAAAAACCCTTGATCCCTAGTGACGCCACGCTGTTTAGCATCGGAGCGGTGGGCTTGTCGCTCGCTTACAGCTAGCTAGGCCATCGGCTGTAACTGCACCTATAGCCTAGTCGACGACGATTTGGCGCGTAGACTTCGAAGTGAGCAAGCGAGACATTACCATGACAAAAAACCGGTACGGACGTTACAAGCTGGTTGCAGACGAATGAATGGTGGGTGCAAGTAGGACGGCTTTAAGCGGTGTGGACGTTGTTTGTCGTGCGCCAACCGCGCTGTTTGGTTTGAAAAACGGAGTGCCGTCGTTGGTTTCTTCAAGGTTTCCCGCGGTGACAGCGTGGGCCCTTGTCCAATCTCATCCTTCTTCAGGGCTTTTGTTGCTTGCTTCTCTCTCTCTCTCTGTGTCTCTGTGTGTGTGTGTGTGTGTGTCTCACTGTGTCTCTCTCTCTCTCCCCTCCCCCTCTCATCTCTCTCTCTCTCTCTCTCTCTCTCTCTCTCTCTCTCTCTCTCTCGATGTGTGTGTGTGTGTGTGTGTGTGTGTGAAGAAGACGAGTGGGAAAGTAAGGAGGTGAGATAGGAGAAATGCATTTGATTTGTCAACAACGCTAGTTGGTTCATTGTTCAGAATAACATCAGTATTTTGCCAACATTTCAGCCACACCCCCCCCCCCCCCCCCCCCACCTGCGCCTTTCCCCGTCCCCCCCCCTTTCCTCCCTATCCATTGCCCGCTACTTTGTGTCAACGTCTGTAAAACTCCAGTTCTTA
>JADBJO010001352.1:216033-228533 GCA_016801955.1 Conus betulinus | reverse complement strand
CTCTACTTCTGTTTCAACTGATTTTCTCTGACGTTCTACTTCTCCAAGCCAGGAGAGAGAGAGAGAGAGAGAGAGAGGAGAGAGAGAGAGAGAGAGAGAGGAGCGCGTGATCGACATCCGTGGGAGGGAGAGGAGCAAGGATGGTACGGGTGTGGTCGCTTCACGGGGGATGGAGGTGGTCGGTTGCGCGAAGGCGGAGGAGAAGAAAATCGATGGTGTTGAGGCTCTGGCCTGAAGCAGGCCACATGACCCCCCCCCCCCCCCCCCCCTCTCTCTCTCTCACTCTGTGTGTGTGTGTGTGTGACACAGTCCCCCACAGAAACGGTCTTCTCAGCTTGCCAACTGATGCTCCCCCTCTTCCTCGCTGGCCACTGTCGTCTGCTGTAGACTGCCCCCACACATACTGGAGAATCGCCAAGGAAGGAGCCAGTCCTTTTTCTTTTTTTTTAGTGCATCTCCTTGCAAAATGTAATAACGCGGAGCAAACTGAAAATTGAACAATAGTTTCGATTCCGCGCGTCAATAACGAAAAATTGTGAGAATTTTCGTTTCGTTTTGTTGTGGTGGTGGTGGTTCGGAATGTGCGAGCTATGAAACAATTGTTACATTTTTCGTCGATGCTATTGCTGTCTTCGGGTTTTATTGACTGATGACGACTTGAACCTAAGGGGTATTTAGACTTGATTTATTAAGCGGTTGAAAAGTGATGAAGTATATTATTTCCGTCTATTTCTAACATTTTCCATTGCTTTTAATTACTCCTTTTTACATGTTGCTATCCATTTTGATAACAGAAACTTTGCAGTATTCTGTAAAGAAAAGTGTAACAAATGTTCGTGGATTTGCGCGTGAAGAAATGTAACAATTTTACGTTTCTTTTAGTGGATAACGCACCCCGAAAATTGTGACATTATTACATGTTTTGGATATGAAAAATAACAAACACCGTGTTATTACAAATTTTCGGTATATTTGAAACCTTCCTCAAGCTAGAACGCAGAAGACCTGCCAATTATCATTACATGTTTTTGTTCGTGGTGTCAGGGCAGGTATATGTTGTAGTCACATTTGGGTTTGATGACAGCACCCCCGCATTAGTGCGATGCTGCAGCCATTTGTGGAGTTAGGCCTGTCTGACGGTCTTCTGGTACTACCAGGACAACCTCGTGGACGGATGGGATCGATCATATCAGTGGTTGTATTGGGCCGCTGTGGAGATCGAAGTGAACGCCAGCTCCATGCTCTACAAACTGAGCTAATCAGGATTTCCTGCACACGCACGCACGTGCTCTCACTTCAGGTGTCAGGATGTCCACACCCACCAAAAAAGTGATATCAAAGACGGGGGTAATGATTCAGGAGAGTGGGGGGATGGGGTTGGGGAGTGAGGGGTAAGGGACTTAGTAACACTTAATTGAGACTATCAGAACAACACGTTAAGATTTGCGACGAAAAAGACAATTTTTTTTTTTTTGAGGGGGGGGGGGGGGGGTCTCAAGCGGGAATGGAACAGCGTATGCTGATGGTGTTTGACAGTGATGAAAGGGGTAAGGGACTGATGACCGACCATCCAGGTGGACAAGTCACTTCGCCAGCCAAGTCCGAAGAAAAAAAGAGTCCACACGCAGCATTGATACCCAGTAACCATCAACCAGAGGTAAAGATCGAGTAACCTGTTGAACCTGGGGATTGTCCTTGTGTTGTATGAAGAACTATGTGTTGCCTCTTTCTGTGTCGAAGCTGCCATGTATTCTGATACAATTATTGCCTATCGCGTAAAACTTACCTGTCTCTGTGTGTCCCTTGTTGAATCTGATTATTGGTAACTCCATCCTTTTTTCCTTCTTTCGTGAAGTACAGTCTCGTAGCAAAGATCCTCCGACTACGTGAAACGTCTTTGCTCGTAATTCCTTTTATACCTCTCTCTCAGAATCGATTCCCAGTGCCTGTTGTGTTGACCTTCAGCTTCTTCAGAAGGTGGGGGCGGGCGGTTGACGAGAAGGGCACTCTCCTGACGAGAAAGTCATGATCGTGATAAGTTTTTGATTTATAGCTCTAGGTATGGATCGAAAGTTGCCTTTTTGGCCCATGTGGTGTGTGTTGTTGATTCGCTTTTAGGTTCTAAAACGTTTTAGTCTGTCGCTGTGCTAACCCTCCTATTTAGACCTGTCTCGGCTGTGATTTATTCTTCACCACCTACCTACAAGGGCTGGAGGTTGATCTTCCTTACTGTCCCACCTTCTGTGCTAGTTACGTTGCCGATGGGAGCATGCATACAGTCATTGTCTTTTTTTCATTTGGAGATGAAACGTGAACCAGAAAAAAGCAACATAAAACAAAACGAAACGAAAAAAACCCAACCCACAAGTTTACCAAAGAACTTGGTCCCCTCCCCATCTTCCGATGTTTGCAGACGGGAAGCAGGGAGAGACTTGAGTGTGGAGGCAGTGAAGGGGAGGCATTCTTGGAGAATTATTCCAGACGTTGGGCGTATGACCCATCATCAGGCAGCGTCCTCTCGCGTTGTTACGACACAAGGGTGGTGGTGATCTGACGCATGCTGCTAGAAATCGTGCGTAATCTGACGCCATTTCAAAAGAAATGAGGGGGAAAAAAAATCACACTTCAAATACGAAGTGTGTTCTAAATGCGGTATGGATGACTTTGCTTCTTTCCATTGTTTAGGAAGATCGAACGTTCCGGGTGATCTGTGTAAACTGCATGGACATAAAGAGGTCGACAGATTCCCACAGACGCTGAAATAAGACACTTCTGTCCGGCCGGGACCCCCCCCCCCCCCCCCTTCCTGCCTCCACCACCCCATCCCCCTTTACTTCCCAAACCCTTTCCCACCCACCTTCTTTCAGTCCACTACGAAGTCTGTAGGTGCCAAAACCATTTCGTATTAGGGCAGAACCAAGCTGTGTGACACGTGTTTTCCAGACACCTGTGCAAAACCAACGTTTCATGGCCGGGGGGATGAAGTGTGGAGGGGTGGTGCTTGTGTCCGTGCCATGAGCATGGAGTGGGACGGTCCCCATCCTCATGCTCAGCTTTACAGTGTGCTCCTTGTTGCTCTCGTCCTGCTCCTGCTCTCGCCCTTTCTCCGTGCTGAAGTTCAATGACTGGATTTGATAAGACTTAGATTGACGGTTTTATGGAGACGGAACACACACTCACGCGCAATCGCACACACGCATACACACAGACTCACTCACTCATTCACACACACACACACACACACACACACACACACACACACACACACACACACACACACACACACACCAAAATTGAAGAACATAACACCAAAGGAGACAAAAACCCCCTGAAAGTTATGTATAAGTTAAGAATCCCTCGTAAATGTTATGCCTATGACTTTATACATTGCCTTTTCCTGTATGTATGCTGAATATCACCTTTTGTCGCGCAATTTTCGTTGTTTCTGTTCATACATTGGCCCCGTTTACTCTTTGTAAATCTTCTTCGTCTCTCTCTTGGCTATAGCCTAATCGTGAAATGTTTGTCAGTTATCGATTTTTCAAACGGATCTTACGGGTTTTTGCCATTGGCGTTGACTGAAGGTGAAAGATGCAATCTTAAAATCATTAGCCAAAAATGCCACAGAGGACAGCGAATTGTCAGAGGTTAACAGTGTCTACGGCACAATATTACGGAAAACGGAGCCCATTTTACCCCTTCCGCTGTCGTAACCTTTCCAGAGAATGAGATACTTTTGCTTTTTTTTTATTACTGCTTTGTCGACAGAAAGGGTTTACAAGCCGACACAATCCCACCCCACGAGTGATTCGAACTCACGACCGTCAGCTCCTCATTCGAGCGCTTTAAAACCATTCGGTTACGTTGTAAGCAGACAAACAAACTAATGGTATGATATGGGTTGTTTGTTAGTAAACGAATAAAGTTGACCACTAACAAAACAAGGACCAGCAAAGCGTTACGTAGAAAACACGTAAATCCCAGTCAGTTGTCAGGGGTGCAAAACGGGTTTGATTGAAGTTAAGGCTACCTTAAAGATCGTACTGAGCGTAGACTTTTTCACTTCGAACAGCGAGTTGAACGTATGCCAGTTATTTGGGAAAGGGGGCGGGGATGAACTTGGGGGATAAATGGTTAGGGAAAACAAAGCCAGAAGATCAGGGTCATTCCCATGAAAATAACATGCCCAAAAAAAAAAAAAAAAAAAAAAAAAAAAATCCTTTTCACAAACGCACCACCTTTTATGATAGTTTTGAACTCTCTCTGTGGGAGCAGATAAGATCAGAGACCGGATCTTTTACGCCTTGTGGAAGGAGTAGGGTCTCCTGTTCAGCCTGAAGTTAATCATGTGATAGAGAAGGGCAGGTATCACGAAGTTTCACCTGCAGTGGGTGATAAGGCTTCCGGGGAAAGGGGGAGAACTCCCCTCTTTGGCAGGGACTGAGAACCCAGGATTGTGTTATTGTCTGGATGCCCCCGGGTAACAAGGCGGGAGGGGATCAACCACCAGCACTTAGTTTTATCTCTGGGGTGATACAGAGGCCGCGTATTCTCTCCCCTTCCACCCATCATGGAAGTTTGGATTACTTACACTCGACGCCAAAATGCCATAGCAAAAGTTAATTAAGAAATTGTTCGCCTGCAAATGTGCTGGTGGCTTGTACGCACGAGCCGCACTTTTGACATTTCCTAAACAACAGCAACAAAACAACTTAAAACGAATAAGAAAATCTTGGCATAGTCGGTCGCTTGCGTACCTTTTCCCATGGTCTTTATGAGAGCATGCCTCGTTGAAACGATGTTCCTCGCTCTGCAGGGGATGCTGATGATGAGATCACATTCCTGATTTGTCACTAAGTGCACAGGCCATTAATTACACCCCGTTCCCCCTATCTCTTTCATCTGCGACAGTTCGACGCGCTTACGGAACTTGAAAATGTGCTTTTCTTAGCTGATATGTTCTATATTTGGATCCCTCTCCCCCTAGAAATATATTTTGACTTTTGGTTTCTGTGCTAGCAAGATCCTAACGCAAAATGACTGAAACATTATGGGGAGAATGAACAGTGGCCCAAAGACGGACACGCCAATCCATTCAAGCTTGGCGGAGCT
This sequence comes from Conus betulinus, assembly GCA_016801955.1. NCBI lineage: Eukaryota > Metazoa > Mollusca > Gastropoda > Neogastropoda > Conidae > Conus > Conus betulinus. Next base: position 223,421 of record JADBJO010001352.1, on the reverse strand, counting down.
CTGCTTGCTCCCAGATGCTCTTCTCGTTCTATGTTGAACGTCTGGACTTGTTTCGGCCGTGGGCTTATTGTAGTTATCAGCGTTAGCCTCTGCTTCATTGCTTGGTTTTCTCTCGAAATGGATGGACATATTTTACGTATGAGCAAAACAAGATTTCAAGGATTCTTCCTGAAAAAAAGAGAGGCTGGGGCTGGTAATGGTAATGTTGCTTAAAGCCCAGCCGACCGCAAAGGGCCATATCAGGGCTGTTGCCGTGTTGGAAGTCAGCTCGCAAGTTGTTAAAAAAAAAAAAAAAAAACCCCCTGAATGTGGAGTTCAGTGAACTTTTTCACCGACTATACAGAATGCGTGGTGTTGCAAGGGCACACCACTTGTCATTGAAGACAAGAACGACATTAAATCATTATGTTGATGTGGAGGGTGCCAGAAGAAGGAAGCAAGAAGCAGAGGGGGGGGGGGGGGGGGGGGGGGGGGGGGGGTGAATCCAAGAAATAGGATAGTAAGATATACAGTGACACGGCCAGTGAGAGGGAAGTGTGCTGTGAAGGGGTCGCTACGGTTGTCGGATTGGTCAACATGAGGCATGATCATGGGCAGCTACGTATGGGATAGGCTGGTGAATCTTAGTGTTAACAACGTTCTCCTTTTTTCCTGTAGAGGGTCCATTATTATAAGGTGTTGGTCATCTTGGCACCAAACTGGAAAAAAGACGGGTTAGCTGTAAGCCTTAGATTGATGATGATGAATGGTGGTGACAGACAACCTTTTATTCACATGTTCGACCCATTGATGTCTGCTGCGGAGTTAGTTATGAGTTAGGGCAGGGAGGGAGAGAACGAGGGATAGAGAGAAACAAAGAAGAGATAGAGACAGAGACGGAGAAGAGAGGGGGTGTGGGGGTGGGGAGTTGGGGATGGAGGGGGAGTGTTGAGATGGAGAAGAGAGAGAGAGGCAGACAGACAGACAGACGCAGACAGACGCATGTACACACGCGCGCGCGCGCGCACACACACACACACACACACACACACACACACACACACACACACACACACACACACACACACTCACTCTCTCTCTCTCTCTCTCTCTCTCTCTCTCTCCTCTCTCTCTCTCTCACACACACACACTCTCACTCTCTCTCTCTCTCTCTCTCTCTCTCTCTCTCACTCTCACACAGTCTCTCACACAACACACACTCTCTCTCTCTCTCTCTCTCTCTCCGTCTCTCTCTCCCTCTCTCTCTCTCTCCTCACACACACACACACACACACAGAGTACTGGAGCTTCTTGCTTATTTATATGCCTCCGCAACAGGTCTTTAGCTTCACTAGGGTCTGACTGTCGTGTTAGCCAGCCACAGATTGCCTTGCTTGGTTGGCCCCCCCCCCCCCCCCCCCCCCCCCCCTAAAAAAAAAAAAAAAGCCCTGCTTGCTGTCACTTTTTGCGTTATATCGTGTCAATGAGCACATTGTTGCCTTCAATCCGGAAACCATCAATCGTAAAAACGACCTGTTCACTTTCACGCTGAATGGGCGTAGGGCTGGCTGTTGTCATATTACGTTGTCGCGATTACGGCGAACGACTCGACGACTTTTGGCCTGTCTAGTGGTGGCGGCCGGAGAAACAGGTCTCCATCGCCACCTCCCTTAGCCACCGTGTTTTGTTTTAATTGAAAAATGGGCGGAGGGAGAAAAGGGAGGTAGAGGGGGGTGGGGGTGGGGGCAGTGTGTGTTTTGTATGTGTGTGTGTGTGTGTGTGTGTGTGTGCGCGCGCGCGCGCGTGTGTGTAACATGACTGGCAGTGAAGGAGGAATGGAAGAGGAGCTGGGGGGTGAGGGGGGGGGGGGGGGGGGGGGGTCTTCTTTTCCTGGCGGCGTGCTGGTGACGATACGATCAATACGTGTTTTGCTGGCCCTGGCAGCGAGCAGCAGATTGTGTGGAAGGAAGTCTTCCCTGTCAGCAAAGTTGAAACGCAGTAAACTGAACGCGCCCCCCCCCCCCCCCCCCCTTCCCCCCTCCCTGCTTCATGTTGGAAGTTTTTATTTTTTTTTTTTTTTTTTGCCTTTTTTCTGTCTTCATTCCCCCCCCCCCCCCCCCCCCCCCCCCACACCACACCTTTTTTTTTTTTTTTTTTTTTTTTTAAGGAAAATTGTGGCTATTGGCCTCACCTCACGACGCTTGATCGACCAGCCTATCTCTTCTTGGAAGCGACTTGTTTCTTGCTGTCTCAGTGTGTGTGTGTGTGTGTGTGTGTGTGTGTGTGTGTGTGTGTGTGTGTGTGTGAGAGAGAGAGAGAGAGAGAGAGAGAGAGAGAGGAGAGAGAGAGAGAGAAAGTGTGCGTACGTGCATGCGTGTGTTTGTGCGTGTGTGTTTGAGTGTGAAAGAGAGAGGGGAGAGAGAGAGAGAGACTGTGTGTGTGTGTGTGTGTGTGAGAGTGAGAGAGAGAGAGAGAGAGAGAGAGAGAGAGAGCGTGGGTGTTGGCTATAATCCGATCGAATGAACTTTATCTTCACGAATTGGAAGCAAACTAAAACTTAAGAAGCTCGATCGGGACATGTTCTGACGTCGATGACAGTGTTAGTTTGCTGGTAATTGTTTTAACATCTGCGTCTTTCAAGAAATGCAAATGAAGAGTTGCGTCTTTCGAGTATGAAGTCTCCCCTTCCCTCCCTCCCTCCCTCTTCCCAACCTCCCCGTCTCCCCTTTACCTCCTCCACCTCCCAGCACACTCTTTCCGTATTCTAGGCACACGCGCACCCGTTCTCCCTTCCCCCATTCTGTTCAGGCCTCTCTCTACTGTGTTTGTCAGTCTCAGTGTTGATGTCGTTTTCTGTCCATTTGTCTGTCTGTTTCTGACTGTCTGTTTGTCTGCCTGCCTTTCTTGATGCCTTTTTCTTCTGTCCGTTTGTCTGTCTGTCTGTGTCTGTCTCCCCTAGAAGTATTGCAAAAGATATAAAAAAATGAAATAAAAAGGCAAGGAAACATACCACTTCAGCCAGTACACTTGGCTGTGTGCTGTGTGTACACTATTGAGCTTTCGAACTTGATCAAAATAACAAGCGTTGGCGGTTTCCCACAAATGGCCCTCGTCAAGCCCTGCTCGATCAGCCTCCCCACTGTGCAGTGAACTTTGCCCGCCGTTTTCCCCCCTTATTTCCCCCCCAACAAGGTAAACGTTTCCCCCGATCTCACCGTGTACCATGGTGATGGGAGCTGATGTGATGCGGCTTCCAGTTACCACCGGTCCACCTTCCTCCCGGAAGTGGATGGTGGAAGTGATTAATTTCACGGCTGGGGACATGACGGCCACGCCATCTGCGGTGGGTTGCAGGTCAGGGGAGACGACTGTCGCCTGTCCCTCAGGTTCGGTGGCCTCTGGTCGTCAGGAAAAAAGGAGGAGCAACGGTTGTGCTGCTGGTTTCACGTCACGTTGGTTGAGTTTAGGTTTATGTACTGTCCACGCCCACCACAGCTGATACGGTAGACATGGAAAACCCGTTGCAAGCGAGCGGAGAAATGGGAGAGGGAGGATAGGAAGGAGGAGGAGGGAGGGGGTAGCTAATGCTACACTAACAGCACGTGCTATGACGAACATTTTTCGTCTGATCTAAGATTTTACAGAATGAGGATTTTTAGCAACATTTCTGGTGTGTTTTTAGACGGAGTATTTTATGAGTTGTGTGAATGAGTTTTCTGTTGTTTTTGTTTTGTTTGTTCGTTTGATTGTTTTTGATTGACCTTGTGAGATGACTTGAACGGAGTGACAGCCCTGATATGGCGTTTGGCGGTCGGCTGGGCTATAAGCAACATGACCTTGCCCAACGTGACATTCATGTAGGGTATGGGCGGAATTCGCCTCCGAAACGTTCGACTATGAACTCACGGCACTGGAACGGTGGAACTCGGTGCTCTAATCACTTGATCCAACCAGGCATCCATCCCATCAGGTCGAAGCCTTCGCTACACAGACCCCTTCCCCCCCCCCCCCCCCCCCCCCCCCCCCCCCAAGATGTCTGCCGTGGCCACATTGTTGAGTTCAAATTCTGCTAAGAGTCCGACAACATACAGCTCTGCATTTTTGCTGCCCATCTTCACGTCCACTAGAGTCTCGGCTTTATCCTCCACATCAGATGGCTGGAAGGCGTTTCTATCAAAAACCCTTTCGGAAAGAATCAAACACAATTCTAATGATATGAAGGGAATGCGACCGGATTGGCTGTATACTACTTACGGAAGCCTCCTACCAGTAGAACAAGACAGGGATTCGACTGGAACGCACAAGCTTATGACAGAAAAAAAAAATTATGCACGAGAATTAAATGTATATTTGTGTGTGTGTGTGTGTGTGTGTGTGTGTGTGTGTGTGTGTGTGTGTGCTTCGCACTAGGCTTGCCGCACAGTTTACTTGCCTTGGAGTCAGTAGACTGATGACGACTCGCATGCATGCCCACGAGGCCTTGGCTAGCTGAAAACTATTGCATCATCATTCTCTACGGTAGACGTCTCTGTCTGATGGCAGAACGGCCGTAGTGAGCGTTTTGAGTTATACTAGTATTTATAGTGGACCCCCCCCCCCCCCCCCCCCCCACACACACACACACACACACTGTTTTATTTACTTTTTTTTTTCAAATACTGATTGACTGTTCTTTATTTATCTATCCAATTTATTTAGTTCACTTGTGACATCAATTTTCAGCACAAAAAGACCAGTTGCGTTGTTTAAGAGATATTTTTTTAGGTTGCGATTTCGACGTTCCGTTTGATTAATTAATTTTGTGTGTTTGTTTACTAGTTTTTTTGTATCAGCGGATCAGCATCTGAATATTTTTTTTCCCCTGGAATAGCGGCTGTGGATAAAATAATGATATAGTTCTGTAGGCTTATGCGTTATTCCAAATATGGAAATGCGGAACGACCAAGCTATACTCCCTTGATTTGATTTATGGAAAATTCGTCGAATGACGTTACAGTTAACAGAACCAGAACACAGCTATACCAGTAAAGTTTTCCTGTCGACCTATCGAAAAACCAATCAACAAAATACATGAAATAACTGAATTTGAAGAAAAGATGAGACTGAACTTGAGGAATTAGTGAGTCAGTTCTGTGAAATAATTTCTTTGACCTTGTACTTATAGTTGATCTTCTGGGCCTTTGCAGATCTCAAATTCACGTGAAGACTGACTGAACATTGGAAATCATCGTATATGATACAGGGACCCCACTCCTGCCTTGCTGCGTTTCCTTTCTTTTAAGATTAGAGCGTCAAGGTTATTAGTTCAACTTGACAATTGTGTGGTTCTTCTGAAAGACGATAATGGATATCAAACAGAAATGATAGTAGTGAACAGCTGATGAACAGCAGTTATTAGTGAAAAAACAAAAAACAAAAAAAAAAACGACATTTTGGATTTAGTGATTGCCCGTGCGATCAAGACAGTACATTTACCCGGGGGGGCTAGTGGCGTCTTCCCAGCTCTTTCCTTGTTTATCAAATTTTACTCGTTCACTCATCTTATTCATTTCTTTATTTTGTAATTAGCTGTAACTATTGCGTGTCTGTGGTCTCATGGCTCGTAGAACACGAGTAGCGTATGCCTGTATGGTCTTATATACTCTTGCGCCCGGTTCAAACGTAGTAAGCGGTCAAGTTGCACACTTGACTGTCACTGGCCTCTCCCTCTCCATACCTCCATACCTGTACCTCCCGCCATTCCGTTGCACCGTGATCAACGCTCCACTCCGTTCCTCTGATCAAGGCCCCCGTCTCTGTGCAATCACAGTCCCCAAAAGAATCTCGTTATTGGTTGCCCATTCACCACCCTTACCAACCCCAAACGAACGAATGCCTTGTTAAAAGAAATAGTTTGTGCAGACTGCCAGCTGTGATGCAGCATGCGTATTTTCATCATTTCATTATTTACCCCCCCCCCGGTCGGAGAACGGTTGCAGAGGAACAGACTGGTGACAGTCAAAGCAGATCGTTTACCTGCGTGTTTTGGACACGTTCATTGCGAACCGACCATCGAGCTTGGATATATACTAAGAAAATGAAAATAGGCAGTTGATTGAATAAGAGAGAGAGGGAGAGAGAGAGAGAGAGAGAGAGAGAGAGAGAGAGAGAGAGACGAGACCGAGACCGAGAGAGAGAGATGGGGGAAAAGAAAAATCGGGTTTCTATCCCTTGTTTTGCTTCGAGTCAAAGATCGAACTTTCCAAAAAAAAAAGTAAATACTTATTTTTATAAAAGAAAACCTGTGGAAAGAAGTGTTGATGATGCCGTTAGCAAATTTGTTGTTCGGCAAAAGACGTTCGTCAACTGGGGAAGGTTTGCTGTATAAAAGTGAACGCCAACGTGGCTACCACCAAAACCTGATGACTTAAATACCCCCCCCCTCCCCCACACTCCCCACACACACACACACACAAACACACACACACAAGAAAACAATGCTCTTGCTGGACTCAAGCGGGCGACGACAAAGGAGGAGAAACTTGTTGCTGTTCAAGTAAGCAGTGCCTAATTTTGCTACATGTACAGACGAACGTAACATCTAAACCATCTCAGAGCTTCAGCCGTTCATTTGCGACGGGCTTTATGAGTAGACCTGTTTCGGGGGTGAGGGGAGGGGCCGGGGATAGAGGGAGGAATCGAGGGAAGAGAACGCCTGTCTGTCTGTTGCAAATAGCGTTAGAATTTCACAGTTGTATGGATCGAGATCATAGCGCAGTTTGTGCATGCGTTATTTGGTAAGTATTGTCGCATCAAACCCCGAGACATGTCGATCTGACTCTGTCGAGAATGACAACAAATAATAAGTGAGATCGAACTGTGTCTGTATTGCAAGCGCACCCGTGTCACACCCGTGTTCTGGCATCGCTGTTAAGCTGACTGGTGTGCCAAAATAGACCTGTTCCGGAAAAAAAAAAAAAAAAGTCGGAGAAAGATAACGCCCGTTTTTTCCGTCACAGAGTTAAATTTTACCCAGTTTATCAGGCAAGCAAATGGATCTAGAGAGCCCAACGTTCCATTTCAAGCGCACGCCAGGATAATGATGGGGGATATTAATTGTCTACATCCCAGGTGCACCGTTTCACACCCATATTTTGTCATTGTCTCTCCCTGATTGAACTGTTAAGCTGACTGATGGAGCAAAGTTGATTTGGGCGTGCCCCCGCCACTGGCGTCTGACCCATGAAAACGGCGGGGTCAGTCTCGCTGAACGCGAGCTCTACGACAGATTACCTCCCTTTGCAGATTTTCCGACCATCGTCTGTTGTGATTGGATTGGGTTTTAGAGAAAAGCCTTTAATTGGGGAAAAAATAAAGAGAGAGAGAGAGAGAGAGAGAGAGAGAGAGAGAGAGAGAGAGACAGACAGACA
>JADBJO010001352.1:196033-213533 GCA_016801955.1 Conus betulinus | reverse complement strand
TCCAGCAAGTGACGTTTGCAGTTGGCATCAGCTCCACTCTCGATATGGCCGGACTGTTCTTCCCTGGTCAGCATTGTTCCTTCACAGCCGGGTTAGTCTCTCTGTGGTCTCCGGACAACGTTGTCCTTCACGGATTGAACCACTGTTGCGCGAAGATAGAGCATGAACTGACGATGAACCTTAGTTAAGCTCGCGATCCACGTCTAGTTCGCAGCTGTAAGAACTGATTCTGAATTGGAAGTTAGAACGGTCTTAGCTCAGCTAGTGCTAGTAGCTCGACTGCGATGTGTTGTTCGTAAGCGTACTGAACGTGGAACTGTTTTTAGAGTAGACCGTGAAATAGACAGCGGAGCAATCTCTTTGTCCGAATGTAACTTGTTTAATTCCTAAACGATGTGAACTTTTGATATGTTTAGGCTATCCCAGATGAAAATGTTCACATACCAATCGAGAATGGAAATTTAAGTCAACCGGTTTTGAACTGATTTTATTCACTGAAAAGTCGTCGCTAGTTGATTTCTATTACAGGAGAGCTTTCATATGCGCGAAGGATGAGTTATCCCCCTTTTCTTCCAGCGCCAGTTTCACCGATCGATCTTCGATCGCGAACTAAAAATTAAAAAAAAAAAAAAAATCGGGCAATTGAGAATGAAAACAAGGTTGTCAAGACCGCCAACTATACGAACAAAGTTGGCAGTGTCAAAGTTCGCTCAGTTGAGAACGACTGGGGACAGGAAGGGGGGTGGGGGGGATGGGGAGGGGTTGCAGGGGAAGGGGAAGTAGGGTAGGGATGATTTGGAGGTGGGTCGGTGAACTGATAGCCTAAGGAGGTGGGTCGGTGACCGTCTGATGTTTTTTCAGTGTTCCCCATGGTACATCTTGCATGGTTCAGCACACCGTCTTCTGTTGTTTCACCCCATGTGTCTTCTTGCATGTTGGTTTTTCAGTGTTTTCCCCATGCTGTCTCATCTTGCATGGTTCCTCGGTGGCACACCGTCTTCTGTTGTTTTCAGTGTTCCCCATGCTGTCTCATCTTGCATGGTTCCTCGGTGGCACACCGTGTTGTTTTCAGTGTTCCCATGCTGTCTCATCTTGCATGGTTCCTCGGTGGCACACCGTCTTCTGTTGTTTTCAGTGTTCCCCATGCTGTCTCATCTTGCATGGTTCCTCGGTGGCACACCGTCTTCTGTTGTTTTCAGTGTTCCCCATGCTGTCTCATCTTGCATGGTTCCTCGGTGGCCTCAGTTCTGTTGTTTTCAGTTCCTGCCGCATGGTTCCCAGTTTCTGCTGCCCTTTCCTCTGGCCGCACCGTGCACAGCCCTGTTAACCTGGTTGGTCGTGTCGCCTCCTTGGTTCCAGTATCCACAGAGACTGGTACACGCGTAGCCGTCGTGAGGTATCCCCGACATCCCACACTGCTGCTGAGTCCACTTCTGTGGTGTTCATCTGTGCCTGGAGTTTGTGGTGTCACATACTCAGGACACTACCCACTAAAGCCCTTTGCTGAAGACAGCCATTGTCTTGACATTCTCTGGAGGGCTCCTTCCCGTGAGTCCAGTGACAGTCCCCGTTACTCGTCTATGTACGGACCGATTTCTTCTTCACCTTTTGAAATCTCGCTGTAACTTTCGTTGTGTTTGTTCTTTGTTTTGGAAGTCTTACCCGATTGTTCCTCCGCTGGTATGTGCAGCTTTCACATTTACATATGTGCACGGCAACCAGCTTGATTAGTGAATCTCACCTTTTTTTTTCTTTTCTTTCTTCTTCGTCTTTTTTAATGGACATAAGATACAGATGGTACCCTGCGTGCGAAGAGAGGATATCATCGACCCCCAGATAATCGCAGACACGTCTTGCTTCTGTAGCATACATTTTGCTGGCATCGCAGGCAGAAGTCAGAATGTTCGAATTTGACAAGAAGCATAACGAGCACATATTCAAAACTAACTCTATGTTGTTGTTGGTGATTTGGAAAGGGGTTGGTGGGACGGGTATGTGTTACACGAAATCGGGGCCTGTTAGTGTCTCTCCGTTAGCGCACTGGAGAAAGGTGTACAAACAACAACAGCTACAACAACAACAATGCAGTTTGTAGTGGTATCTGTTGGTTTCAGCTCGGGTCTTTGTCGGTCAAGGTTGGCTAGGCTGTAAACGCTCTCTCTCTCTCTCTCTCTCTCTCTCTCTCTCTCTCTCTCTCTCTCTCTCTCTCTCTCTCTCTCTCTCTCTCTCTCTCTCCTCTCTCTCTCTCTCTCTCTCTCTCTCTCTCTCTCTCTCTCTCTGTGTACACGCCTGTGCTCTCTTTGTCCTTCTCTGTCTCCGGCTCTATCTTCCTCACTTTGTCTCCTTACCCCCCCCCCCCCCCCCCTCTCTCTCTGTCTCTATGTCTCTCATCCAAGAAAAGAAAAGGTTGGTCTAGGGTATCCCAGGCTGTTGTCAACAGCTGGTGTCGGCGGATGCATTTTTCATGTCAGTTCGGCATCGGGCGTCCTCCCCCTCCCCCTGTCCCACCCCCTTCCCTCTCTGTCCACTGCCAGGAAGGGAGGGAGAGGTGAGGTGGGTGATGCTGCCAGAGGGAGGGAGGGAGGGAGGAGACCGGTGTGATGGTGCCGGAATGACTTGATGTCCTGCAAGCTAGAAGGCAGGGGGGGAGATAGGGGGGAGGAGGACGGCAGGCCTCGTGATGTGGTCACGCTTGATAGAGTCTCCAGTGCAAAAAATGCGCCGATTTAGTTTTTGGTGTGATACGTGTGTGTGTGTGTGTGTGTGTGTGTGTGTGTGTGTGTGTGTGTGTGTGTGTGTGTGTATTGTTGTTGTTGTTTTTAATGGGAGGGGCGGGAGTGGAGATTGGTAAGGGGGAGGGAGGTAGTGTGTGTGTGTGCGTGTGGGCGCGCGCGCTCGATGACCGTTTAAATTACCATTAGAGTGTGAGACAGTAGTAATGAAGGTTTGTGTCGGTTAAGGTCTCGGACAGGTGCGGTAGTTAATCACATTTCCGAGTGGGCGTGTGCATGCGCTTGCCGGCAACTCACATACACGCGCACACACACACACACACACACGCACGCACGCACGCACGCACGCACGCACGCACGCGCACACACACACACACACACACACACACACACACACACACACATTCACGCATTCACGCACGCACGCACGCACGCACACATACGCATACACTCACAAATAAATACATACACATATCGACACGCACGCCCACGCCCCTCCCCCCACACACTTTCTTCCTCGACAGTCTGTCTCTCCCTCTCCCACTCTCTGTCCCATTCACATACAGTTACCCTCTCTCTCTATATATATCATTCACACACACACACACACACACACACACACACACACACACACACACACACACACACACACGCGCGCGCGCGCGCGCGCGCGTGCGCGCGCTCGCAAGTATCAGAACCATCAGCAGCGAAGAGAGGAACAGGTACACGGGTCGACCTTGCTACACGGACCTTTTTTGTACGATCGAACCAGCGTTAGCGAAAACTGATTGCTTGCTTACTTTACCCTTCTTCCCAGCACCCGTACCCCCCCCCCCCCCCCCCCCCCCTCCCCCTCTTTTGTTTTATTTCGTCATTGGCCCATGGCAAAGACGGCATGGATAAGATTGTCAGGAAAGGGAGGAGGGAGGGAGAGGGGAAGGCAGGAGGGGGGCTGGGTGGGGGTGGGTGGGAGAGGGAGATGTTGTCGGGAGCTGTGTTGATGTGGGCTGCTGGCCATGTTACCTCTTCTCTACCTCAAGGGTTCCCTCCTGCGCTCGGCAGCTTCTGGGGCTGTTGCTGCTGCTGCTGCTGCTGCTGCTGCTGCATGCAGCTAACGCCATTGTCATACCACTTGCCTGGCATCAACACGGCCACGAGTTAGCAGCGGGCTGTGACGTAAATGCCTGTCAGAGAGTGGCCGTGCTGTGTGCCGACTGGGGGCGTTTTTATGTCTGGGGCTTCTGCCCCGTCTTTCCGCTCCACATCGGCTTCTTCCTTCCTTTCTTCCTTATTCGTCCTTCTTCTTCTTCTTCTTCCCGCTCCACATCGGTTTCTTCCTTCCTTTCTTCCTTCTTCCTTCTTCTCCTTCTCTTCCTGCTCCACATCGGCTTTCCTTCCTTCTTCCTTCTTCGTTCTTCTTCATCTTCTTCTTCTTCTTCTTCTTCCTCCTCCTCTCTGTCTCTCTCTCTCTCTTATTTCTTTCCATCTTCTTTCATTCCTCTCTCTGTTACTGTCTCTGTCTGTCTGCCTTTCTCTCTGTCTGTCAGTCTGTCTGCCCCCCCCCCCCCCCCCCTTCTCTCGTATCAAAAGTATCAGCTACACCTAATTCGTGCGCGCGCGCGCGCGCGCGTGTGTGTGTGTGTGGAAAGGAGGGGGGGGGGGGGGGGGGGGGGGGGCGTGCGCTCGCGCGCGCATGTGTGTGTGTGTTGTGTGTGTGTGTGTGTGTGTGTGTGTGTGTGTGTGTGTGTGGTGAGAGAGAGAGAGAGAGAGAGAGAGAGAGAGAAATCTAGCTTTGAACATTTCTAAATATATATCCTGATGCTTTTGTGTTATGCTAGCCATTCATGAAATATGCATGACGGAGGGAAGGGGAGAAAGAGGGAGGTAGGGTTGTTTAAGGATATATATATATATATATATATATATATATATATATATATATGGAGAGAGAGAGAGAGGCACACGTTTCTTGTTATGTTGACCGCAAAGGTAGTAGTTCCCATATCACCTTCTGATAATCCAAATCAGACGGAAAAAGTGGAGTGTTTAACCCAAACACTCATTTTGGCAATGATGCTTACCATGTCAGTCTGCTGCGAGCTGTTGCCGTTGCATAGTTCTTTTTTGGCCTGTGAAGGAGGCAGGCCGATGGTCTAACTCGGCTCTGTAGAAGCTGAAGTGACCAGCATAGTCCCCAAAGAGCGACTGGCGCTGGCAGGGAATCACTGTCTTTGAAGCCTGCTGGTGGGGGGGGGGGGGGGGGGGGGGGGGTAGGACCTGGGGAGTACGGCATCCCTCATGGTCAGCCAGGCGTTTGAAGTGTTACCAGGCTGTGCTGTCCACTGCAGCAGAGGATGGTGTCCCGAGACCTACTGTGTGCGAAGATCTGCAGGACGGGGTCCGAAAAGGACGTCCTTCTGAGCTACCTGGTAGCCTTGCTCCGAGGCGACAGAGCTGGAATCGTCCACGTCCGGCCATGCCTTCGTGACCCATGAAGTAAAAAGGTCGAAGAGGACGTGGGCTGCTGATAATCATAGAACTGTTACGCTAGACAAGGTGTTGCCATTCCTACCATCGTCCTGGAGGAGAAAGGGGCTGCAGCTGGGTTTGGGATATAGTTGGCTGGACAGTCGTATGAAAAGTAAGACCAGATGTCCCCACCCCCTCGCGAGGATGTTCTTGAAAAATATTCTGGGAGATGTAGGTCCCATGGCTGCCAGAGTGACCCTCCATGGAGAAGAGACGGAAGTGGTACCCCTGGCAGCAGCGGCAAATGTCGTGCTCTCAAATATCGGAAACAAAAAAACAGCGTCTTCAGGTGCAGCGGCGGCCTTCTGTTAGAGGAAGACTCGGTAAAGAGGGATGCCATGGAGTAGTCCGTGGACATGTCGTCTTGGGTGACGACATCTGGTCGCCTCTTCTCATGTACCGCCAGACCTGTACAAGGCAAGGATTCCTCTGACATCGACTCTCCTCCCAAGGGTGGAAATACGTGAGAGAAAGAGCAGAGACAGGGATCCACTGCATCAGGAATGGAGGGCAGGGTGGGTGGGACCGAAGTCTACTCCTTACCCACGGTCCACAAGATCCACGTGCACCTGGGGGTACGGGAGAATCTCTCTGCCTCTTATCCCTGGGAAGAGAAGGCAAGAGAGGTGATGTGGGGGTGGGTGGGTGGGGGTGTCCCAGTGACGCCGTTCACGCCTGACACAGCCAGGGCTGAGGGAAGAGCAGGCATCACGGCCACATCGTGGGCCATGTTTTAGTGCGTGGATAGCTCCCGACAGTGGACAAGGTCATGGTCAACTTAGTATGCGAATGATGGGTGCCACATCCTCCCTGTGGCTACGGGGAGTGAGGGTACACTCATGCGTCCACGTCGAAGACACAGAGCTACTCATTCTACTGGGGTAAAACGCCTTGCTTAAGCGGGTCAGGTGGATTTTCCTGTGTGTGTGTGTGTGTGTGTGTGTGTGTGTGTGTGCGTGCGTGCTTGCGTGCGTGCGTGTGCGTGTGTGTGTGTGTGTGCGCGTGTGTTGGTACTGGAAGAGGGGAGGGAGAGCTCCGTTGGGAGTCAGGTCCTGCTGCCCCAGCGGAGTGGTGTCATCCTGTGCAGTGAGGGGCAAACCCCGAGTCCCATGGCCCGAGCCGAGCGGCAGGGTTGAAGTACTGATGCTGCCCAGAAGCGTGATCCTGGAGTTGGAAGAGGGAGGGGAGGGGCAGACGTTTCTTTCCGGAACACGTTTCCCTCCTATTTCTTGTGGATGAGAAGCAGGAACCGCCATGCTCCAACTTCGAGGGATCGCGAGGTATAAGGATGACTGTAGCATTAATACCCGTCACCAGCGTACGCCTTTGCCCCGTGTGTGTGTGTGTGTGTGTGTGTGTGTGGTGTGTGTGTGTGTGTGTGTGGGGGGGGGGGGGGGGGGGGGGGGGGGAGGAAAATCCCTTTTTCCGCTGTAAAACCCTTCACCCCAGGGGAAGGGAATGGCGGACTTTAATCGGGAAGTGGGGGGAGGGAGGGGCCGTATAAAAACGGAATGGGTGTTACACCCGAGCACGGTGGTACACCGGGTGCCGGTGGTCGACACTTGAGACAGCTGTGCGAACAATCTCTTGGTAACTGCAGGTGAGGAAACAAACCTGGAGGCGGGGTAGGGATAGAAAGAACCTGCAGCCGAATCCGCCCCCCCCCCCCCCCCCCCCCCCCCCCCCCCCCCCGCCCGACTTCAGTGTCTGATCGCATTGTCGAAACGCCTTGCGTTATACACAGCAGGGCTGGCCGGCTGACTGTCCGTCATAACAACGAGAGAAAAGCACAGGGGAGCATACTAGCTTTATAAGCCGGACACGTGTTTTTTCTCCATGAAAACAGGCATAATGAGATATCATCCTTCAGGAAAACAGCTTCTTCTGTTATCCCTGAGCGTCGCAACTTTTTTCCTTTAGTATCATAACTGGTTTTCAGGATCACACATGTTTTCCCTGTGTTCTCGAGGAAAAATAGTTATTAATCGGTGTTGTCCCTCAGAATCGCAACTGGTTTTTTTTTTCATTCTGCCTTAGTGGGGAAGTACTCATTACCTTTAAGGAAAACATCCATAAAAAAGACTGGTGTGATTCAAGTCGGGATGCCAGCTGTTTCCCCTGTTCTGCCGACCGCCTTCCCGGCTCCCTTATTCGCTTCATTGTGATCAGAGTCAGGTAAAGAGCGATCGTCTTTTTTTCTTCCTCGGTTAAAACCTAACCACGTCTTGCTTAAGATCGTACCTGCTTTCATCAGAAGGTGGATAACGTGTATTACAGTCAGTCTGTCTGATGGGGAGGGGAGAAGGGCTGAGTGATGCAGCCTGTATTCAGCTAAAAAAAAAAAAAAAAGACAATGTCTTACGTGAGTTGTCATGACAGCCACCGACAGCCTAGTCATCCTTCTCCATACTTTCCCTCCAGCTTGGTCGTCCTGATCGGGGTACAGGCTGGGATGCAATGGCGGATGCCAAACGTCAGACTCTCATGTCCGACAAATGTCCCGGCCGCTTCCCCACATCCTACCTAATGATAGTCGCGAGAGCTTTCGCCACGAGATCAGAAATCGGGGTTCCATGGCCCAGAATTCAGACCGGTCCCAGGTGTACTGATCAGTTGTCGTTTCTGTTTGAACGGTGCCTACTTCAGGCAATGAGATGTAAGCATGGAAACAAAGAAAAACAAGGGGGGTGAGAGGTCGATCCTTAACAGGTGATGAATAGCGACGGATCGGTTTGAACTCATTAGTACAGAATACAAGGGGGTTGAAATTACAAAATAGAAAAACAAAAAAAAAAACAAACAAAAAAAAAACGCTTTGATATCAAGACAGAGACATGAGAGACAGAGTGTGTACCTGAACGGTGAGGGGGAGGAAGTGAAAGCAACCTTACGTCCCCTGCTTGAAATGGAAGACGGTGGTGAGTGGGGGCGCCTTAATGCTGCGTTAGTCACAAAAATTTAGCCAGAGCTATCCAGTTGCCGTAGTTTGTAAGATTTTACGTAGCACAATACTTAACGCCAAAGGCAGCATGTTGCACGTCTCTTGCTCCTTGACACCCCCCCCCCCCCCTCCTTACTTCCCTCCTTCTCTTCCCTTTTTCCCACCTCCCCCTCGTACCCACACAAAATGTATAGACTCGTCAGTGCGTACTCATTCATCTTCCCGTCTGCCACCTACTTCGCTTTACACATGTACTCCACCCTCACGCAACCACGCACTCAAGTGAAAGTTAAAAAAAAAAAAAGCAGTTTACAAATCGGAATGGACAGCGGCAGGTAAAAGACTGCTTAAAGAGAGGTGTTTTAAGATCCATTTCAACAGATGAGGTGGACGCACTGTGACGATCATAGAGGTGACGAATTCCTTGTGTGCACTGCAGAACTGAAAGTTGTTCCATTTGATGTCCTTTTTTTTTTTGGGGGGGGGGGGGGGGGGGGGGGGGGGGGGCGAAAAAATGCTGTCATCAGCAGAGGATCGGAAACCCTCGATAGGACGTAAACGTTCCAAGTGCAAGAAACTGCTGAGATACGGTTTTAGTTCTGTTGTTACCCAAAATAAATAAACAAAAACAAAAAAACAAACACAAAAACAAAACAAAAAAAAAAAAGCGTGTGTGGGGGCGGTGTCCGGTTGACGGCAGGTCGTATTTCCAGATCTATGCAGATGCAACTACTCAGCTGTCAATCATCCTCACGTGAAAGGGGGAGAATCCGGAGCCCCTCTTGAAGATGTACAGGTCTCTGTTTTCAGCCGTCTCCGTCATAATACGACTCTCCCCCCTTCCCCTCCCCCCTTTTATTTCCATTACCCACTCTCTCTCTCTCTCTCTGTCTCTCTCTCTCCCTCCTTGAAAAGCTGTACAGGTCTGTTTCCAGCCATCTCCACCATAGTACCCCCTCCCCCCTCCCTCCCTTTTTTTTTTTTTTTTTTTTTTGCCATTGCGCTTCCGTCTTTCTGTCTCTCATTCTGTGTGTGTGTGTGTGCGCGTGTGTGTGTGTGTGGAGCTGTCTGTGGAAATGTCTTTAGAATGTCTCTTTGAACAGCTTCCTCTAAGATATGTTCGTAACACATTCCCTCAGACAGTTCCATCTACATTGCTGAGTTGACAGCTTTGGTTTGGTTCTGAATGTTGAAACAGTCTCTAAATCGATATATAAAAAGACTCCCTCATTCTGTCGCACTCCTGTCTGCTTTGGAAGCCATTGCTGGCCGCAACTTCAGGTACTTCTGTCGGACTCATGTCTGCTTTGGAAGCCATTGCTGGCCGCAACTTCAGGCACCCTCAACTTCTGAAATGGTTTTAATTGTACACCGTCGTTATCTGGTGGATACGACATTGCTTTTGCAGGGGTTGTCGGTCATGTCGGCATTCGAGGCAATGAAGTAGTTGATCAGCTCGCCAAGAATGCCACAATTAAAGAGTTGAGCAGATTCTGTATCCCTCACACTGATCTGAAACGCCAAACTCAGGCTTCTGTCCAAGATTTCTGGCGAGAGAAATTGAACTCGAAAAAAACAACAAAACAAAAAAAAAGAAAAGAAAAGAAAAGAAAAAAAAAAAAAAACGCTCCGTGGACCCATTCCATGTGAAATATCACTCACCATAAAGCATGTTCTTACAGAGTGTTGGGATATATGACGTCAGACATGAGCACTTCTCAGCAGATTCCATGAAAATCATATTTAGAGATGTTCCGTCCTACTTCATGTTTTTTTTTTTTTTTTGTATTGTTTTGTTTTTTTTAGTTTCTGAAAGAGATAGTTTTTGTTTGATCTAAAATTTTACGGTTGAAAAATTTTTTTAACAGAATTCCTGCGTGTCTTTAGAAAATCTGTTTTAATAAGATGTATGTGTAATTTTTTTTGTAAAACTTGATTTGATAGTTGACCTCCAGGAAGTTACAAGCCTGAGGCCCTTTGAGGTCGGTTGGGCTGTGAACAATATACTCTCTCTCTCTCTCTCTCTCCCTCTCTCTCTCTCTCTCTCTCTCTCTCTCTCTCTCTCTCAAAACAGTCTTGCCAGGAGTATGAACATTCCTAACCAGCTAAGACAATATTGTGGGTCAGTGACACGCGTGTATAGTACGAGTGAGGTCTCTGTGCTCCAGATCATCACAGTGAACTTGATCACACGCCGTGTTGAGGACACAGCTCTGGTGATTTGTTTTGTTTTGTTTTGTTTTGAATGAATGAATAAATGAATGACGGGCATAAAGTTAAGCTGTATGTTACGACGAGATGTGACTTTAAAAACATTTTTTGTTTGTTTCTTTTCAAACTCTGAATTGCTGTTACGAACTTTTTCGGCCAGTTGATTAACGCCATTATAGGAAAAGGAGAGAAGCGAGCATTGAGCCGGTAAGTACATCGTCATTTGTATTGTGTTAGTGCTGGATCAGGGAGAGAACCATCGGCGAGAGGCGATAAGCCGTCGTGGGGATGCCTAGGGCGTGTAAGAGAGTTACTGCGTCCCCCTGCCTTCTGTAGATTTTTTTTTGCCAGTAATTTCCTCTTTTCTGTCACTGTCGTCCTTTTTTTCTGCGTTTGTAGCGTATCCGACTATCTAGTTTAGAGGGCCTGTAGATACGTTTTTCTCTTCGTTGCAAATTATAGCGTGCAAGCTTTTTTTGTTGTAGCGTGGTGACTAAGTAACGATACTCTTCTGACTGGGAACTAGAGGCCCATTCTGCACCGTCTGCTTGCCCATGTGACCTTTGTAGTGTGTGTGTGTGTGTGTGTGTGTGTGTGTGTGTGTGTGTGTGTGTGTGCGTGCGTGCGTGCGTGCGTGCGTGCGTGCGCGCGTGCATGTGTGTTGTTTTGTTTTCTGCATTGTCATATTTATCATACCCTTTTTTTGGTCTCTCATTTTGCAGTCGAGGAGTGATAAACTTAGCCCAGTTTTATTTGCCATACAGACGTCAGCAGTTCACTGTTGTGCTATAGAATACTGATGTTAATATTTGTAAATAGGTCAGTTGTGTTTGTTTGCTTTTATAAAGATGGGACTTTTTTCCCCTCTAAGTAGTGACAGCACAGACTGAGCCCCCGCTGTCTTTTCGGCTGGGCTATATAACATGTGACTGACATTTTAATCTACGACATTCTTGCCAGGAACGCAAGTCAGAGTCAGCAAAAAGTGTGAGATCGGTGGCAGGTGGATATAGTATTACATCTGTGCTCAGATCAAGACCATTGACCTCATTACATTCTATCTTATTCAGATTAGGTCTTCTTACCCGTAAAAGTGACGCAAAAGTAACAAAATTTGCGGTGTGTGTTTTAGGTGTATTTTAAAGGGTTGTTTGAATAAATGACTTGTGAGCTGACTTACATAAACTGGTGACAGTCCTGATATGGCATTTTGCGGTCGACTGGGCCATAAGCAACATTACCTTACCTTACCTGACTCACGTGTGTGTGTGTGTGTGTGTGTGTGTGTGTGTGTGTGTGTGCTTTATTTATTATTTATCTATTTATTTTTTTGGATGGAAAGGTAAGTCACAGAGAAAACATAGTAGAGTGCTACAGACGATTTTGGAAATATACCTTGTAACCTGCTCCCCACTTCACTCTTTCTTGTCATTCCCAACCCTGAATTCTGTAGGCTGTGCGTCGTAGCAGCTCACCGCTACAAACCATTCCCTGTGAGTTCCCGGGGCGTAGATCCCTCGCCTCAGACCATTAGGAAAGGAAAGGGAGCGAGGATAAAGCCTTCCCCACAACTCGCGCCTGCTGTGTGTCGATCGAACCCGCCTCTCCTTACGATGTTAATGACAACCAGCTAAAACCTGTGCATGTGTCAAGACAGTTCCACAGGTTCACGCCAGTTAGTTTTATCGTTGCCTTCGTCTTAACATGCCGGGTCAGAGTGTGATGCGTCGTAGAAGCAACCATAAGCTGAGGGCGTGAGCGATGAAACCGAGACTAAAATGGTCACGAAACGATTGTGCAAAATAATTATTTGCTTCATGATGAAGTATTAACAAATGTGTCTGTCAGAGAGAGAGAGAGAGAGAGAGAGAGGGGGGGGGGGGGGGGGGGGGGATTGACCGTGTCTTATCAATGTCAGCTAAAAGCAACAGAACAACAGAAATGAACACATGTCAGACAACTAGTGTGATAAGATCGTACGTGGACCTAGCCTGGATCTGGTTTGATGATTAGAACGAACGATAGAGTCGTGTGCACGTCTTCTCCGGTTTGATGATCAAGTGGTAAAATTGGGTGTACTCTTGAGTATCACAACCGCTATTCCGGTACATACATTTTTCAAACGCCGCTGGAAGCAAAATCATGGTTAGAAGCTGATGCTCGCTCAGTAGTGTTTCGATGTCGTTTCCCCAAAGAGGAGCAGTAAAGCTCAGACAAAACCAGAGAATTTGAAGATGCTGATTTGGGCTCAAGGTCATCCTGTCCGGTCAGCTGCACACCGTGTTCCCGAGGGACACACTGTGAACGAAGAATCTCACAGAATGTTCCGTATGGACATCGTGCGACCTGCCAGACGAAAGAAACCCCCCAGAAGCCCTCCGTTGATCCGTCAAGAAAAAACACTGCATGCCACAAAAAAGTTTCGAAGTGTGATGTCGCTTATGACGTCATTCAGATTGGAAGGTGTTGCGGGCATCCAGCACGTTCACCTGATTTGCGCTCCCTCCCCCCCCCCCCCCCCCCCCCCCCCCCCCCCCCCCCCCCCCCCCCCCCCCCATTAAGTCAAGTGATAAATAAGGTTAAATCTCGTGCACTCGTGGTTTTGATCAGTTTTATAGATCAGAGTGCTAAAGTTGAGTGTGCATATAGCTTTTTATCAAGTTAAATTATCATCATGACCAACTTGTGTACATCCATAACTTTCTTGAAGTTTAACGTAAGGAAGTAGACTCGCTGTCATTCCCGCTTATATAGAAGGAGTTGGGCGATTTCCCGTTTGTCGGAAGACCTTACAAAGGACCGCACCTCTGGTCTTCACCAGTGTGTCGGTCAGGTTTTCGTTTTTCGTACTTACGGAGGTCAGTGTCACCAGATTTGTTGAGATCGTGCATATGCAACAGACACTATATACCCCCGCCCTTTCCACACACCCTATTCATCTTATTCCCCCCCCCCCCCCCCCCCCCCCCCCCCCCCCCCCTCCTCGGAATTCAGTGTAAGTCAGATGCCACCATGGCGTCAGGAACTTGGACATTTCATTCGTTTGCTGTCAGATACGATGTTGTCTTGAAGGATGATCAGCCACCTTCAGTTGGAGTTTAAAAAGAAAAAAAAAGGGAAAAAAAATCTGAATCACTGCTTGTCAACAAGCAGGCGGAGATTTTTTAAAACGTCGTCACTCGTGAAAGCGTTTTCTCATCTTTGATTGAGTGGACAAACAGCCTTCAAACCTTTTCTTCACACTGTGTGTCTTCTGTTCCCGTCTGAATCGATCCAGATTTGCTTGGCTCTTTTGCCCTCACTCCATTTTGCTTAAATTGAGATAGTTTCCTTAATTTTACACTAAGAGCAGATTCTTACATTGCACACTACCACATCCCTCTTTCCTCTTCCAACTCCTCCACGATCTCTCGGAAACCAGTGTGGGTGGGGCCAGCGGAAAACGTAGTACACTGCGGTGTCACTGATACCGTGCAACTTGCGCAAGAGTCCGCCGACAAAAGACATTGTGTTCCATGTAGCCGAGTCGAGTGTCCCAGTGCGGTGTTGTTTGTCAAGGCCGGCGGTGTGCTGTGTGGTGAGCATTGTGTCGTTCCTCCTGCTGGGTGATTAACTGACACCCCCAGCGTGGGCCTGTGACGGTGTTACAGCCTATCATTACCACGCTGTACACCACCCATACGGCGTGCTTTAAAGCTTGCACGCCGCCAGGAGTGCTAGGGGAACACGAGACGCACGAAACGCAGCGTAGAAAAAAATACATCTGTCATTCGCATGAAACCTTTTTCAGTGGGATTTCCTTTCATCGTTTTTAAATAATTTCCCCCATGTGCGTAAAACCTCTTTCAGTTGGATTGTCTGATAGTCGTCCTTTCATAATTTCCGCATTGTTGAAACTTTTGGTCAACGTTTTGCCTTTTTTTTTATGGACCAACCCCCACAAGACACTCTGCCTCACTGTCGACTTTCACATCAAACGTCAAGTTTGTTTTTCCCGTAATTACTGATTAAGTTACGATCCGTATGTTTTACGTACTGTTGATGTTTTCGAGTGTTGCTATGTGCTTGGTGTTGGTGCTGGCTTATTGTTGGAAATCCTTTTTCGAGAGCTGGGGATGGCGGTGAGAGGGTGTGTGTATGGGCTGGGTTGGGGGTGGTCATACGGTTTGATGTTACACGACAGGGATGCGTTCTGTACGTCGCAGTTCTCGTTTACTTCTTGTGCTGTTCCAAGTGTGTGTAAGTGGGTTGTAAACGCCACGCGCATTTAGTTTTGAATCGTATTACATGTTCTTGATAACAGTCATCATGATGATAATGTTAGGTTTGGTGGGGATGAAACGCTAATGGACTGGGATCTTTTGTTTCGTCGGGTTGCGTTCGGAAGGTAAGTGTCCGGTTCCGGGCAGGTTACCCAGACCGCTAGAACAACAGGAATGGTAAGGGGCTCAGCGAACTTCAGTTAGCGCAACCCGCCTCTTCACTCCCTTCACGCACAGGGCAGGGCGTTAACTGCCTGCTGTTTGGCCATTGAGCACATAAACTTGACAACTAATCTGTCTGCTCTGGGGAGGCTGACCCGTTTCTCTGCTGATAAAGGGCGGCTGGAAAACCGCTGCTATCACACGATCAGGCTTCCCAGCTTCCTGTACCGGTTCCGGCACCGAAGACATCGCCACCGCCCTCTGCTTTCACCTCTGCTTCCTTCTCTTCTCCCCCCCCCCCCCCCCCCCCTCCCATTCCCCGCCCTTCTCCCCACGTCCAACATCATCTACACAAGACATACAAGCACATCTGGTCAGCTATACACTTTACCTTTTATACATAGCATAAGCATAATTCGTTAGTGTGGTAGCATTCCTTCAGAAAAGAAAGAAAAAGATACACCCACCCGAAGGTGCGGTTTAGACCGAGGGAAGTCGGGTGTATCTTTTTCTTTTTCTTTGAGAATGGCTATCACACTGACGAACTCTCAAAAGAAAAGTGCTAGTCCCCCCGGTTTTTTTGTTTGTTTGTTTGTTTGTTTGTTGTTTTTTTCATTTCCCGTTGGCGAACGCGTAAATATGTCGTTTGGTAATTCACGTTGTTCATAGTCATGTCTACTTCGGTGGTAGGCTGTATGTATCAGGGCCGGATTGATCACAAACACACCAACGAATTCAACCGTTTTGACGGAAATTGGTGTATAATGGAAACAGTGTGAGCAAGTCTTGTTCCACAGACTGTTATAGAATGTATTCAAGCTATGTATTCAAGCCATGCTTCAGAGATTTTTTTGTATCATTTCGTTCCTGTCGCGAATGAGTATCATCAGCACCGTAATCGCCGATTGCACCGTAATGACAGTACTTTACATTACGCCCGGGGGTATTGCGCCTACAAATCGTAATGAAGCTGTTTGAGAAGCCGTACTACAGTGCAAGCAGGTCGTTGTTATGCGAGCCCGAGGGACGGCCCGTTTTAAAGCGATCCCTGTCAGTTAATAGGTGGCAGCTGTGCTCTTCTCAGTTCCTCACCGGTTCCTGCCCCCCCCCCCCCCCCCCCCCCCCCCCCCCCCCCTCCCCCGCTTCTCCCCGTAGAGCGCGAGGTATCGGGTGCACCTATAGGCTGTCGTGCTCTTTTGGTACTGCCGTTTTCACCTGTAGGCAGTCTGTTCATGCCGGTTTCGCTCCGGTATGGAGGAGAGCAGTCGGCCTACCTACCCGTCTGCCTGCCTCCTTCTTTCCCCTGGGCCTGGGCTGGGGGAACAGACCGTCGTCGACTTCAGGACTGACGGTAAAGTTGAGGAAAAGTGTTACACGTCGTGTTTCACCTGCATCTGAATCTGTCAGCCTGTATAGACGAGGGCCGGAAAGGGAAAAAAGTGGGACAGTCGGGTGGGATGGTGGGTGATGCGGTAATAGAGTAAGAGGGGAGGGGAGGGGAGGGGAGGGGGGGGGGCTATGGGGAGGTGGAGAGGGTGTTTGTTGGGAGCTGGTGATTTCAGATGGAAATGCACGTGCTCAGAATCGGTGCTGAATGGAATCAATCCAAGCACTTTTGAAAATCGCTGATGGTTTTATGACAGACCATAACCGCGAACACAGTATTCACCAAAGACGTGACACGTGCGCAGGAACACACACACACACACACACACACACACGCGCACGTACGCACGCGCGCGCGCGCGCGCGCGCGCACACACACACACACACGTGCGCGCGCGTGCCGTCACGTGTGCGCATTCATACAATGAATACACGCACGTGTACATACTCGTATACAGCTCACTCAGTTTACGACATCGTGTGTAAACGACGACGACTACCACCCCACCCTTCCTTCAAGTCCACAGGTAAACTGGGAGACTGATCGCTAGTTCCCTTGCCGCACTTCACTGAAGCCCAGTTGACAGTGTAGATAGTGAGTGTGTCGATATATTTATTTGGGTCAGAT
Source organism: Conus betulinus (assembly GCA_016801955.1). Taxonomy (NCBI): domain Eukaryota; kingdom Metazoa; phylum Mollusca; class Gastropoda; order Neogastropoda; family Conidae; genus Conus; species Conus betulinus. The sequence goes on along the minus strand of JADBJO010001352.1, from coordinate 196,682 downwards.
GCTCCATGTGAAATGAGTTCTAATGGATCACGATCGTTCTGCCAAAAGGGCCCAAGCAGAACCTTTTGTTCTTGCAGTCGCCCGCTGCTTGCAGGTATGTGCACAGGTACTAGAGCCAGATGGTGTTTTTGCTCATCCTCCTCACGAGAACGAAGATTGTTACGGCGAAGGTGAACGTGAACGGGAGATCCTTTTAATCGTTTTCTGAATGCGCTGCGTTTGCTGCCAGGCAATCAAAAACATAGATGGAGTGACAAGATTACACGACACTTGTAGAGCAGTGCGTGCAAATCTGCCACCAGTGTGTATTGCACAACACGAAACAAAATGCGCGCTTGTAAGTCAGCGTTATCAAACGCCGGTCAGAATCACTTTCCTACAGTATCAGACGTCAGGCATTTTGCTGTTGTACACTGCATGTCGAGAGGAAAAATCAAATGAGGTACGACGTGTGTGCACGCAGTGTGTGTGTGTGTGTTTTTCCTATGCGCGCGGGCCTGCTAGTGTTGGCAGCGGAATGCAGGCGAGATGTCTTGCACGTGGTTTGGGCGGCAGGAAGGGGTGGGTAGGGTGGTGGTGGGTGGTGGATGGGGGTGGGGATAGAAGAGAAGGAAGCGTGCAGTAATTGGTGCCAGTAGTGTGGCACATT
>JADBJO010001352.1:186033-188533 GCA_016801955.1 Conus betulinus | reverse complement strand
CACACACACACACACACACACACTTAGAAACTTTGAATATATTGTTGGGACAAATTAATTTTGAATTTTTTTTTATGTGTGTGTGTGTGTGTGTGTGTGTGTGTGTGTGTTTTTTAGGTTGAAAGTAAAAGACGAAGTATCGTTCCTCCATTGATTTTTATAGCTCTGTTATTTTCTGCAGCTGTATTCAATCTAGTACAAACAGAAAGGGGAAAATAAATTTTCTGTAGCTATATTATTCAGACAGCAACAAACTGAAGGGTAAAAATTAACGGTTGTGAAATAGAAAAAAGAAGGGGGGGGGGGGGGGGGGGGGGGGCGGTCGGGCCAGGTGGCGCAAACCAATGTGCGTTCGCGTGATTTACTCTTCCGCATGTCGTACGTTTTTGCCCCGAGAGGCTTGAGATTCCATCGATATTCAGGTAGTGTTCCTCAAAGCAACCCTGTGAAATCAGATAGAAACCAAGCTGCATCTTTTTTCCCTTCTCCTGATATCATGGGCATGGATCAAGGACGGGGAAAAAATAAAGTAAATTGAATCGTTTTTGAAGAGGTTCGAACAGTATTTCGAGGTTTTTTGGTCAGTTTTGTCTGGCAATTTTTTTTTTTTTTTTTTTCGCGTGTAGATGTTTTGATCGTGCCTGTATTTGTATGGTTATGTTGTGTCGAGCCAACAGTCAGTCTGACAGGACTTCGAACAGAATCTTGTTACACACTGTGATGTCTGGGTGCAGGATAAATTGTTATTTATTTATTTATTTGATTGTTTATTTATTTCATTTGTTTATAATGGAATAGAGGTTTCTCTCCATTTTCACTTAGCATTCCTCCTTTTGCCTTAGGCCTCTCTCTCTCTCTCTCTCTCTCTCTCTCTCTCTCCTCTCTCTCTCTCTCTCTCTCTCTCTCTCTCTCTCTCTCTCTCTCTCTCTATGACTGAAGAAGGAATTTTAGACTCTGACATGATCAAAATGAAAATATCAAAATGAAAATATTTGACTGGTGTATTCATTACACTATATTTAGTAGTGTCATGTATTTCTTCTTCTTCTCCCCCCTCCCCCTTCACAGCTGGATAGATCAGATATGGAATTTCGTCAGAAATTCCACTGATTTCTTCCTCCTCTCCTCTACGCCCCCTCCTCTCCCCAGTTTGTATTGGTAAGGGTCTATAACCAACTCTTGCGATGTCTCCTCTCCATTTCGTAACGCGTCAGACTATCCATTTACCCACCCATCTTCCCTCCCATGGACAGTATTTTAAGGTTTCCTGTGTGCTTTCGTACAATCCGAGTATTTGTAGCTCAGCCGACAATGGAGACCAAGCAGGTCAAGGTGGATGGACGTTAGAGCCACTATTACCGTAAACTTAGTCTACATTCAGAGAGATACATGGCTGCATTTGCATTTTTTTTTTTTTTTTTTTTAAGTGTGATGTTTCGACAAGTAATCATCTGAATTACGTTTGAACACCCTGTCCACTCTCCCCTGAACCAAGCCGTCTCGAAAAAAAAAAAAAAAAGTTCCCGTTATTTTTACCGTTGCCATTTCACGGCGTTACCATCGACCTGGAAAGATTGTGATTAAAAAAGAAAGAAGAAGAAGAAGAAAGAAGAAAAAAGATTTTTGTGTGTGTGTGTTCTTCCGTTTCTTGGCTAATGCGGCAAAGAGTGTGACATGAATGGAATGAATGGAATGACGCTTTTCATTCTGCTTCAGGTCAGGGTGCTCTCCCTTTGTAGTGCAATGTTGAATGGTGTGGGGTTTTAACCATTCGGCCGGCGAAAACCGTTTATCCACGGTTTGATTTTGTTGCCTACAAGTTCTAACTTGTTCTGCATGTTCCACGATCGGGTTAAAGGGTTCTTTGTTTTTTTCCGTTTTTCGTTTTTTTCCCCTTCCCGTTCTTTGTTGTTGTTTGTTTTTGTTGTTCTCTCTCTCTCTCTCCCTCCCTCCCTCCCTCTCTCTCTCTCTCTCTCTCTCTCTCTCTTTAATATTGGTCCATCATTATCGGGAAAAAAAAAAAAAGAAGAAGATAAAATGAAGTGTGTTCTCGTTATTGAAGATTCGCGCACTAACGTAAAATCTATCAAGCATTTACTCAGAACAGGTGTAGCGCTTAAAAAAAAAAAAAAAAAAAAAAAAAAAAAAAATTATATATATATATATATATATATTTTTTATAATCCCGTTTTGGTATATTGTAATTTGACATCAGAAGTTCGCGTCTTCCGTTTGCAGTGTGAAGAGACAACGGCTTTGGGAGTTTTGAGAATGAGATAAAAGGGATAACTGCAATTGTCATATATGTGATTTTATTTGTCCCCCCCCCCCCCCCCCCCCTCCCACCCCCACCCCCCCCTTTTCCCCACTGCAGTCATGGTTGGTATTCGATGCTGACTTCGTGACAGGCAATTTCTGTTTCATTGTAGCCCACATGCAGCACATAGGGCCGTTTCTTGGCTGCATAATTGATGGAGAAGCGTCATTCCAGGTAACCGCT
>JADBJO010001352.1:163533-181033 GCA_016801955.1 Conus betulinus | reverse complement strand
CCACCCCTGACATTTTAGTGCGGCTGCGGATCAAAGGGCAGATCCAGGATTCGTTGGAACTGAGCGGAGGTCTGCGCTCTCCCGAGTGCCCTTGTGGTTTTTAGTGTGGTGGTGTCATCCCCGCAAGGGTCTGTCCTGTCGACCGGCTGTTGTCTACTGTGCCTGGTCCTGGCCATCTGTCTTCACTTTCTGCAAGCTTCCTTCAACACGGTCGTCCTCCATTCTTCTGTCCTTTATGGCGGTGCTGTTCTGTGGTAGATCTCATGTGCATGAGCCACACTGGGTCCTCTCTCTCTCTCTCTCTCTCTCTCTCTCTGTGTGTGTCTCTCTGTGTGTGTGTGTGTGTGTGTGTGTGTGTGTGTGTGTGTGTGTGTGTGTGTGTGTGTGTTTTCTCGTCGTTCCTTCGAACTTCGGATGTTGCAGTTTTGAGCTTCTAGTCTAATGCGTTTTGTGCATTCGCAAGAGGTGTCAAACAGTCTCTGTGTTCTCATCTTATCTCAATCTTCTCCTTCCAGTCACAGTGGATGTATGGCTTTCTAACTGCTAACGGCTCTTGATATCTGATGGAGTTAGATTTGACGTCCTGTTATCGCAGCTTTGTAAGAAGTCGTCCCCAGCCCGGAGTTTGTGCGGAATCGGATCACTCTGGGATAATGGTTCGGTTATTTTCTCCCATCTGAACTCTGCAAATCCTTTAAAACAAAAACAAACGGTCTGCGTGGAGAGGGAGAGGAGCAAGTCTTTGTAGAGAGGGACTCTTTATTTTTTGTGAGCCTCTTTCTTTGGACGTTTTACCGTCTCACCTAAGTCGACAAATCTTTCAGCTGGTCGTTCGCGTGGTTCCCAGTTCGCTTGAAGAGTAGAATCAAAATTAGGGAGTGTGCCTAAGTAGTAGTGAGCTAGCTCCCAGGTCGGAAAATGAAATGATTTATTTCGCGATCAGATGTGTGTGTGTGTGTGTGTGTGTGTGTGTGTGCGCGCGCGCGCGCGCGCGCGTGTGTGTATATTGTAATGACTTGAGTTGACTCCAACGCGGTGACAGCCCTGACGTGGCTGGTCGATTAGGCTGCAAGCACATTATCTGACCTATCAGATTTGTGTCCCAGAGCAGAACAGGCATATAAAAAAAAAAATCCTCTCAAATGCCGGGAGAGTTTTCATAATTATGGGAGAACGCTAAAGACGACGTCTAGAGGGATACAGTGTCAATTATTCAGCTGTGTGTTTTTCTCTCCTTTCTCTTCACCTTCCTCCTCTCATTCACCGCTTTCCCCGTTGTCACTCTCGCCTTTCGTCCTTCCCCGCCTGCATTTCTCTTACATAGGCTAACTGCTAAATTATTCATTCATTTTACACCGTGTGAAAAGCGATTGTGTGTGTGTGTGTGTGTGTGTGTGTGTGTGTGTGTGTGTGTGTGGTGCAAGAGAGAGAGAGAGAGAGAGAGAGAGAGAGAGAGAGAGAGAGAGAGAGAGAGAGAGAGAGACCCTGTCCCTATGCGTCCATGATCCTCTTCTGTCAGTCTGAGAAGTACGTCCTTCAGACTGCCCTCTCTCTCTCTCTCTCTCTCTCTCTCTCTCTCTCTCTCTCTCTCTCTCTCTCTCTCTCTCTCTCTCTCTCTCTCTCTCTCTCTCTCTCTCTCTCTCTCGTGTCATCGTGTGCGCTCTCTGTGATTACCACCTGTTTATGAGTTGGTGATGTGGAGCATGCATGCGTGTGTGTGTGTGCGTGTGTATGTGTGTGTGCGTGCGTATGTGTGTATGCGTGTGCGCGCGCACGTCTGTCTATGTGTGTGTGTGTGCGCGCGCGCGCATTTGCTTCGGTCTTTCAAAGATCGTCTTCATAAATCCATTTAACATTAGGCCGTAGGAGTGCCGTGACGGGCTGTCTGGGTAGGCAGGGATCTCTGCAATCCTTGATGGACGATGCACACCTGTGCGCCGCATGGTAGTAGAGGTACTACTATAGGCCGTCGTGGATTGTACGTTGTCCATCCAGGACGTCTTTCGTCTGCCGATTTGCAGGTCGTGTTTGCAGCCCAGCCGACCGCTGAAGTCACATGAGCGTGGCAAGCACATTAGAATCAGAACTATGCGCACCTTGATTTGCTGAGATTACAATCGTGTTGTGAAGTTAATTAACAGACCGGTCTTGACCAAAGGTCATTTCCATCCACGTAATAGTCGGCAGATCAGATGACAAGAAAATGTTGATCTTATTCGGGATATCCACCCTTCTCCACCTTTCCGCGCGCGCGATAGGGGATGGAAACATGATTTACTTGGGAACGAAGAACTAAAAGGTAGATTAGACCCACTCTTAGTGATTGTATTGCTTAGGACACATGCTTTTTATATGTAAATTAGGCTCACGCTTAGTGATTTGCATTGCTTGTAAACACATGCACGCACACGCGCGCACACACGCACACACGCACGCACACACACACACGCACGCACGCACACACACACACACACACACACACACACACGCACACACACACGCACGCTCGCGGCGCACACACGCAGACATAGAGACATACAGAAAGAGAGAGAGGGAGGGAGGGCACAGTATTGGCAAAGCAAACAAACCAAACCAAATTTAAAAAAAAAATGTCCTAGGGGTGCATTTGTGGTGAACAGATTTTAAATGCTTAAATGCTGTTCCAGTAGTAGGCCCTTGCTTTTTTTCTACCTGCTGTCCCTCACGAGTTCTTACCAAAGCAACGAATAGCCAGCCAAAGGCATAAGCTATTGTTACTTTTCTTTTTTCCTCCAACGGTTTCATCCCCCCCCCCCCCCCCCCCCCCCCCCCCCCCCGCAACGCAAACGCAGAATGCTTTCCCCTCCCCCCCCTCCCCCTTGCTTGAGCAGGTTTTTTTTTTTTTTTAGAGGTTTGAAAGAATTAGAAGGGTTATGGATCACCCGTGTGGTATTCCCCGTTGTTTCCACCCGCCCCTGGAATTGGAGGGGAAAACGGTTTCATCCCCCCCCCCCCCCCCCCCCCCCCGGATCCGCCCCTGGAATTGGATCACCCGTGTGGTATTCCCCCGTTGGGGAATTGGAGGGGAAAAAAAACACAACAGAAAACGCATCGCACGAACATGGATTAACACGTTTCCGTCGCTCCGACTGTGTTACGTGCACTAGGTCTGTCTGTATGTCGGTTAACTTTTGTGTGCTGCGCACTCAATTCCCCCCACCCCACCCACCCCCTAACCACCTCTCCATCCTCATCCTCCCCCCCCCCCCCCTCCCCTCCCGGCCCTCCTCTCCCACCCCTCCACTTCAGCCTTCCGTCTCTTCCCGCCAACAACACTTCTCTCTCTCTCTCTCTCTCTCTCTCTCGCGGCAAAGCGTTGTCAGCGCGTCTCGTCAAGGTATGCAACCAATGACGTCACAGTGAGGTAGGCAGGTAAAAGGGATGTTGAAAGAGCGGGTGAGAAGAAGACGAACCCGTGGTGGTGGTGGCTCGGTTTACACTGAATGAACCGCACACACTTTGGCGGGACGGGGAGAGAGAGAGAGAGAGAGAGAGAGAGAGAGAGAGTTTCGCTGACTCAAACCGTTCGCTCTCTCTTCTCTCTCTCTCTCTTGGGTTGGGCTGTAATCAACTAAAAACAAGCACACTACAGCCCAGTGAGCGAGCCCTTGCCGCGCGCGAAAACCGAACAGGAAAAAAAAAAAAAAAAGTACGGTGGTGGGGTTTCTTTCCCCTCCATGGTATTATACTTCCTCTCCAACCCCCCTCCACCCGCCTCATGAAACCAACTTGATCTGTTCGTGTGTCTGTATGTTTGTGTGCGTGCGTGGAAGTGGGTTATCTGACAAGGAGTTGAAAAATGAGTCGCTTCTTCCTTCCTTCCGCTCGGCTTTTGCAACCACGACCTGGGTTTGGGTTGTTCGCGTTGGGTGTTTGTGACTACTTGAACTCAAGGGTTCCGAGGGGCATGGGGGGGGGGGGGGGGGGGGGGGGGGGGGTGTGTAGTGTCGAAGGAGATGTGAGATGTGGGGTGGAAAGAAGGGGAGGGTGATAGGGGTAGTGATTGCGAGTTGCCTTGGTCCTTGGGGTTTTCGGTGATGATGTGTGGACCTGATTATTCATATGTGCGCATGCACGCACGCACGCACACGGGCGCAGTCACGCACGCACACTCAGCACGCACGCACGCGCACACATATACTCGCGCACACACACACACATGCACGCACGCACGCGCACACACGCACACATGTAGCGGGCGTACGTACGAACAAACGTACAGACATCCATGCTGACACGTGCTTTATGCACACATGCGCTGATGGTGGCGTTAATCGCTGAAACCCCTATCAAGAAGGGAAACCCGCAGATTCCGGCGAAAGTGTTAAAAGATGTGTATGAATGACATGATTTATCAGCGCGGGTCTGCACAGGCGTTGCAGACACTGAAACCGCACGTGAAAAAGGGGAGTAGGTTTTGTTTTTGTTTTGTTTTCCCGCCAGGTTTGCATGAAGGAAGTTGGCTGGGGGGGAGGGGTGGGGGGGGGGGGGGGGGAGAGAGCGGAAGGGTTGGGGGACAAAACAAATTAATGAGAGCACGGTCGGACCGAAGGACATTAATCATGCGCGCTCGGGCCGTTCCCGGCATAAATGAAGCTCGTGTCCCTCTGGACGCTTGGAGATGTTTTCTTGTCAGCAAAAGGTTCTTTGTTCCGCTGTCTTTGACTTACTGCTGCAGCATCTCTTTAATGCCGAGTTATTTGTAGGCTTGCCTAGCGCTCCGATCAGCGCGTGCTGTGCGGAAACGCGTGGAATCAGGAGCGATGTGGCCACACGCCGCAATTGGGATTTTGCACTAAAACACTTCATCCTCAAAGTAAGCGTTTTGAGGCCTACGATAAATTTGGGCCAGCATTTATGTTTAAACTGATAATTGAATCAAAAAGAACAAATTCCCCGCCAATTATTTCCCTTGTTTTGGGGGGTGATTTTCACCTATGAAATCACAAACAGTATTGAAATACATGACCTTCCCCTTAGTTGACACGCATTTCAGGCCTTTGCACTTACCCGTGACCCTGTCTTTGCTCCAGCTCACAGCGCTCAAATAGTTCCATTCCTTTCATTTTCATCTGTTTGCTTGGAACCACCTGGCTTGTGCCTTTGATCACCATATAAAAGAAAATGCAGAAAATCAACTTTCAGATACAATGAAAATTTTCAAAACAATCTGATTGCGCCGGCCTTTAAATACTCGACTCCTCAGGTAAGGTAATGTGGCTTATAGCCTAGTCGACTCCATAAGCAAGGCCTTGATGCATTAATTTTTGGTGTGCAGCCTTTGGTTGGTTACACCAGGCGAGAGTTCCAGTCTGTTGCTGGGGAACATTCCCGTTTGGGCTGCACACAACTCGTCGAGTGTAGAGGAACCACAGTCAATGGTACTGCGACTGAACTGCTCTGACGCGTTTGGAGAACAATTTGTCCGCGAGGTGGGCTCCTAGAGAGCACAGAATTATGTTCCTTTGTAGGTTTCGATCCTGAAAACAAAGCTGTCAAGATCGATGAACAATCATAGCTCTGTAACAAGAAGCGTGTGTGTGTGTGTGTGTGTGTGTGTGTGTGTGTGTGTGTGTGTGTGTGTGTGTGTGTGTGTGTGTGAGAGAGAGAGAGAGAGAGAGAGAGAGAGAGAGAGAGATCAGACGAAGCTTCTGTTTTTTCACTTATCTCCCCCTTTTTGTGGTCGTAACATCACTTCACTCGTTCAAATTTAACATTGGAAGAAAGCGTTTTTCCTCGAATTATATCTCTATCGTGTTGAGGTTTTTCACATTCTGTGATATGGGATAGACATTTTATGATTATACATTTTTGTTAAAACGATATGGATTTCATACAGCTGACAACATCTGCTAATTATGAGACGGAGAGAGTATCTCGCTGCATCCATGGATTCCACTTCAACTTGACTGGTTATGTTGACTGATTTCTGGTCCTGAATGCGTCAAATATCGGTACCTTGTCCAAATTGAAAGTGGATCCGTAGCGATCGTGGCTGTGTATGTCACTTCCCTTGCTTCTAATAGAAACATCCCCCATCTCCCTTCTCTGTCCTTCCCACTCTCCCACACCGCTCCTAATAACTCCCCCCCCCCCCCCCCCCCCCACACACACAGAACTGAATACAATGTCCTATGCTGTAGGTTACTCCTGTTTATGGGATAAGGGGAAAGAAATAACAGCTTTTTTTTTTTTTTTGTAATGGTTTGGGGGGGGGGGGGGGGGGGGGGGGGGGGGGGGGGGGGAGTGCTCCACAGATGCACTGTTTGTGCCGGTCGTTAACTGAGCCAGGAAACGCGGACTGTTGTACGCTAGCTGGCGGTCGTGGCAGGGCTGTGCAGGAGATGACAACCAGAGATCGAATGGTGGGAAACTGCTTAATGCTTGGTGTTGTTTCCCTTGTTTGTTTGGCATGCAGATCCCTCCTCTCTCATTAGTCAGGTACGTGCAGTTATGTGTGGTTAACGAGCTGTAACGCAGTGTGTTGGTGTATGTGCACACATGCGGGCGAAAATGGTCGGGGGCCAGCCATTTGAATAAGCGCTGCTTATATTAATGCCCTTGCACGCCTGTACCACTGGGAGCGGGGATGGCGGCTGTTGGATCCACGTCAGCCGTCGGGAGAAAAATACTATGCCCCGGAACATGCAGAACTTAGGAAGCCGTGTGTTGTATATGTGGGTGTTTTCTCTTAGTCTGGTTACCTGCCTGCCTGTCTCCTCCTCCCCTGTCCTGCCCTCCACCGCACTCCACCCTCCACCTCCACCTCCACCCCCACCCCCTTCTGTTCTATCCCACCCTCTCTGACTCCCTCGTTCTTGCTCAAGCTTCTCCTCCTTCCCTGCCTGCCTCTTTTTTTTTTTTTTTTGCATACATTTACGGTTATATATGCACACATGTGCGCACATACGCATTCACAAGTAAAACAAGTGCGTACGCACGCGCGCGCACACACACACACACACACACACACGCACGCACGCACGCACGCGCACGCGCGCGCGCGCGCGCACATACGACACACACACACACACACACACACACACACACACACACACACACGTAAGTGTCGTTAGTATTACGATTGTGACCAGAAGTAGAGCTACGGAAATCTCACTGGTTGTATTATATGGAAACAGAAAGAGGTACGATTTCGTCCATTTACAGTCATGACGTGTTGCTAGTTAAGTTAAGCAGGCAGCTTCGGAGAGAGGAGGATTGGGGGTTAGGAGAGGAAAACCAAGAACATCAGAAAGAAAAAGAGAAGAGACAAACTGCAACGGATAGAATATCAAAGCCACCGTTAAGAGACGCCTAGAGAGGGGAAACGTGTGCGCATGAATGTCGGTGCCAAGCTTAGACAGAGGGGGGGTTGAGGGTCCTTGTTTCAAGTGTGCAGCTCATGTTCAACTGACAGTGCGGGAGTGAATGAATGCATACACACAGTAACACGAGCAAATACTACTACTGAAAAACCGTTTTACTCTCACACACACACACACGCACGTAAACACACACACACACACACACACACACACACACACACACACACACACACACACACATTCTCTCTCTCTCTCTCTCTCTCTCTCTCTCTCTCTCTCTCACACACACACACACACACACACACACACACACACACACACACACACACACACGTGCGCGCGCACACACAAACACATTACGTATCATCTCAATCATCATCATTGTTACCGTCGTGAAGAGGAGGGTGATCATCAGAATTCATCATCTCGGGGAAATGGGAAGCTGGTTGGACCATCTGACGTGGAACACGACGTAGGATCGTCCGTTGGTTTTACCGCACCACACATCGTGGAAAGAAGGAAGTGTCGTTTCTCGACAGACGACATGACATTGGGGACTTTTAGTTTGGATGTTTACAAAGTACAATGAATTCAGGGAAGCTCACTCAACACCGAAAAGTTTGGATTGGGAAGTTCGGATGTGTATGGCGATGTCTGAATGTGTTCATGGAGGAGAAGAGTGTGGATGTTTAGACTGCGCAGAGAAATTTAGATGTTCATACAAAACACAGAGAAGTTTGGGTGCTAATGTGGCACAGAGAAGTTCGGATTTGTGCGAAGAGCAGAGAAGTTTGGATGTGCCCTTCGCACAGAGAAGTCTGGATGTTTACACGGCACATAAAAGGTTGAATGTACACAAAGCGTTAGAATATAACTAGCTCAGACAAAGTCGGACGTTCATTTGGCGTAGAGAAGCGTGAAGGTTATAAAATGAAGAGAATTCCAGATGTTTGCTTAGCTCAGAGAAATTTGGGTGTGTACTTTTCTTAGAGAAGTTTGGAGTGTGTTTGGTGAGGAGAAGTTTGAATGATTACTTCGTGGGAAAAAAGTTTCGTTCAGACAAATTTGGGCATTTTCATATGACAAAGAAGTTTGGATGTTGTCATAGAAGAGATACGTTTGGTTGTTTTCATACGGCAGAGAAGTATGGTTGTTGCCAGAGGACAGAAATGTCTTCAGATCACACAGACATAATCTCGATGTCTATGTATGGTAGAAGTTTACATGTTTAAATAATAAGAGACATTTGGATGTTTAGACAGAGGAGTTTGGATCTTTACATGCATCGAAAAGGTTGAATGTTTTCAAAGCAAGGAGAGATATAAAGATTTGTGAATCGCACAGAGAAGTTTAATAACAGCAGAGAAGTTATTCATTTACTGCATAATGTTTTAAGTTGTTTTTTGTTACATGCCACCGAGAGGCCTTGTTGTTTACATTCTGTTGTGTTCATGGCACATAGACAGAGCTTTGGATTCCACTCTCTTCAGAGATGCTTAGTTATGAAATATCGCAGAGTAGTTGAGCCATTGACACAGCACAGCGAGGTTTCATTATTTAGAAAGCCCAGATAAGTTTTAATGATTTATGTAGCGCGGAGAGGTTGCATCGTTTGAACATATGTAGTCATGAACACACCAAACACAAGCTTCATTTGCATACCGCAAAGAACACTAGTTACTTACATAGCACGGAACAGTTCAGTCGTTTACATTACACAGATAATTGAAGTGATTTGCATAGCACATAAAGCTCTTTATTATTTTCATACCAAACGGAAGTTTAGTCATATAAATAGCATAGAGGAATGTTGTAATTCACACATACTACAGTAAGGTTTATGTACGTGCCACATGGAAGGTTAATTATTAACACGCTGCAGGGAAGTTTAGTTACTTCGCATACAACAGGGGAGGTAACATTCACGTGCCACAGTGGACTTTTTTTTTTATTCACGCCACACAGAAAGACTTAGTGATTCACAGACACAAAGAGACACCACCACATATCACGGAGAAGATCAATACTTTAAAAAGCACAGAAAAGCTGAATTGTTTCGATATCTCAGAGGTGTTTAGTTCTCCACACACCCGCAGAGAAATGTAGTTATTCAAATACCACAGTGATCCTTAACATATTTGCATATTACAGACAAGGTTAGGGTTTTTTTTTTTTTTTTTTTTTTTTTTTTTTTTTAAGAAAACGATTTGTTCACTGTGGGAAGGGGTGGAGGAGATTATAACATAGCTGAGAGAGCTATTCGGTTTTTTTTTCTTTTTTTTCTTTTTTTTTTTTTTAACAACACTAGAGTTTTTGTCTAACCCGTTGGTTATGCCTGTGGTTTGTTGCAGTGAGTGAGTGAAGACGAGCGCTATGGCGGAGAAGAAACGACCCGCCTGCGCATCTGTGAACTGAACCCGCACCTGCTGTGTGCTCTGTGTGGCGGATACCTCATCGATGCCACCACCATTGTGGAGTGCCTCCATTCATGTGAGTGACTGCCACCTGCCAGTTTCCTATTATATGGGCTAGGCCTCACGTCCGCTCGCGCGCGCGCGCGCGCGCGCGCGCGCGCGCGCGTGTGTGTGTGTGTGTGTGTGTGTGTGTGTGTGTGTGCCTGTCTGTCTGCTGTCTGTGTAATGTCTGTGGCCTGTTAATGCTTCTTATTCCCTGTTTGCTTCTTATTCCTCTGTCAGCTGTCGATGAAATGATAATGGCCATGTGGCTGTGGCTGTGTTGGCTTCTCTTGCTCCTGTTTACGTTATTATCTTCATGTGTCTGTGGGTCTTTTTTTTCTCTCTCTCTCTCTCTCTCTCTCTCTCTCTCCTCTCTCTCTCGTCTTCCGTCTTGTCTCTGTTCTGTTTTTTTTTTGTTGTTCTTATTCGTATTCTGTTTATGTTGTTCTTCTTTTTACCTGTCTGTTATGACATACGTGTGCCTGTGTTGGATGTTTGTGCCTTCTAGGCTGTCTACGTTATAATGTTCTTGTGTCTATGTTGTTGGCCTTTCTGTCTCAGTTGTCTGTGTAAGAACGCTCGTGGGTTTGTCCTTTTCGTACCACGTCACCCCGCTTCCGTGCAGTTGTTGGCTTTTCGTTCCTCTGTTCTCCACGTGATAATAGTCGCATGCCTCTGACTGACACCCCCCCCCCCCCCCCCCCCCCCCCTTTTTTTTTTTTTTTTTTTTTTTAATCTCCTTTTTTTTTTTTTTGAAAGCCAGCATGACAATGCTCGTTTGCCTTCCCCATTGTTCCGTCTTCACTGTGGGACCTGGTATTTTTGTATTATTTGAGGATGTGCGTGTATCATACTATTTCAAGAGGCGATAGCAGGATATAGTAGGGTTTTTTTTTTTCTTAAATATAAGACCGTACGTGTGTCATGTTGTTTCAATAGGCGACTGTCAAAAAGTGACAGCACACAGGTGCTACATGGTAATGCGCCTGTTGTTGATGGCTTTAGGAGTATGGCCTCGATGTCTCCTCTCCACATGTGTGAAAGAAATAGAACAAACACTGTGTTTTGACCAAGGAGGAACTCGTCATTTTAACAGCCTGCAGTAGCAGTTTCGATCTGTGTGAAGTATTCCGCCGACTCGTCGCTGGCGCCTGGTTTGTCAGTGGGAAGGAACGTTTACGTTCAACGAAATCTGAACGCAGTATTGCGTTTGTCCTGAACTTAAACGTGGGAAAATGGGACAAAATTGCTTGCCTTTTGGGGCAAAGTATTGAAGGATTATACTCCTACAAGGACTGAAAATTGTGCTTGAAAAATTAAGGAATTAAGATTAAAGGAACAGTACGCAAAAATGAAACCTGAACGCAATATTGGCGTCTTTTGTTAAGGGAATTGAACAATTTGTTTGGCTTTAGGGGCAAAGTATTAAGAGATTATAATCCCACAAGGACTAAAATTGTGCTTGAAAAATGACGGAAGTAAAATTAGAGGAATAGAACACTAACAAAATCTGAACACAATATTGGCGTTTGTCCTGAACTAAAAAGTGGGGAAATTGAACGAAATTGCTTGCCTTTAGGGGGCAAAGTATTAAGGGATCATAATCCCACAAGGACTGTAAATTTTGCTTGAAAAATGACGGAAGTCAAATTAAAAGAATGAATACCGAACGACAGGTCATTTGACCATGCAGAAGTGAAATATATTTATGAATACAGGCCCTGATGTCCTTGTTACTATTGCGGGATGTTGGGGGAAAAAAGATACTTGGACTTTTCTGAAAGAGCGTTGCAAATTCCCCAAGAAGAGATTATTAATCTGATCAACAAGCCACAGTTGTTGGGCTTTATGAAGAGCGCTCCCAGCAGGCGATTGGCTTCCGGTTACCGGCCGAAGGGAAGCGCTTCCGCCCAAGCAAAAAGCACCGTTCGTTTTAGTAGCAGGGAATTTGGTGCGATTGGGGAAGATGGGAAGAGGGTTGGCTTCCGCTAGAACACAAAGGGTTACGTTATTACAAGGTAAACATAGAAACGATTGTTCAACATAGACACACACACACACACACACACACACATGTTTTCACACACACACACACACACACACACACACACACGCACGCGTGCGCGCGCACGCACACACACGCGTGCGCGCGCGCGCGCGCGCGCGCACACACACACACACACACACACACACACACACACACACACACACACACAGCAAATCTTGTCCTGAAATAGAAAAAAAGAAGACACGACCAGTAACAATGGGTATCAACAAGGATCAGTGCATTGTTCTTCCTATCTGTGTCTCTCTCTTATTGTCTCTGTCTCTCTGTCTGCTTGTCTCTCTGACTGTCTGCCTGTCTGTGTCTATGTCTGTCTGTCTGTCTCTGTCACTCTCTCACTCTCTCTCTCTCTCTCTCTCTCTCTCTCTCTCTCTCTGTGCGTGTGTCTGTCCATGTGTCCAGGTGTGTGTGCATGCGTGTGTCATGATCAAACAAACACATTCCATGGCTGTTATCGCTTCGATAGGATGCCGTTCGGTTGTTGATTGATACTGTATAATGTTTATGTTTTGCACGTACACAGAGTGTCGACCAGAATTCCTCCTGTTAATATTCGAAGCACTCAGACGTCTGTTTTGCTGAAACAGTTTGGTCTGGGCGTTTCTGAAATGAAAGAGAAGCTGAGAAGCCCCCCCCCCCCCCCCCCCCCCCCCCCCCCCCCCCCCCCCCCCCCTCGCCACCCCGTTTTCTTTTTCTTTTGTTTATCCATAAATTACCGAGAGTACATCTGTCGCTGCACTGCACAACAGCGGAGCTATGAAGCTGGGGAAGCACTGCACTTGATTCACACAAGCGTTTTGTTCCAGGGTGTTAACAATAAGGAGATACATTAATAAATAGATAGTAAGGAAAACGTGGTGGCAGGTACTTGCGATTGATCACGCTGAAACCTGAAACGTTTCTTTTCTCTCTCAAAGGCATAATTGATGCCACCACGGCGGGCGCGAAAAAAAAAAAAAGAACAAATACTAGGGATGCGGTCGTGTGTCAAGTCTGTTTTTCCAGGTAATTGTGTTTGCCAGGACATGACTCGGGTGCTTTGTAGCGCTTCCCCCACACCGAGTGACTACCGTTCTGTCCACAGCATTGACTGGTCACCCTCAAAACTTGCCCCCTGGCGTTTTCCATCCCTCCATCACTGTCAGCCTGTGGCGCTTAAAGCGTTCTCTCGTCGTTCCTTCTCCCCGTGTGGTGGATGGACTACAGTCACGCAGATGCTGTCACTGGGCTGGGCTTTCCCTGGATGCGGCCTTCATTTTTTTTTTTTTTTTTTTTTTTTTTTTTCTTTTGTTGTGATGATTTTTTTTTCTTTCATCTTTTTGGCGGATGTGCCGGATAACATAAGGGAAAGCGTTAGAAAAAAAAAAAAAAGAAGACCGAAAGGAATACAAGAAGAAGGGTTTTGAAAACACGCACACACAAAAACACTAAAAGATTGATGCGATCGTAAGATCACCGGTAGCCTTTTTGCGATTTTTTTTTTAAAAACACAAAGGGTAGCAATGGGAGGTAATCGACAGCGATTGAAAAGGAAATGACGCGAGTTGTTTGGAAAGGCGGAAGAATTCTGTGTGAACATTGGGCTAGCTCTGTCGCTGGAAGTCGGAGACGTGGGCTGAAGGAATGGCACAGTGGTGTGAACGGTAAGGTAATGTGCTTATAGTCCAGCCGACCGCAAAGGGCCATATCAGGGCTGTCACCGCGTTCAGGTCAACTCAAGTCATAAAAAAAAAGCAAACCCAAAATCAAACAAAGAAAAAAAACTCATTCACGCAACCCTTTGAAATACACCTAAAACACACCGGAAATTTTGTTCAGTATCTTTCTTCCGTAAAATCTTAGATCAGATGAAAAATGCTGACCTCTTTCAGAAATTCAAAGATCACATCAGGTGGGACATCTCAGAACATGGAATCTGCTGAAAAATGTGTATGCCTCACATCATGCAGGGCCCACCAGTGTAAAAAAAAAAACTGTTTCACTGTGAGTGGTACATAACATGGAATGCACCACGGAGCTTCTTCGCCTTTTAAAAGATAAGAATGGGTATAAGAGGAGAAGCCCCTGTGCAAACGGAACAAAGCTGTTTCTTCTTTCTTTACGGCCGCCTCGGGAACATTGTAAAAAGTCTTTCAGGTTTGGACGGATTTTGAACAGTTTGTTATCCGTGTGCGAGTTCTATTCCTCTAGCTAGAGGTAAGCCTGGGCTTTGAGTTTCAGATCAGTGTGAGGGATAGACAGTCTGCCCAACTCTTCCTTGTGGCACTCTTGGCAAGTTGATCAACCAGCTCGTTGCCTCGAATGCCCGCATGGCAGGGAACGCAAACAAGAACTATGTGGTATGCGTGAACGGCCAGTCCAGTGTTTCTTTATGCTGGCAACACTTTGCGTCCGTGAGACACGGAGACGTGAGGCAACACAGATCTTGTCGTCTGTATCTATTGAGTACGTACCTCAGAATGTAGGATTAGGCATTCTTTGAAGACTTCAGAGGCGCTTTTTTTTCATGCCGTGTACACCATTTCCATGTCTCTGCTTTGCGTGTGTAAGGCGAAGCGCTTTGAAAACTCTGAACAACTTGTGCAAGGCGAGTTGTACTTAAATTTAGTGAGCTTTATGCCTAGTGAATTTCTCGTGAATCTCTAAAAGCGTTTTTTGGTGCTTCTGTGATATGATGTCCATATATTTAACGGCTTTTCCCACACCATCATACCTTCTCACTGTCTATGTAAGCTTTTTTTTGTTTGGTTTTGTTTTAATGAAACTTTTGTTTATGACAGCTATCATCTGATTACATTCGATTTCTTTTACTTTGAAAGTGTGTCTATGGATGGTCATTAAAAAATCTTCTCAGCTTGACATGTACACTTTTTTCCCCCTAAAACCATACACACAGCGGTTAACTCACCTGTGATAAAAACCTGACTAAAACTCAAACAGAGGAGACTCTATAGAGTTGCCGTTGCCGTTGTTGAGTAAAGTTTGCACAGATGTTGCCCTCTGATTAAATGTAGCAAACATGTATAAGAAGTCGCAAAACATGGATGGTTTGGTGTTACAATACGGTAGGGGCTAAAAGAGCCAGTGTGCGTGCGTGCTTGTGTGTGTGTGTGTGTGTGTGGTGTGTGTGTGTGTGTGTGTGTGTGTGTGTGTGTGTGTCTAAGAAACCTACGAACAGATGACTGTTGTTGGTTATTCGGGGCCTTCATAATCTATCGTTTTTGTTTTGCAGAATGTAGTATCAGAGAGAGACTTTGCGGCTTTTATTTAGATGAATGCCAGAGTACTGGAGGATAACGCATACATAAATTTCACACACACACACACACACACACACACACACACACACACACACACACACACACACACACACACACACACACACACACAAAGACCTTGTGACAGTGGGCCCAGAAAGAAAGGAGTGCTGGGAATGACGAACGTGTCTGGAAAGACGTGAAGAACCGCTTTTCAAAAAATCGACCCGACAAACGAAGCCAACCATCCCCTGTTCCCTGTGCAGGGGGGGGGGGGGGGGGGGGGGGGGGGGAATCGAACAGCGAACAGCCAGCCTCACGGGGTAGGCGTTACGCACGAGTATTTGATTGATTTCGAAAAAGTGAAGTCATGAAATCAATTCCTGTCTAAACACGTCTTGCAGTGGCTGGCTGCACGGGTTCGAGTGGATGGGAAATTCCCCCTGGAACACACGGCCCTGGACAGTATAATGAATACCAGGGCTGGATCCTGCGCGCAGTTGTTGAACAAAAGTGTAGGGTGTTGCGTTCGGTCCCTGTCTGTCTGCTGGATTCTTTTTTTCTTCTCCGTGATCGTTACGAACGAGAAGTCCGGGATCGACCTTTGGTGTGGTTTTAGCTCAGAGGTGAACGGAGAGTCGGAATGAGTGTGTGTGTGTGTGTGTGTGTGTGTGTGTGGAGGGGGTGATAGTGGTGGTAATGCCATTAAAGTGGTTCGCAACATGGGGGATGTAGGGGGGTGGAGGAGTGAGAGTGGAGGTTGATGCACCACCCGCATCCCCACTTTTTATTATTTTTTTTTTTTCTAGGTCTGTAGTCGCAGCACTGAAGTAACAGTAAAGGAAAGTCTTGATAGCGCACAGTGTTCAGGAGGAGGAAGTAAGGTGTGTGTGTGTGTGTGTGTGTGTGTGTGTGTGTGTGTGTGTGTGTTAATACTGTCCTCTCATCCTCTTCTTCCTTCTCCTTCTTCTCCTCCTCTTTTTCATCCGTCTCCTCCTTCTCCTTCTGCTGTCCGTCTTTTTCCTCCATGCTTTCCATTTTTCGGAAGAGCAATGTTTAAGCGGTTTGCGTAGATGTGTATGAGGCGTCATTGTTTAGTCTTGCGGCATTATTATGGATGTCTTTATAAGTAGAGGAATTTTATTTGCATAATGCTTGCAGACACCAATGTTCATATTAATAACTCTGCCTCTGTCTGTGTTTCTCCGTCTCTCTCAATACCCCACACAAACCCACAGCGCGCGCGCGTACACACACGCACACACACACACACACACACACACACACAGATTTCGCCAGCGGACTTCTTTCCAGAAGGCTCGACTTTTGATGTAATATAGAGATGACGTGTGTGTGTGTGTGTGTGTGTGTGTGTGTGGTGTGTGTGTGTGTAATCTCAACGTATTCTGCAATCCAACCCGATCCATACCCCATACGGATTCTTTTCTTCTTACTTTTTTGTTGTGTTCTGTCTGTCTTTCTTTGTTAATTTGACAGGGAAAAACGCTCAAAAGGTCTCTTCACCAAGGTGTAACGGTCGGGGAGGGGGGGGGGGGGGGGGAGAAAGTTGCATATTTACGTCATGATTCGATTCAAAATTATAAGTTTTAGAGCTTAAGTTGCGCATATGTGACAACAACTTGCACGTGTCGTTATCTCTGAAACTACGTCAATCATTTGACGTCATATCTGAAAGGACGATCAAGAAGCCGCGCTTTCATTCTGACTCGCAACGTGGATCCGTCCTGCAATGGAATGGATCTGACCCCCCGACCCGCACCCCCGGGATCCGTCCTGCAATGGAATGGATCTGACCCCCCGACCCCCCCCCCCCCCCCCCCCCCCCCCCCCCCCCCCCCCCCCCCCCCCCCCCCCCCCCCCCCCCCCCCACCCCCCCCCCCCACCCCCCCCCTCCCCCCACGGCCCGCCTATAGCATCGTCAGGCGAAGTGTGGTTGAAATAGCTGCAGTGGGTTAAACATGACACAGTGAAGGGACAGCCAAACGAATTAAACAAACCAATCGATCAGACCAGAATGAAGAAAACATAACCCCTTTGACAGAAGTAGCCATTAGAGAGAGAGAGAGAGAGGGGGGTGGGGGGGGAGGAGGAGAGCGGGGGCCGGGGAGGGGACAGGCAATCCATCACGTCATACATGTGAAGTCATGGATGATATATATCGTAAGTAGGTCCAAGAATGAGACGCCATCGGGATGATGATATATCGACTAAGCTCAGGGAAAGTTTTTGGTGTGCCCGGGGCCGAGTGCGCAACGCCATGAGATGAGACGTGACTAATACTAGACGGGAACAGGAGAGATGAGGACGGGACTGGTGAAGGGAAGGAGATGGGAGTTC
>JADBJO010001352.1:141033-158533 GCA_016801955.1 Conus betulinus | reverse complement strand
CTCATCTCGCTGCCCGCTGCCCCTTTCATAACCTCTCTCTCTCTCTCTCTCTCTCTCTCTCTCTCTCTCTCTCTCTCTCTCTCTCTCTCTCTCAGCGTTTTCCATGCCCACCCCTCCCGGCGCCCCCCCCCCCCCCCCCCCCCCCCCCCCCCCCCCCCCCTCTCTCTCTCTCTCTGTCTTGGATTCGCTACATTATGGGTGATTTAACAGTTCAAAGCAAACGACTTCCTATGTAGCCCAAACTTCAGCATGTATGCAGCCCTACTTGTTCCCCCAGTTCAGAACGGGGGGTGGTGGTGGGGGGGGGGGGGGGGGGGGTCGGGCATACACATCAATCACACACACACACACACACACACACACACACACACACACACACACACACACACACACACACACACACACTAGTAGTTTTCTGAAACTAGGAAGTAAACTATTCCATGTGCTGGTTTCATTTCGTAGCCAGCCGTCAGGCGTGTAACAGAAACTTTGCACCGTTCAGCAAAAAGCTAATCATGATGTGATCAGTGATAAAGTCGATCGTGGATCGGGGAAGTAACTCCTTCAGTTCGCATCGAGAGGTACTTTCCCAGTGGCGGATCCAGGATCGGCTACATAACTGATTAGATCATGATAAACAACCCAGCAGACAACGATGAAAAAGAAAATGCCCATTTTGACGGGAGCAACAAGTTGTGAAAACAGCAATGGCATCAGTAGAATGTACAACAGCAACTTAGCAAACAAGCAGTAACCTGAAATGATAGCAAGAGATCAACACCTTGGCCTGTCAACAGGGAAGAAAGAGTAAAATTGCGAAGCGTTACCACCATTTTGCACTTTGAAAATGGTTTTTAAACCTGTTCTACGGTCAGCGCTGAAAAAAAAAAAAAAAAACAAACAAAAACGAAAAAAAAAAAAGGTTTTGGCTGGTTACAATGAAAAGGAATGTGAGGTTATGCTGTATTTTCCCCCCCAAATGCATGCAATTACCGAGTAAGCTTAGTTTTAAAAGCATTAATTTTGACTCAATTGATAAGAAAAGCATGTAATCCTTGAATATGGTCAACCCCAGAGATCAGAGGTGTTACGTATGGAAATACTTAGGAACTAATTTAGATCATGTTGGAAATAATGCAGTCATGAAAAATCTCTCGAACTGGTTTCAGCATGCATTTTATAACTAACCCGTGCCCTTGATGGAGAGGCTATGGAATAATAGTGATTGTGACTGGTCGTTTATGGTCTTCGTTCTGCCAGTTCTGCCAGATGGCGGCTAGGATTACTATAGACACCTGTTTGTGTGAGATGCCGAGTGGCGAGATTAGGCCCAACACCTGTGACAGCTGTTAAGTTTGATTCAAGGCCGTCCACGCTGGCCTATAAATGTCTGCGTATATCCAACCTGGTAAACGTTCCCCTAGCTTATCGGCCCTGGGAACAGTGACCTGTCAGAGGTTCACCGTGTCTAGGGCACGGCATGATGGAAGGCGGCGCCCATCCCTCCCTTTCCGCGGCCTCTAACCCTCCCTGTACTGAATCGTTTAGTGCGGGCTGGACGGAGAGGGTTTTCAAGTCGAAAAATTCCCACTGTGCGAGTGGTTCAAACGCAAGGCCGTTTACTCCTTAGCAAAAGGCTCTATTGGACTGCGAGCCCTCTTGGCAATATGACCCTGTGGAAAACCTCTTCAAGAATATGGCTGCAGTCGTATCAACTTAAACAACCACGTGGTGGGGGTTTGTCTTAACAGTGATCGGCAAACCGTTCTGGTGTCTCCCGTCATGGTCCTTTCGCTCAGCCCATGAAGTCCCTTTACGTCACAGGCAGACGGTGAGATGAAGTCCGATATGCCTGGGTTGTTTTCTGTCCGGACGCACTGCGTGTGAAGTCAGGTGCGTTGTACTTACTGCCAGACAACATCGGGTGCTGGAAACTGCCTTCTTTGTCGCGCCTTGGTCAGGGGAGGGAGGAATATCATGTTTAAACACGTCACAACTGATGTATTGAACAGCTTTTTTCATGCATGAGCCCTGACCGTGAAAAAATACAGTATCAGGTGACAAGCAAAGGCCTCTCTGCTCCTGGATTGCAGGATGTGAAGAAAACTCAGAATTAAGTGAAACGGCCATCGAATCAGACTGTGAGGAAGACTTCATAAGTGGACAGGAAACAGCCTCTTTGCGCATGGATTCAGACATGTCTTTAGATCTTTCCAAGCCACCAGAGAATGGGATGTGGCGGTCAGTGTTGACTTCAAGGCGCCGGGTTGGCATAGATGGTCAAAGAAGGCATCAGACTCTTTGGTCCGAGGTCCTGTGTTCGATACTCCTTCAAGATACCAAGGTTCAGAAAGATGTTCTTTTCGTTTTTTAACATCTTGCGGGACCCCCAGCTGTATTCCAGTCTTTTGGCTGGGCTTTAATGGAAATCCTATGCGTTAACGCATGATTAAAAGAAAAAAAAAAAAATCGTGCACACATGTTCAGTTCTATCCCGCCTCTCGGAAGAGAGTAAGCCATGGTTGGTGTGCCGATGGGATGTTGGACGACTTGAACCCGAGACACGTGTACACTGGTGTCCTGTTTACACATCGTCTCCTAGACGGAATAGGGTAAGACGAATGGCAGGGTTAATGGTGGGATTCAAAACGGTTTCATACATACGCAAAAAATCTCGTCGGTTTTGAAGCTTAAGTTCTTGTCGATGATCGAGAGAGAGAGAGAGAGAGAGGGAGAGGATGCGAGGAAGGAGAGGGATGGAGAGGACAGAGGATGCGAGGAAAGTGGACAGACAGAGGAGCGGGGGAGGGGGGGGGGGGGGGGGGGGGGCGGGGGGGCGAGGAAAGTGGAGAGAGGGGGAGGGGAAAGAGGAAAGACAGGAGGAAGGGGGGGGGGGGGGGGGGGGGGAAGAGATTTCACACTTCTTACGATGCTATTTTGCTTGACAGCGGTTTTCTCTTGTGTTAATGCGAGTTGCGAATCCCCGCTGGTTCCCAGCACACACACACACACACACACACACACACACACACACACACACACACACACACACACAACACACACACACACACACACACACACACACACGAGCCATTTTCGCTGCCCATCATTCATTTGCTTCGCTGTCCTAGTGGTGTGAGTGCAGAATTGGATAGGTCTCCCTTCCCTCCTCACCCCATCCCACCCTCTCTTGAAATGGTTATCCTCGTCTGCCGTATCATCACAGGCGAGTATGAACGTTAAAGCGGGTATAAGCCGTACAGTATTATATCTCATTCGAATTTCTGTGAAAATACAAGTATAAAGTAGTGATGGAGTAGACGACGTTTTTATGAACTCCGTCAGTTCTGATTGATAACGAACAAGTAGGATAACTCTTCCTCCCATGATGGAGTAAATGGTTACAAGCCCAGTATTCCAAACGAATGGTGCCGAGGACACCAAAACTCTTTGGCAGAAATGCAAACGACACAGAGCACACAGACCAAACAAGAAGACAAAGCACACACAAAAAACAAACGAGAAGACATCCCCCCTTGGGATGTCTTGGTCAGTGTGCTCTGTGTTGTTGGCATTTCCGTTTGGTGATTTTGGTGTCCTCGGCAACGACATTCCTTTGGAGGTAGGGCTTTAATTATTCATGTCATGATGAGAAGAAGAGTTTCCCTACCTGTTGCGTTATTTACTATTCACCACTATTCCCTGCCTCACGGAAGATGTCCCTTCATTTCGAGTTCAGCTGCTTTGCTTCTCGGTCCTGTTCAGACTGACCTCTTTCTTGACCAGCAGTGGTGGCGATCTTTGTGCCCGAGATCAAGCAGAGAGAGGTAACGCCGGGTTTGTGGGAAGTCGACCGGGCAGTGTGAAGACACGGGCTGCCGAACGTTGTGGACGTGCATTGGAAAGGTTCACCAGCATTTGGCCTGGGCAAGAATGATTACAGAGATCAGGGGTCGGGAACAAGGGTGTGTTTATCCTGTCAGTGCGGGCTGGATTTATACCGTGAACTTTTTACATGGTGACATCACAGCCATTCACACTTTGCTTTGAGAGAGAAGCAAGCGAGAGAGAGAGAGGGGGGGGGGGGGGGAGGGAGAACGAGAACGAGGAGAGAGGAGAGAAAATGGGGAGTGGGGGAGTGGGAAGAGACGGACGGAGAGGAGGGAAAGCTTCGCTGAAGTGGAGTACTTTTTTTTTTTCTTTTTTCGGTTCTCCACTCGCACGTCGTGTGTGGCGAGCCGATACCTGAATAGACAGTGTAGTACTGAGGTATAGGGTGAGAGGAATAGTGAGTGAGTGTGTGTGTGTGTGTGTGTGTGTGTGTGTGTGTGTGTGTGTGTGGGTGTGTGTGTGTGTGTGTGTGTGTGGGTGAGAGAGAGACACAAAACACACGTTTTATATATGTTTGGGACACACACACACACACACACACACACACACACACACACACACACACACCATACACACACACACACACACACACAGTATGCGTACGAACAACAACACACTAAATACGAAGAGCTAAAAGAGAGAGATCACAGAGTGAGAGCGTGCAGTGTCAGGCAGACCTTGCATGTAGATCAGCGACCGAGACGCGGCCGGCCGTGGGGTGGGGGGCGGTGTGGGGGGGTAGGTGGGTGGGTCGGGGAAAGGTAAGGTAAATAGGGGTGGTGCAGCGGTCGGCGAGGTCAGGGCTAATCCCCGGCGACAGATTTATCGCCTGACCCCACAGCTCCACCTCCAGTCCGTACTGCTCCCCTCCCCTCCCCTCCCCCCACCCCGTCCTTCCGTCAGGAGCCAGAGCCGCTGGCTTGGCCTGGGAGTCGGGGCCCCTCCCCTCTCTCTCTGGCTCTTGGCTGCTTGCCGCGCCCTGTCTGTCTGTGCTGCTTCAGGACTGCTTGGCTGTGGAGGACAAGGCTGCGCATCGCCCCGCCGCTGTATAATGACAACATTCTGAATCATGTTTCTCCCTCAACACTGTTTGCTTCTTTCGCTGCTTCCAGTGGAGTTTTCAGTTCAGTTAGGTGGTGACCTGAACGTCTGTTCATCATCGGTGGTGTTAGACGATAAGGAAAGGGCGAAAGAGATGACTGAGAGTGTCAAACATACTGTCTCTGGTCATTTTCCCTTGCCTGCCTGTCCCTCACATGTTAGAATCTAGACATTCCACTAAATGTACTTCTGAAAGTACTTAAAAAACCACCACCACCACCACCTCACAACATTCTGCCCACTCTGAGTGGCCAATAACGTCTGG
Organism: Conus betulinus; assembly: GCA_016801955.1. Classification (NCBI taxonomy): domain Eukaryota; kingdom Metazoa; phylum Mollusca; class Gastropoda; order Neogastropoda; family Conidae; genus Conus; species Conus betulinus. The sequence goes on along the minus strand of JADBJO010001352.1, from coordinate 153,276 downwards.
AGTTTTTCCTCTGCCCAGAATGTCCGGCTTCTCTCTGCTTTGGGAACTCTCTTCTCTGGTGATACAATGCCTAGTTTTTTTTTTCCTGGTTTAGTTAGGGTGGCGAGCTTTTCTCTGGTTGAGAATATGTTTTTCTCTCCTGAGGAGGATGTTTACTATCTTCTATAGGGTGTGTAGGTTTTCTCTAGTTTGTCCCTCTCTGCTTTTGCATGTTCTTTTTCTCTGCTTTAGAGGTCCGCTTTTTGCTTACTTGAAATGTTTAATTTTTTCTCAGCTTACAGTATCTCGTTTGTCTCTGCTATAAAATTCTATAGAACGACGTGCAGGTTTTTTTTATCAAAGATTTATTTTATCTGTTTGAGGATCTCTTAGTCTTTTTCCTTCGACGTATTGTTTTTTCTCTCGCCTTGGGATGACTTTCTTCTGTGGTGTGTTGTTTTCTTTTGCTCTCTCTTTCTCAAATGTGGACGTGTGCGTGTCCTTTTTTCCCCTGTCTTTCTTTTTAGTTAGCTTGTTTCGTTTTTTGCTTTCTCCCCTGCTCCCCATTTGACTGTCTGTCAATCCTTTTCGCCCCTGTCTCTCTACCACTACCCCTCCCTCAATCGCCACTCCGCTTTTTTCTTTCTCGTCAGCCCCTCTCCTCCCCCCCCCCCCCCCAACACACACACGCACTTTCTCTCTCTCACTCACCCACTCACACACGCCGCATTTACACACTGACACACACACACACACACACACCACACACACACACACACACACACACACACACACGCACGCACGCGCATACACACGCACGCACGCACGCACGCACGCGCGCGCCAAGAGTAGTAACGAAAATGGAAAGAAGGCAGACAGACAGTCTGACAGACAGACAGACAGACAGAGAGAAAGAGAGAGAGAGAGAGAGGGGGGGGGGGGGGGTGGTGACAGGTGGGACAGGGGGGGGGGTGGGGGGTGGGAGGGATGGGCGGTAGCTGTAAGACTTGTAAACGCGGGCTGTCCCACTAAAAGAAGCCAAGCCCAAGGCCCCGGGAGCCGCCAGCCAGCAAGGCAGGCAAGCAACCTGAAGGTAGTAGGTTGGCCCAGGCCAGAGCAAGGAGCTTTAACAGGGCGAGGCCCATCCGTCATTCACGCTCGGCCGCAGTGTTTATGAAGAGAAAGCCACACACAGACAGGCCCAGCCACTCTGGTCTGTATCCCCCTCTCCCCCCCCCCCCCCCCCCCCCCCCCCCCCCTCCCCCTCTCCCCCCCCCTTTCCAGCTTTACTGTGCCTCCGCCTGCCCCCCCCCCCCCCCCCCCCCCCGCTCCGCCATCTCCCTACCCCTGGCCCTGCCCCTTCGCTCACCCCTTTCTTCTCTCTCCCTCCATAAGTATAGTATGGCAGGATTCTTTCTCTCTCGACCTGTCTGCCGCTCACCTGTCTTCCCTTCACTGCCTGTGCAGTTCTCCTCCTCCAAGGCTGGATGCTGTAACCCTGTCCGTCTGTCTGTCTGTCTGTCTGTTTGTTTGTCTGTCTGTCTGTCTTTCTCCGCCTCTTGTTTTCCTGCGTTTGTCTGTCTCTGTCTCTTTCTTTCCTGCTGTATATCTCTCTGTCTCTGTCTCTTTCTTTCTTCTCTCTGTGTGTCTCTCTTTCTCTGTCTGTCTGTCTGTAACTGTCTCTCTGTCTCTGTCTCTCTCTCTGCTCTCTCTCTCTCTCTCTCTCTCTCTCTCTCTCTCTCTCTCTCTCTCTCTCTCTCTCTCTCTGGCGCCGCGCGCGCGCGCAGTTTCTGCGTTTTTCTTTCTCTCTCTCCTGTTCTCTCTGCTCTGTAAAATTCTCTCTCTCTCTCTCGCTGACTCTCTCTCTCTCTCTCTCTCTCTCCTCTCTCTCTCTCTCTCTCTGTCTCTGTCTCTCTCTGTGTTGGGCACGAACACACACACACACACACACACACACACACACACACACACACACACACACACACCACACACACACACCACACACACCACTGGCACACAAGGCACCCAGGAGTGACAACACACAAAATGGAAACGGCTATAACAGACAACAGGCAGTGTTCGTCAGCAGAGGTGAGCGGAGTGCAGCTAGAGGAAAGGAGGGGAAAGGAGGGGGTGGGTGGTGGGTGGCGTGGTTAGAGGTGAGCGGGGGGAGGTGGGGTAAAAAACAATGTAAGAAAAGGAAAGGCGGGGGGAGTAGTGCAGAAGAAGGCAAAAAACGCATTAACGTGAAGAAGTGGTTTTTTTTTTTTTTTTCTAAGTTAGTGGATGGGGTGGGTGGGTGATAGAGGAATGGCAGTTTAATTACAAATGCAGAGGGAAGTAAACAAAATTTCGCCATTTCTATTTCCATTTCTGTCTTCTGACCATAATAAAATAGAAAATAGGACGAGTCCCTCCTGCACTGAGGTGGGAAGGTGAAAATCCTGCTGCTGGAAGTCTGTTTTGTTGAAAGTGATCACATAGATTGAATGCTTATTTCTGTTTTGTGTTGAATGTTTATAATTTCTGTTCTGTATTTATGGTTTTCAAGAACAGATTGCAGGTGTGAATCTACAACGGGTTAAATGCGTGTCCACTGAGTTCACTGGAGGCAGGAGACGCGAACGAGGCCCCTGTAAAGTCTTCACCGTCAGATAACGTGGTGACAACACGGACATCAGGAGATATCTTGACTTTAGCACTGCTGAAGTTATGTAGTTCGTTATCTGTACCGATATCTGAACCACATAGATGCAGGTGCCCACAAACGCGCGCGCGCGCGCACACACACAGACGCACGCGCGCATGCACTCGTGCACGAGAGAGAGAGAGAGAGAGAGAGAGAGAGAGAGAGAGAGCGGCCGCCTAGCTTGTCTCGGTGCTATCCAGTTACAGCTTTGTGATCACTGGGTGCTCTTGCTTGTAGTCGAAGGCGCGCGGGCGAAGGAAGGAAAGGGATTCTGCAAGGAACATCGGCCGAAATGCTGAAGACGAACTGCTAGACGCTATGATTAATCTCTCTCCGTGTGCGTGCAGGGCAAGGTGAGGGCGCGAAGGATGCCCCAATCCCACCCCATCCCACCACATCTCTTTCTCTCTCTCTCTCTGTCTCTCTCTCTGTCTCTGTCTCTCTCTCTGTCTCTCTCTCTCTCTCTCTCTCTCTCTCTCTCTCTCTGTCTCTCTCTCTGTGTGTGTGTGTGTGTGTGTGTCTGTCTGGTCTCTGTCTCTCTCTCTCTCTCTCTCTCTCTCTCTGTCCCTGTTTGTCCTCTCTGCCTGTCTGTCTGTCTGTCTGTCTCTCTGTCTCTCTCTCTCTCTCTCTCTCTCTCTCTCTCTCTCTCTCTCTCTCTCTCTCTCTCTCTCTCAACCAGTGAATGTGACTAAGTCTCTCTTGTCAAGGAACTCGGAATAGCCACTGCACCCCGCCTCCTCGCTGCCCCCCCCCCCCCCCCCCACCCCCCACCCACTGCACCCCCCTCATCCTCCCACCCCCATCCCCATCCCCACCCCAGCAGACAGTCCCGGGTGGCTTCGTTCCGTGCCAGTGCTGCAGCAGGTGTGTGTGGCATTGCCGGAGGCCAGGGGAGCAGCAGCAAGCAGCCTGTTGTGTCAGCCGGGGGTTTCTTTTTACCTGGGCAAGGCGGGCTGTGATTCGGTTTCACGGCTGGCCCCTCCCTGTAGCTCGCTCCGCTGCGCGTCACGGCCTGGTGGCGAAACGTGAAGGGGGAGGGGGGGGGGGGGGGGGGGGGGGAGAGAATGGGGTGGGGTGGTGGGGCTGGGAGGAGGAGGAGGAGGTCAGTGGGAGGCAGGAAAAGACTCGTTCGTTCCAGCATTTGTTACAACCCCCGGCCGTTAATACTCTGTTGCTGGTGGTGATGGTGGTGGTGGTGTGGTTGTTCTTTTTTTTTTTTTGTTTGAGAACCACGCAGCTCTTCTTCGTCAGTCTCGTGTTCTGAGAGCCATTCAAACGCAGTGTGGTGTGTGTGTGTGTGTGTGTGTGTGTGTGTGTGTGTGTGTGTGTGTGTGTGTGTGTGTGTGTGTGTGTGCGCGCGCGCGCGCATTTCTTTATGTATATGCAGGTGGACTGTTTTGCAAACAGTGAGAACTACCTTATACATGTAATGAAAGTTGTTAATAAATGCTACGCCATGGAGATTATGTTTTCAGTCGTGTCGGTTGGTAGGTTTGTCTGTCAGCAAGACTGCGCAGGAACTGAGAGAACCGAACGGAACGACACTTGGTGGAAAGATGGAACGTGGCTCAAGGGAGAACCCAGGAATGGCTGGTGGGGATCCAGATCAGAGGGCCGATCCAGGATCCGTTGGACCCGAGCAGAGGTCTGCGCTGTCCCAGGTTTCCTTGGTTTCCATAAAGGCAAAAAAAAAAAAAAAAAATAAAAAAATAAGGAAGACTGAAACAGCAGAGCGCCACAGGGAGATAATGCCTAGCTCGGAAGGCTGGAGACATGGGGTCCACTGGGTGGCGCTAATCACTGGCTATTATGCCAGCCGGTCCGGATGAAAGAGTTGGTAATGGGAGGGAGGAGGGGGGGGGGTGACTGGTGTAGCAGCCCCCCCCCCCCCCCCCCCCTCCCGGGCGGCACGACTCAATGTTGGTCACTGGTTGTATGATGGTGTTCTGGCCGCCATCTGCCCTCTGCTCCTCCTCCTCCCCCCCCCCCCCCCCCCCCCCCCCCCCCCCGTCTGCCCTCCACCTTGCCCCCCCCGTCTTCCTCTCTCTCTCTCTCTCTCTCTCTCTCTCTCTCTCTCTCTCTCTCTCTCTCTCGTTTTCGCTTTCCTCCCTACAAGTGTGTTGCGTCCGATGAACTGAAGTGGTTGGTCCCGGTAGTTGGAAGAGTGGGCCAGTTGACAAAGAGATGTTAGAAGTGTGCGTGTACATATAAATATGTACACTTGTATACAGCCGGAGGTAGTCTTTTTTGCGCGCGCGTGGTGTGTGTGTGTGTGTATGTGTGTGTGTTGTGAGTATGTGTGTTTGTGCGTCTGTGATTGTGTGTCTGTGATTGTGTGGTGTGTGTGTGTGTGTGTGTGTGTGTGTGCGTGCGTGCGTGCGTGTGTCTGCAGCCGTGACTGAGGGGATTAAAGGGAATACATGCTTTGCCCGGCATGAAAAGCCTGTCTTTTCCAATCGATTTGACGGATTAGTTGAAATTTTGCCAGTCCTGTTAGGTATCTCAGACGTGTTGCGTGCTCTCTCTCTCTCTCTCTCTCTCTCTCTCTCTCTCTCTCTCTCTCTCTCTCTCTCTCTCTCTCTCTATGAATACACCACACACTCATCACACACACACACACACACACACACACACACACACACACACACACACACACACACAGTATGTGTGGTGTGTTCGTGTGCCTGCGTACGTTCGCGCGTGTCCGCCGCCGCGCACAGCATGTTTCCATCGTAACCAGCTCTTAAAGCGAATGCGAGGAGGGGGAATGCTTTATCGTTGTCATGACAAGGGCCAGCCCAGCGTGCGTCATCTGATATGGAAATGGAGTGTGTGGTTTCTTCAGTCCAGGCGTGAATACCGCCAAATTCCAAAGGCAGCTTACACACACACACACACACACACGCACGCACGCACGCACGCACACACACGCGCGCGCGCGCGCGCGCACACACACACACACAGACACACACACACACATACGCGCGCGCGCGCGCAGCACACACACACACGTGCGCACGCGCACACACACACACACACACACACACACACTCACAGTGCCGCAAACGCACATAACTCAAGACAGCTGCTTTCCATACGAAGATCCAAGGCCTTTCTCCCCTGGCGACGGACGCCTGAATAGCTCACTGGTTAGGTCTCTGACCTTGCGTCCAGAAAGTCGAGGGATCGAATTCCAAGCGTCTTTTAAAAAAAAATAAAGGGAAAGGTTAAGGTTAAGGGGGGGGGGGGGGGGGGGAGAGAAAAGAACAGAAAGAAAGAATGTAAAGAAAGATAGAAAGAAATCCGCCATTTACGCCGCCCCTCATAACTAATTGTCGTTCCGGTGAAATCATTGTAGTGTTAGATAGCCCCCTCCCTCCTTCCATTCTCAGTGCATGGTTATCTCCCATGTGGCTTGAACACACCAGAGTAGACGAGGACGTCGATTCTGGATTTCACCTAAACACGTATGTGCGCGCGCGCACGTGCATGCTTTTGAGCGTGTGCATGTGTGTGTGTGTGTGTGTGTGTGTGTGTGTGTGTGTGTGTGTGTGTGTGTGTATGGTCAGTGCTGGTTGCGCACTCGTTCAGAGCTACGGCAGAGTTAAATATTAATGACTGTAAAGCGAGTTTTTAAGCTGATAGGTGTATGTGACTTTGCGCAATAGGTTGGCTTTCTGCTGTTTGTCTATGCTTTGTATATTTTCACCGGTGAAGCCTGTGTGTGTCTTCCTGTCTGCCTGCTTGTTTGTATCTCTGTATCACGTTGCTGTGAAAAGAAACAAGCAGGCCTGTGATTCCCGGAATGAAATAGTGAAGGTTTATAAACACCAGTCTGGGTTATCAACAACATTGCTTTCTTTTAGTATAAAACGAACCTTGCTTGCGTCTCTCTCTCTCTCTCTCTCTCTCTCTCTCTCTCTCTCTCTCTCTCTCTGATATTTAGTGTAGTTTTTCTCTTTTTTTTAGGTCATGGCTACTCTAAATGTCACCGACCTCTTTGTCTTAAAGTGAGTAAAAATGTTGAGATTGATCCATGGTGCGTCCATGAGAGAGAGAGTTGATAATACTGAGGTTAATCCGTGGTACGTGTATGAGAGAGTTTGTATAATGTAGAGGTAGGTGGGTACCTGATGCCTGAAGATGTGTACGAGAGAGAGAGAGAGAGAGAGAGAGAGAGAGAGAGAGAGAGAGAGAGAGATATTTTATTGAGATTACGAGAGAGAGAGAGAGTTTGACACTTCGATATTTTATTGTCATTACCGGAGTGGTCTTTTGAGAGGGAGAGGAGGGAGAGAGAGAGCGCGCAAGGCATAGTTTCCCAACCGTGGACGGCTAAATTGTTCTGAGCTAAGCCATTAAGCGCTGAGACTCGCCAGATTGAGCCCACGTCAGACTGATGACCACGGTAGACTGGTGACGGGTCAGAAGCTGTGGTCAACACGTTGATGTACTCCATGCTCTATCGATTCCACACACACACACACACACACACACACACACACACACACACACACACACACACACACAGAGAGAGAGAGAACACACACACACACACACACACACACACACACACACACACACACACACGAGAGACGCACACACACACAGTGAGACACAGACACAAACACAACACACACACACACACACACACACACGCGCGCGCGCGCGCGCGCGCGCGCGCGCGCGCACACACACACACACAGAGAGAGAAAACACAACACACACACACACACACACACAAACACACACACACACACACACACACAACACACACACACACACACACACACACACATACAAACACTCATTTTTAATACACACACACACACACGCATACACAAACACTCATTCTTAATACACACACACACACACACACACACACACACACACACACACGCATACACAAACACTCATTCTTAATACACACACACACACACACACACACACACACACACACACACACACACACACACACACACGCATACACAAACACTCATTCTTAATACACACACACACACACACACACACACACACACACACACACACACACACACACACACACACACACCACCTCTCCCACTGCAGACCGAACAGTTCGGTGGAATACGAACTGAAAGCCATCGATGAGTGCAGCCTTTTGCTGTGACGGAGCTGAGCATCATGAGAAATAAGGACAGGTATGCACGTTTAACAACAGTAAGTAGCTCTGTGGGATGTCGTATCTTGGTGGCCAAAATAACTGCAACAGAACCTTCAGAATACTTTAGCATATTAAAAAGATCGTGGCATAATAAAACAAAACAAAACAAAAACTGGAATGTGAAAAATTCTTCGTCGGGAGGGGGCGAAGGGAATGGGGTTGAAGTAGGAGTGGGGAGTTGGGGATAAGGGCGAAGGGGGGGGGGGGGGGGGGGGGAGGGTTATAAATCATGTTGATAATGTGTGAGCGTCAGCGGAGCAGAACAAGTTAGTCGGGGGGTGTTGGGTGGTCCATTGAGCATTTTATCCAGAGGATCATGTACTTAGGTGAACTGTTTGGGGGGGGGGGGGGGGGGGGGGGGGACGGTTGGTGGTTTCGTACGAGGCCAGGCGATCACAGGAGGCAGCGAGCTAGTAGTCCTGGAGTTAGGGGGGTCCCTAGTTCAAACCCCCACTAGACGTGGCATAACTCTGCAAATTTCACTAGACGTGGCATAACGCTATGTCCAACACTTTCAGTAAACCCCATGGATAGTTTCACTCAGAAAGTTAATTTGTCTCTCGACATAATAAGAACGCAATGGTCTCAAATATTGTGATTTTCTGCATGCGATTATTGCGCATTTATACAGTAGTTAGGATGTTTTCTGATTCAGTCTGTTTGTGATGTTCTACGGGGGGCCCGAAAGCCGGCATGTCTTTCTGGAGGCGAGGCAGGTGGAACGTAAAGAACCCCCAACTCCAGATCAGTTATGAGGAGTTATTTACATCACCATCCTGTCACCTCCGGGACTACACACGTGGACCTGACATGTTCTTGTCAGGGGGCGCTGTGCAGACAGACCTGGGTCACTCTCACAGTGGTCTTTATGAGTCCGGCAGACATAGTCAGTTACAGGGCTGGACGGCTGAGCAATGTAGTTTCAAGCACTGGCCGAACCTGCCCCCTATATTGCGAGCGGATAGTTGGCATGCTAGAACAGTATTCTGTTCGGGTTGTCTTCCCCTCCCCTTGTAATTGTCCATCAAAATCGCTTTCCCGGATCAGGAGTAAATAACCCATGTGAGGCGTACTGCCTTTCCGAAATAGCGACTGGTTCTCTGATGTCGATTCAGTCATAAATTCGGTCACACTTTCGTTAGTTCATTATTTCATAAGTTCAAAACATGGTCGAGAATTGACAAGACTGAATTACACACGCAAAGTAAGAAGCGTATGCGACGAGTACCCGAAATAGGCAGAATGTTGAGAAACGTGTTTCATCAAGTGTGAGCTTGTGTCCAACGACGGACGAGTAGGCTTCTCCCGTACAGCGCCGATCGATAACGGTGCGTGTATGTCAGCTGGGCTGAATACCCAAGTCAGTGGGCAGGCATCTACGTTGGTATTAAAGCATTGTAGTCTCACTGCTAATGTCTGGTCGCTGCCGCAGTTTTATTCTGTATTGATCTCCCAATTTACTTCAGTTTCTTCGTTTGGACGGTAGCATTCGCGCAGAGTGCGCGCGCATAAAGCAAAGTGAAAGGTCATGTACGCGAAGGTCCCGACACAGTGTCCTGCGTGTGGCGGGCTACGTCCGCGCAGTGTGGTATGTCAGGAAACTGTCTCCACACGGTAAATATCTCCTTCGACTGCGTGTCGTCAAAGGGGAATGCCGTCACACACACCACCCAAGTGTGGTAGTATGGGGCTTCACCACCACCAAGGGTATAGCTACTATTGTCATGATGAAAACTGCGAGTTATCGTCAAGCAACTGAGTGATAAAGATATCGTGATGACTGTAAACGTGAAATGAGGACATGAAAGCCCTTATTTTTTGTGTGAAAACAATGATTCCCTCGTCTCTCGCCCCTCCTCCCTGGTTTTGGCACTGTTAAAACGTAAGGTGATGAGTCAAGAGAAAGGAAACACACGTCTCATGATTTGCTAATGAATCGTGAGCAGTGACAACAGTGAATTGTGACAAGTGATATCCATGTAAAGCTGGCCTACAGTCCGAGTAGACACTAGTGGTTTCTATGTAAAGCTGGCCTACAGACCGAGTAATGACACTGGTGATATCCATGTCAAGCTGGCCTACAGTCCGAGTAATGACACCAGTGATTTCCATGTAAAGCTGGCCTACAGACCGAGTAATGACACTGGTGATATCCATGTCAAGCTGGCCTACAGTCCGAGTAATGACACCAGTGATTTCCATGTAAAGCTGGCCTACAGACCGAGTAATGACACTGGTGATATCCATGTAAAGCTGGCCTACAGTCCGAGTAATGACACCGGTGATTTCCATGTAAAGCTGGCCTACAGACCGAGTAATGACACTGATGATTTCCATGTAAAGCTGGCCTACAGTCCGAGTAATGACACTGGTGATTTCCATGTAAAACTAGCCTACAGACCGAGTACTGACACCGGTGATATCCATGTAAAGCTGGTCTACAGACCGAGTAATGACACTGGTGATTTCCATGTAAAGCTGGCCTACAGTCCGAGTAATGATACTAGTTAAACCAGCCGACGTGTGCATGTGTTCTGAATTTATCCGAGTCCTGGTTACCTGTTGCCATGAGTCATGACTGTCCGTTTATATGTCCTGTTGTCACGACTCACAGTTATGTGTTTATGGTGACAAGGTTTGACAGCCAAATCAGACCTATTTTGTTCGTATTATTCACAGCCAAGCCAGCCACAGGAGGGGGAGGGGGGTGCATATCTGGGCTGTTTTCAGTCCTAATCGATTCCATGTTTGTTTGTTGATGCTGAAACTTTGCTTTTGTTTTGTTTTGTTTTTCCCCCAAGCTGGGGTCTATTTATTTTTCCCAATGAAGCTTAGATTATGTGGGGGGAAATGTAGCTCTTTTTAATTAAACAAGTCAGAAATCACATCTGGCGGACCCAACGAGGGTGGGAGAAAATATTAAGGCGTGACGGAGTAGGAAGGAGAGTTAATGATGAAGAAGCAACGACCTCAGTGATACTGACACGTCAGCCAAGCACAGCCCATATTCCCCATCATCACGGATGACTTGCTGTTCGTTGAGCTCCGAGCTGGTCGGCCATTTCGGCGGAGGAGGAGGAGAGAGAGAGAGAGAGAGAGAGAGAGAGAGAGAGAGAGAGATTTGGCGAAGCGAGGGTGCACTAATCTGTTTGCAGCAGCGTTCAACCTCGTTGTCAGTCTACCGTGGATGTCAGTCTGACACGGGCTGCCTCTGGCCAATCGCGCCGTTCCAACGTGACTGTGGGCTTTTGAAGCGGACCATAATGGCGGTGACGCTTTAGGCAAAACCTGTGAAAACGTGGTAATTTCTTTCAGCTACATGGTTTGTGATTGATGCGGTCAGTTTGGAAACAAACAAGCAACCAAAGAAAGAAAGAAACAAAAACCGTAGCCAGTTCAACATCGAGACAATTGTAGGCGCAAGGACCTGTCTCCTTCAGATAATTCAGGGTTCTAGAGGAAAAAGAAATTTGATAAAGAAAGAACAGAAAAGAAAGAAAGAAGGAAACAAAGAGAGAGGACAACTGTAAATGAGGTGGTTGAACGCTCAGAACACGTGATCATCGCGTACAGGTTGTCTCAAGACCGTGGCGAGTGTGAAATGAGAGGATTCTCCGGTTTCCTCCGGACCGGCGCATTTGGTGGGGTCATCATATTGCCAGCCCGTTCAGTGACCCACCAGAAAGCATCTCTTCTCACGACACAGACACGCACATCTGGTCATACACACGCGCACCTTTTTAACGCAAATAATGCGCTTTCCCACACGCTCAGAGAGAGAGAGAGAGAGAGGGAGAGAGAGTGGAAGAGAGAGAAAGCAGATGGAGTAGTTTTACACACACACACGCGCGCGCGCGCGCGCGCTCACGCGTACACACACACACACACACACACACACACACACACACACACACACACACACACACACACACACACACACACACACACACACACACACACACACACACACACACACACACACACACACACACAGAGGTGGTCAAACAAACACACACAGTCACAGGGGGTCACACACACACACACACACACATGCACGTGCACAGTACACAACATCTCGCCAAGTCATTTGGCACAGAAAACTGCAGCAGCTTGTGATGAGATGAGAGGAGGGAGTGTTTGGGAGTGAGTGAGGAGGCAAATCTGCTGCATATTGCTGAAAGAGAGAGAGAGAGAGGATGGGAGGGGGAGGAAGGAAGACACAGAGAGAGACGAAGGGGAAGGGTGTACGGAGAGGGTGGGGAAGGAGGGAGGGAGGAGGGTCACGAATCTATAGCTGTTGGCTGTCAGGAAAAAAAAAAAGCAGATTGCCTCCACCAGTCCCTTCCCATCATCCTCACCCTCCTCGCCACCC
>JADBJO010001352.1:128533-133533 GCA_016801955.1 Conus betulinus | reverse complement strand
AAAAAACTGAGCGGACAGCTTATTACTTTCACTCTTTCCCCCTCCAACCCAAAGTGCCTGCAGCTAGCTTGGTGAAAAAGAGCACGAATTACACCGTTTGATGTTGTGAGTTCGAATCCCGCTGGCGCGAAACAAAAATTGTAATTTTCTCTCCAAAGGTTTGTGTGTAATTTTTCCCCCCACCCAGGTTTATGTGTTTTCGTTCTCGCAGTGCGAGTGTTGGTAAGATAGATCCCCCTCTCTTCCCGCATTGACCGCCCCGCCCCGCCCCCCCCCCCCCCCCCCCCCCCCCTCCTCTGCCTGTCTCTCTCTCTCTCTCTGTGTTTCTCTCTGTCTCTGTGTCTCTGTCTCTGTCTCTGTCTCTCTCTCTGTCTTTCTCTTCTCTCTCTGTCTCTGTCTGTCTGTCTGTCTCTCTCTCTCTCTCTCTCTCTCTCTCTCTCTCTCTCTCTCTCTCTCTCTCTCTCTCTCTCTCTCTCTCTCTCTCGACTCCCGTTCTGTTTCCTCTTCCTCTCTCCCTTCCTTTTTCTCCTCTATCGCCGTCTTTCGTACCAGTGTGGATGAAAAACTTGATTCAACCAAAACTGATTGATTTAAGGATTATGTCTCCCGCTCCTCTCCCGTCACTCCTCACCCCCGCCCACAACCGCCCATTCACCTCCTCCCGCCCCCCCCCCCCCTCCACCCCCACTCACTCACCTCACCTCTCCTTACCTCCCAAAAGAAAAAGAAGGCGGTGGATAATTTAGGTTACGTCACACAGCCGGGGGCAGCGAGCGCTCTGGATCTCTCTCTCTCATTCGTCCCCGAGTTGGCAGACCGACCGACCAAGCTGGTGGTCACAGCGGCGTGGGTCATTGGAGTGGGCAGTGGAGGGGGTCAGGTACATACAGACTTGCCCCTAAAAGCTTTCACTGTGAGGGCGTAAAACTCGACCATTCCGGTCAGGTACCATAGTCCACTTTCAGACTGGGCCGATCCCCAAACCACAGGGCTGATGCTGAGTGGGATCGGTGATCCCGCCATCCTGCCCCCTCCCCCCCCCCCCCCCCCTCCCTCTCCTACAATTTTTTCTCTCAAAGCCTCACCTGTCCAACCCGTTTTACTTATTAAACCACCGCCACAAAGATCCGACTCGCTCCGTTCTCCGGCTGGAAATGAAATTAAAAGACAACAACGACCTTACTCAGGGCAGACATGGCAGTTGTTGGTGTGTGTGTGTTGTATGAAGCGCGTTTAGTGCGCGCATGCACTTTTACGTCGCATATGGACACACGCACGTACGAACGCTCGCGCCTGTACACATGTGGACAAGCTATAGATAATCTCTGTCTGTCTGTCTGTCTGTCTGTCTTTGTCTGTCTGATTATCTTTCTGTTTGTGTGTCTGTCTCTCTTTCTCTCGCCCTCTCTCTCTCTCTAACATGCACACACACTTACACTTACAAACGTGCACGCAAACGTACGCATACACATGCACTCCCACGCGCGCGCGCGCGCACACACACACACACACACACACACACACACACACACACACACACACACACACACACACACAGAGAGAGAGAGAATGCTCCTGACGGAAGAGGTCGTTTGACATTTTGTGCCCGAAGCTTTTTTCAAGAACAGTAAAATACCCCCACCCAGCGGCACCAACCTCTCTCCGACTCTTCCCTCCCCCCCCCCCCACCCCCCACCCCATCCCCCCTCTCTCTCTTAATACCCCCCCCCCCCCCCCCCTCACCTCCCCCCTCCAATCACCTCCCTGCCCCGTGCCCCGGCTCCTTTCTTCCTGTCTAATTTAGACCGGGCCGCCGATGAGAGAACAAGCAGTACAATTCTAGCCATGTGCAGACGATTCTCACGTCCAAGGGAGGATGGTATGAAGCTGTGTTTTTTTTTTGCTAACAGGCTGTTGTAGCAAGGAAGCAGGATTCTGTCCTGGTGCTGTCACCCTCCCACCGCGGGGGGGGGGGGTGGGGTGGGGGTAGGGGGGGGGATTTTGTCCGTGGGAACTAGTTGTCCAGACAGCCGGTTTCAGGGAGACACCATCTCTTTTCTATAATCCAGAGCCCGCTCTCGCCTCCTCTCGCTCGTTCTTTTTTTTTTCTCTCTCTCTCTCTCTCTCTCTTCATTAACGAATTAGCTCTAGAGATTGTTGAAAAGGGCAGACATGGTGTTCTCTCTCTCTCTCTCTCATTAACATTTAAGATTGTTGAGATAATTTGAGTTAACAATTTCACTGTTTGCCAACGACATGAGTTAGATATTGTGTTGTTATCTGAAACTGTCATTGATTTACAAACGCAGCTGAACAGTTTATTCTCTGCCTCACAAAGGTTTGAGCTTAAGGAAATAATGATGAAACCAGTGTTTTAGTTATCCGTAAAGATGTTTATATGACTGCATGTGAGAGATGGGTTTATGGTTCATCAAAAGTATCGGTTGTAAACGCATATAGAAGTATTAGGGTATATATTTTTCCACGAAACTCAGCTTTACGTTCGCATGTCAAGACTTTGTGAACAGGGGCAAACGCGCTGTTAGGAGTGTGTTGAGTGTTTTGTACAAGTTTGAAAATAGTTAAGCTGAATTATTTTTCAAGTTGCTTGATGCACAAGTTCAGCCGATAGATAGTCCAGTATGTTGAAAATTCGCGCTGTTCTGCTATAAACGGTTTTTAGGTGTGGACAGACCCGAATGGTTTGGTCTATGGCGATCTTTGAGGATTTCCCATTTACATTGATTCATATTTCAAGTGCATTAAATACTGGCTCAAAGTGATTCAGATGCATGGTGACAGACTGACTACCTGCACAAGTATACAAAACTGTATAACTTAGATGCTAGAGGTAAAAGTTTCTTGGGCGACGAATAATAGAAAACGTTCATGTTGTTATTGTCTTTCGTTTGTGTGGCTAATTTAATGAAGGTGTGGGTTGTGTCCCAAAGTTGGGGTGTGTTTTAAGCAACGCAGGATAGACTGTAGATGGCAAGATCATGATCGTCATATCCAAAGTAGTGACAGGTTTTCTGTGTGCAGACAATTTAAAATGAATTATTTAGCAGAACCATACATAGGAATAGAAATGAACAGGTCTATAAAACATGCTTAAACACACTTTGGATCAGGTGTCAATGCAAAGTCAAAGGTATTGGAAAGATCACAGATCTTTGTTGTGCCCCATGTGTGGATCCAGTGTAGAGGATGAAATTCACTTTTTTTATGTTTGTTTGTTTGTTGCTCAGTACTTCATGATTTAAGAGCAAAATACATCCCTGTCAATGATTGCAACAGGCCATCATTATTCATTATTTAGTTTAGTCTTTTGACGTCAAGAAATAAAGGTGTTATAAACAATTTTTTCTCTGTATATGTACAAGTCGTTTAAACGGCGGAGCAGTGTAATTTTGATGCTATTATAATTCATATAAACACCAGGCATTTTTTATATTGATTTTGTACACGAAGTGCGTGAAAAGTTTTCATTTAGCATTGCATGTTTCCCCTTCAAGGGAAGGGGGAGGGGGAGGCTTGGCTTTTTTCTTAATAAGTGATCGCTCTCTCTCTCTCTCTCTCTCTCTCTCTCTCTCTCTCTCTCTCTCTCTCTATCGTCTCTCTCTCGTCTCTCATCTCTCTCTCTCTCTCTCTCTCTCTCTCTCTCTCTCTCTCTCTCTCTCTCTCTCTCTCTCTCTCTCTCTCTCAATCTATCTATCTATCTGATGCACAGCAGCTCTGTATGGTTGAAATCGATCGTGGTGCCTTAAGATCTGAATTTCAGTAAGAGTTAAGGGCAACGTGATTGGATTTGTTGATGTCATTTCACTGGTATTTTGAGAGAGAGAGAGAGAGAGAGAGAGAGAGAGATCAGCTGACCACATACAGACATGTACAGATGCCATGTCGGTGTCCGTGATGACCCAGGGTTCAAAGGTCCTGGGGGTTCAGAGGGCCAGGAAAGAAGACGGATGGGACTAGGCTTGGAGTGATCGTCTGTGTACTGTCTTGAACAGTTTGCTTCTGCCGTGTGTCGTTAATGTCGTCGCTTTGGGGCGAATCTCTCCTCACTAAGATAGTTTAGTTCATTCCCCCTTTCTGTCATCTCTCCGTCACCCCAACATAGTTCACTTCATCCCCTCCCCCCCCCCCCCCCCCCACACACACACACACACACTACCACAAAGATGGTTTAGATTATCCCCCTTCAGTCAGCACTCCCACCCAGAGAGTACTTCACTCCCTTTTCTGTCATCTCTCCCGTCTGAGAAGCTTCGTTGGTTACCTTTACTCTCATCTCTCCCCAAGATAGTTTAATTCATTCCCCCTTCTGTGATGTCTCCCCAGCGAGATAGTTTAGTTCATTCCCCATCTGTCATCTCTCCCTACCAATAGAGTCCATTCCCCATTTGTCATCTCTCCCTACCAAGAGAGTTCATTCCCCATCTGTCTCCCTACCAAGATAGTTCGTTTCCTTTCTGTCATCTTTCCCTACGAAGATAGTTCATTCCTCTTTTGTATGTCGTCTCTCCCCCACCAAGGTTATCCCCCCCCCCCCCCCCCCCCCCCCCCCCCCCCCCCCCCTGTGTTGTCTCTCCTCACCAAGTTAGTTCTGTGAGCTCTCCCCACTAAGATATAGTACATTCCACCTCTTGTTATATCCCCCGCCAAGACAATTAATTCCCCTCTTTGGTCATGTCTCCTCACCAAGATAGTTAATGTTTCCTTCTGTTGGCTCTCCCCAACCGAAACAGTCCCTCCCTCCTTCAAAGCATCTCTCCCCACCAAAAAACGATTATAGTTCATTCCTCACGCTGCCTGTCCGTCCGCCCCACCCCGCCAGTAAGCCAGGCACTATTGAGGTGTTAATCCCCTCCCCGGATGAGTTTTGGGAGCGAGTTACGGCATGTTGCCTTGTGACGCTGACAAGACAGACAGGCTTGCTGGCAGGCAGAGGTGGACCCGACACATCTTAACGCGTGTCACCATGGGATGACAAGCGT
>JADBJO010001352.1:116033-123533 GCA_016801955.1 Conus betulinus | reverse complement strand
GGGGGGGGGAGGCTGAGTCTGATGGTTGTCAGGAAGTAGCTGAAACTCCGTGTCCTCGTCTGTTCCTCCTGTTTGATGTCCTTGACTGTCTCGGCCATCTTTAGGGCTTCTTCTACCGCCACGTTCTGTTTTACTGGTACCGCCAGATCTGTTTTTTCTTTTCACCTTATGAAACTCATGCGTGTTAACCCCTACCCCCCCCCCCTCTCTCTCTCTCTCTCTCTCTCTCTCTCTCTCTCTCTCTCTCTCTCTCTCTCTGTGACAAGAATTTAGTATATCGTACTTATCGCTAAGCATTAAACTTTTTTTTTTTCAATATGCAGAATGTTAAGATGTATACGTCGACCAAAGTGTAAAGATGTATACGCCGGCGAACATTTTACTGCAGATTGTTTGTCGGACATAAAAAAGAAGAAGAAGAAGAAATCAACTGATGCTGCTGTCAATGGTGATGTGATCTGCACTGGCTGCAGTAGCCATGTTATGACTGCATCATTTGTCATACAGACCTTTTGCTATTAGAGAGAGAGGAGGAGAGAGAGAGAGATAGAGAGGGGGGAGGGGAGAGAGAGAGAGAGAGAGAGAGAGAGAGAGAGAGAGAGAGAGAGAGAGAGAGAGAGAGAGAGAGAGATGTATTCAAACGAAATTACTTCATCGGTAAAAGTAGCAAAAAATTGAGATGCATGTAAGTAGAAAAAAGAAAGTGGAATAGAATCTGCCAATAAATTGTTGCCCTGTGAGTTTCTAATGGTTGCTTTGCTGGTTTCAGTTTGCAAGACGTGTATCCTGCGGTACCTGGAGACCAGCAACTACTGTCCCATCTGTGAGGTGCTGATCCACAAGAAAAGACCCTGGCAAAACATCAGGTACAGCAGCAGTGCATTGGCTGAAATGTGTGTGTGTGTGTGTGTGTGTGTGTGTGTGTGTGTGTGTGTGTGTGTGTGTGTGTGTGTGTGTGTGTGTACGTGTGTGTGTGTGTGTGTGTGTGTGTGTGTGTGTGTGTGTGTGTACGTGTGTGTGTGTACGTGGTGTGTGTATGTGTGTGAGAGAGAGAGAGAGAGAGAGACAGACAGACAGACAAGAGAGAGAGAGATCATGTGTAAGAGATAAAGAGAAAGAATTCAAAATTTTATTGTACATACGTCCTTGGCCAGAGCACAAAAACACACCACAAGAGACAGGTGGAGGTGTACGTGTTTAATACATCTCGGTGCATGATGAAATCGTTCAGTGTTCACGAAAAGCAACCTGGAGGAGGGGAGCGGGAACAGGGTGGTGGAGATTGTGTATGTTCGTGCGTATATAGTGTTTGTGTGTGAATGCTTTATTCCCCGTCCACCTATCACTAACTGGAATCAACCACCACCGACCACAACGCTACCTCCACCACCACCCCCACCCCACCCCCACCAATAACTACCTCTACCGCTGGCTTTACCGTAAATGAAGAACACGTGATCCGTGTGATTTTTTTTAACACAATAGTCAGCTGTGGCCTCTAGCAGTCACAGAGTGGCTCCTGTGGCTTGGGGGGGGGGGGGGGGGGGGGGGGGGGGGGGGGGGGGGGTAGAGGCCGGGCCATGCAGACTCTGACACTAATTGGGCCATCTCATCGGCGACTGGAGAGGGCGTCAACTGTGGAGACCAGCTTAGGTCTAAACTGGGCTTGGCTTTCCCATCTATACTCCATTTCCCTCTTTACTTCGGATCGATTCGCTCGCAGCCAGTCACCTGCATATACGTTTTTTTTTCCTCCCTTAGTTTCAGTTGCGGGGGGGGGGGGGGGGGGGGGGGGGGGGCGCAAGCGCGCGCGTGTGGATGTATGTGTACGTGTGTGTGTGTGTGTGATGACATACAATGATTTCTTTGAGAGACAGACAGACAGACAGAGAGCGCAAAAAACGTTGAAACAACGTAGAGACAGGAAGGAAGAGGGAGAGAGAGAGAGAGAGAGAGAGAGAGAGAGAGAGAGCGAGCAAAAAAACGTTAAAAACAAGGTAGAGAGAGAGAAAGAAAAGAAGAGAGCGAGAGAGAACGTTGAAGCAACGTAAAGAGCGAGAGTGTGTGAACAAAACTGTTGAAACAACGGAGAGAGAGAGAGAGAGCGTAAGAGAGAGAGACCGAGAGAGAGCAAAAAACGTTTAAACAAGGTAGAGAGAGAAAGAAAAGAAGAAAGAGAGAACGTTGAAATACCGTAAAGAGAGAGAGAGGGCAAAAACTTTGAAACACCGTAAAGAGAGAGAGTGGGGGCAAAAACGTTGAAACAATGTAGAATCAATGGATACTGAAAACTGCTCGGTAGTGGTGCGTGTGTGCGAGAGAGAGGGAGAGAGAGAGAGAGAGAGTGTGTGTGTGTGTGTGTGTGCGCAGGCGCTTTTGTTCCCTGTGTGTGTGTTTGGTGTAGGTGTCTGTGTTTATGTGCGTAGAAGTGTGTGCACGCGCGCGCGTGTTTTCCTCCATGCAGCGTGATGAACGTTGTGGTCGAAACGTAAATCTTGAGATTTTTAGATGAATACAAACAAAAAAATCCGTCTTTTTGTCTGTCGGTCTGTCACACACACACACACACACACAGCACACTGTGTGTGTGTGTGTGCTCTCTCTCTCTCGCTCTCGCTTCTCTCCCTCCCAGCGGTGTAGAACGGTTCCTCCTTCCTCCATGCCGCGGGATGAACGGTCTATGTCAAAAAATCCGTCTTTTGTCTCTCTGTCTGTTTGTCACACACACACACACAGCACACGCACACAACACACACACACCACACTCTCTCTCTTCTCTCTCTCTCTCTCTCTCTCTCTCTCTCTCTCTCTCCTCTCTCTCTCTCTCTCTCTCTCTCTCTCGCATTTACACACATGACATACAACAGAGGGAGAGAACACTTTACAGAATAAGACGAAGGGAGTTTCGGTTATAGAGCTCTCTCTCTCTCTCTCTCTCTCTCTCTCTCTCTCTCTCTCTCTCTCTCTCTCTCTCTCTCATAACCCCCCCCCCCCTCCCCTTCCAATCCAGCAGCCCCTCTTCCCCCACAGTTAAGCCACCTATAGATGGCTCTCAGGCTGTCATCGTGTCGTGCCCACTTGCCATGTCTGCTGCCTCTGAGAGGCTTAGCCCGCGTTGAGCCCTCTTTACTGCCTCGGTAATCAAGTCACCCTATCGATCTTCTCCATACCCCCCCCCCCCCCCCCCCCCCCTCTCACCACCAACCCACCGACTATCCCGTCCTCTTCCACTAGTCCATACAGCCCAGCGTCTCTCTCCTCCTCTCCCTCCCTCCCTCCTTCCCGCCCCCTCCAGTCCCCCTTGAGTCCCGTAAACCCCCCCCCCTCCCCCCCATCCCTGTGGAGTTCGCCCTTCGTCGTCTCGGTCCCAGCTGACTGGTAGGGATTGGGAAGTCATCAGTTCTGAAAGCAAAGGCGGGCTAGAGGAACGGGGGGGGGGGGGGGGGGGGGGGGGGGGGGGGGGGGGGGGGGGGGGGGGGGGACGATGATGGGAGAGGTGATGGAGGGAGGGGAGGAGGAGATGAAGAAGGAGGCGAAAGTGTTAATTTGTCTCTCTTTTAGTATGTGATTTGAGTGATAGAGAACTACGACGTTTGATTTTCTGTTTCCCAATTTGGTCAGAATGTTCTTGATATTTTGTTAGTTCGTCTGTAAATAAAGAAGTAGTGATGAAAAAATCAAGTGGAATGGTCGGTGCTGGCATCATAGCGTAGTCTTGTTTGCCTTACGGATGTCAATAGCTTGGTTGTGATGTGAATTTTATAAGTTTCTATATCTGTCTCTACATCTAAATCCTTACACACACACACACACACACACACACACACACACACAGAGATATATATATATATATATATATATATGGGTGGGTGGGTGGGTGAGAGGGAGAGAGAGAGAGAGAGAGAGAAGTCGTAAGCTCACACTGCGTTGCCTTGTTTT
Organism: Conus betulinus; assembly: GCA_016801955.1. Classification (NCBI taxonomy): domain Eukaryota; kingdom Metazoa; phylum Mollusca; class Gastropoda; order Neogastropoda; family Conidae; genus Conus; species Conus betulinus. Next base: position 119,594 of record JADBJO010001352.1, on the reverse strand, counting down.
GTCGTTTTCTTTAGGATAGATTTCTTCCCCCCCCCCCCCCCCCCAACCTCCCATGCCCTCCTGTCCAGTGTGGGACAGCCCTGAATGGGCTGCGGTGTCGTCGGTTAGACTCGAATAAAGCTGGAACTGAAGTCACTGAAGTCAGCGCGCTATGGGGCAGTTTCTTTAGGCACAGCATGTTAGTCACTGGAGTGATACTGAACACAGACGTGGAAGGAAGGAGGACAAATAGGAAAGACGACATGCAAACTAAGAGGGCACGCGGGAGAGCGCAGACGTCTGCCATGGTCGAACATTCCCCTTCACTACAGTCAAACCCTTACTTGGATTCCATCTCGGAGCCTCCGTACCCGAAGAACTAGCGAGAACATGCAAGATGGCTAGTTTATTCTTGCGGCGGAGGGATATGAGCAGCGACGGGAGTAAAGAGAGAAACGGGCGCAAGACAAAAAATTTCAAATGAACAATGCGACTCTTCTTATTGTCGAAGTGTCGGCCTTTTAATCATTTTATGCACCAGACAGAGATCGTTATTACTTCTCGTGTAATAATCACAGGGCAGCTTTCGGCTACACCCCCTACCTGTGAGAGAACCCGAAGACTATCTTGCGAACTTTCGCAGTTTCCTAGCCCCGCTAGCCGCTAGGGTTATGCTATGAAACGCTGACTCTTGCGCAGCAAGCGAGAACTCTTGCCACCTCAACCTTTGTGGAACGCGCAACTGCTCCAGACCAATCCTGAATCGGCCCTTTGATCCGGATCGGCGGCAAAATTGTATGGGTTCATCCGTGGGCCACGTAATCTCGCCGACGAGCGGACAAACAAACAAGCAGACAAAGAGGGCACTGGGGGAAGAGTGCGGATATCCGCCATGGCCGAGCGGAACTGGTCCACATCAAATTGTGAAGTGAGGGAACAAAATTAGTGTGTACGGTAAAATGGGAGAGGATAAATATGAGGGGCGAAGATAGGCCTTTTATTATATATATATATATATATATATATATATGTGTGTGTGTGTGTGTGTGTGTGTGTGTGGGTATGTTGGGTATTTATATAGCGCCTATCCTAGGTCACAGACCAAGCTCTAAGCGCTTTACAATAAACACACTACCTCACTCACTCAACGGGCTGCCTACCCAGGTAGAGTCGGCCGAAGAGCAGCCTACTGGCGCTCATTCAGTCGTTTCCCGTACCATTCAAATATCAGTCACACATTTTCATTTATCTCATTTATTTCTCCAGTTTCTTACATAGGATGCATGCGATGTTTATAGGTGTCCTCCATATATTGTTGTTATTGTCATTATCATTACTTAAGCATCAGTATGAAAATCACTTACAGAGTGCACACCTTTTTTGTTTGCTTCAACCAAAGGGAAGTGATGATTGATACGGAATGAAAGAATTAATTCTCGTAGTCCAGTGTCAATTTTTTTTTTTAATTGGGATTTTTGAAAACCCGAAACGCACATCGTTTAGATTTCTAGAAGTTCGTCATATTCAATAAAACATAATTATAAAATCGTCATTAGTGATTAGTTCGTTGACAGTCACTTCAGTGTGCTCAGTGAGGAATGTACTATAATCGTCCTGAATGGGTGGTGGGCGAGTCCTGTGATCCGGACATCCTTCGCACGACCGATCCGCACGCGTTCATCTTGGGGCCACACTCCATCGTACCATCAAAGAATCGGTTCGGTAGTGATTGTTTTTTACGCAGTTATGCTGACAAACAAACAAGCAAACGGACTTGGTAAGAAACAACCTCATAGTTAGAGATTTTGTTATGGGACCCGTTAGGATTTTTTTTTCTCTTCAGATGTTTTTCGCCGCGTCGGCTGATTAGCTGTTTTTATTCCCGTGTCAGCTTCGTCACGCCATCTTTTCTTTTTTAATTACCGTAAGGTTCAACGCGAACATCCCAAAGATGATGTAGAAGACGGGGGATGACCATCCCAGGTGCAGTGCAAGAGGAAGCTACCTTAACTCTACAATTCTATCATCAGAACGACAGAACGTTCAGATGGTCGTGCCGATTTCAAATTTTGAGGTCAGGTGCCAACGGGCTGCGGACAGATGGTGACACTGGCTGTGAAATCGATGTTCACACTCTGAGCCAGTCTGGCATCAAAATCTTTTTCGCCCAAAGGCCATCATGTTTCATTTGTTGAATTCGCCCCCTGACCCACTTATTTCTGTGCACAGATTTATATAAAGGCTTTTTCTTTTCTAGTTTCTATGCAGATGTATGTTTTTTTGTGAACTGTGTTGTGCCACAAAGATAACATGGAATGTCTGTAATTCTGAAAGACTCCTCATCATGTGTTAGGGGGAAGATGGTGGAGGTGGGGGTGATGGTAGTAGAAACACAAGACATGAAGCCGATGAGTAAAAACCATTCATACAAAAATAAAGGAACGGCCTATTGTGATCAAATGGAATTCATAAGCTAGTGGAAAGCATTTTATAATTATCCGACATAGGTGGTTTGAACCCAGTGACATCAAGCGGTGAGGAGAACACAAATCATATCGTTTATCGGGGTTCTACCTCCCACTCAGGCTCCTACCTCCCGCCCCTCCTCTTCCAGTCTGAACTCTTTTCCGCCGCTTGTCTTTCTGATTATTTTCGCACAGAACTTTCCAGTTTGTTTTTGTATTTTTATTGTTGTTCTTATCTCGAAGATTGGAACGGTAGAATCAGAACAGACCACGCCTCTGTTCAAAATCGTCACTTACCTAAGTGGAGATGAAATTAAAACTTCATAGAAACGAGACCACACTGAAAGGGATTGATTCCTTTTCATACTCTAGAGTACAGAGGGCGTGTCGCGCTATTCACCGAAGTTCATGCAGGCAGCACGCTTTCCCACTGAAGTGATTACATACCGCCAAAAGGGTACATTCGGAAGCGCTGCAGGGGTCTTAATCGGTCTGTAACATTACCTACCACGAAGCTTGGCTGCCTGAACGAGTGGAGGTGACGAAGGCGGAGACGTGCGTGGGTTGCATATAATGAAGTAAATGTGGCCAGCAGACTTGATGGGTGAGATTTGGAAAAGTTTGTCCTTGAGGGCCTCCGACCAGTAGGACGTAAATCTCACCCACCAAGTCCAGCCAGCAGACGATATCACTTCCGACAGTTGGGTGACAAATTTTACAGCATGACTGCAACGTGTGTTCAGCTGTACCCGTTAGAAGGAATCGCACCACACTGTGAAGATATCTGTTATTTGAATTCGAGCCAACACAAATCAGTTTTACTGGTTTCGTTCTCCAAGGATATTGTTCATAGTAAACATAACACATCTCGTGCTTTTATGTATTGTAAACTGGAACACTAGTGAATGACCATGTACACTGGCACTTTCGAAACCGTGTGTCCAGTTTGCTGCACTCGGTCAAAAAATCTACCAATGGCTTTATCATCAGTTGAGAGTGTTTTAGAGGGGGTCCGCACAGGAGTCTCGCGGTAGGTTTTGTGCCGTCATTAGTTTGCTGCATGGTGTTACCTTTCTTGCCTTACATACTTAAAATTAAAAAAGAAAACTTTCCATGG
>JADBJO010001352.1:76033-103533 GCA_016801955.1 Conus betulinus | reverse complement strand
CACCTTGCCTAAATGCTATCAGGTGGGTATCACGTGTTGTGTGCACAGTCAGTAGGATGAAATGGTGTCCAAGAAGAGCTGGAGAGAAATAGGCCGTGCCAGACGAGGCGGTTTCTTTTGGTTTTTTTGGGGGAGGGAAGGGGGTGGAGGGTGGGGGCTTGGGGGGGGGGGGGGGTTCGTTTGACTCACCTGCGAGAGTTGAATAACGTTAGGTGGCAATACAAAAGCGGCAGCCACTGCAGAACACTGTATAACGAGCGTAGTTTAACAAGTAAGAGAAAAATGAAATAAGCAATACAAATGTCATGTCTGTGTTGATAACTTAGGATTCTGTTTAACAGATTTATATATTTCGGAAATGCATAGTTTCAGTCTGAGCTGTTGGTTTTTGTTGATGTAAAAAAAAAAAAAGAAAACCCTCGAATGATAGCCTAATCCAGCATAGTTAGACTCGTGTTTTTGATGTTTCGATAAGTCTGTGTGTGTGCATCTGTGTGTGGGCGCGCGCGTGTGCGGTAGTGAAAAAGGGTTGGCGTGTAGACAGATCATGAAATCCACCTACTGCGTCACCGGTGAAACATTTATCAGAAATCCTATCGTGTCTGTGGAGAGAGAATGCATTACAGATTGAAGAAAATGTATTTTTGTTGGAAACATCATTGTATTGGTGTTTATCTAAAGAGAGACGAGTATGATTGATCTTTGTTGTTTTTAATTTTATAAACAAGATCGCACAACTGCCCGGTAATGTAGTGAGATGCACGTTTCTTTTAAAATTCGGATTCAGCATGTAATTGATAATGCGTGTATACATTATGTGATCATTTTCTCTCTCTCTCTCTCTCTCTCTCTCTCTCTCTCTCTCTCTCTCTCTCTCTCTCTCTCTCTCTGTGTGTGTCTCTCTCACATGTGAGGGAGTATATGTGTGTGTGTGTGTGTGTGTGTGTGTGTGTGTGTGTGTGTGTGTAATGATCGATATCTGTAAAAACTAGCCCTAGCTGGTCTTGCAAACCACGTTTAATCTTCTTTCTTAAAATCGCGCTAAGTACACATCATCACAGTAAAAAATGATTCATACTGATTTCGTTGAACGCACGTCATTACTCCTCAGATTCCGAGTTTTACGTGCACTAGCGCTGTGCCGGTTCCAGTCGAATAGAAAGATTGAAGTCATTGACAGTCGTTCAAAAAAAAAAAAAAAAAAAAGGATGGCTTTATGAAAGTCTCCTTTCTCTCTTGTTCGCGCTTCTCTGCTCTGCAGCCCTGTCGCTGCCAACGCTCACCATCATGCCGGATCGCATCTTGACAGTGAACCAAAATAAAATACAACCAAAAGGACTGGCAGATCTCTCTAATGGGGTGAAGTGATGAACTCGTATTGCCGGAGCGAAGGGCCAATGATTTGGCGACCAATGTGCCTGCGGTGAGCGGTTGCCACACAGTCCCACAGACCGCAAGCCCCCTGGTTCAAGTGAGAAGCAAAGCGACAGTGACACGGCAAGTGACGTGGGGGTCTTTCTATCGCGGACACTAATCCTGTCAACGCTGCCCCGGTGGTAAAATGCTGATGATGGCAAATAGTCAGAGCCCAGAAAGAAAGAGAGAAAAGGAGTGGGGGTGGGAAAGGGGGGGGGGGGGGGGGGGGGGGTCAAACGGGCAGAGGGAGGAAGGGGCGGCCGTCCACCAGACAAGCCAACCTCATGCTGAGAGAGTGAGTAACGGATTAGGAGGCAGCCATTATACCAGCCGCCCCTGACAAAACAGAAGCGACAAGATGTAGATCGATAGTGAGGGAGACAGGACAAGAGGAGACTGTGGTGGGGAAGGTGCGGTTGGGTGGGGATGGTGGGGTGGGGTTAAGGCCACGCCGCATGTCTAATCACTTCGGCGCCCAGTGTGGCCTGACGGCGTTGGTGGAGCTCCTTGTTGGCCTTCAGGTTGGATTAAAAGCGGTGTAAAAAGCGGCGTCGACTCAGCCTCCGTCACCTTTCGTCCCATGAGAAAAAAAAAAAAAAAAAAAAAAAAAAGGCGGCGGCTCACTCTGCAGCAAGACAGAGCACGCCCAGGGCTGTGACGTCACTTGTCAGTCACAACAGCTCGGGGGAGGGCGACAGCTGGAATAGTTTGAAGAAAATGGTGACGAACGCCTGGCAAAGGAGATCAGGGGTTAGAGGTTGGAGGGGTAGTTAGGGTTAGGCACGATGAATGTCACGCAGGATGAGCGTTTATCTTGCGACGATGGTTAACATAAGAAGGCTTAGACAGTGAAACTGTCGGTTTTCTCGAATTGGGGAATTGCATATCCAAGGGAGCATTTTGGCAGGTTGGGGGGGGGGGGGGGGGGGGGGGGGATGATGATTGTGACAATATTTCTCTAGTTCTTTCATGTCACGTCATATGATCATTGGCCGTTGATGAGACTGTATTTCTTTCTGGTATAAAGTTACCCAGGAAGATGCAGGTTGTGGTAGTAGTTACATTGTAGCACCCTAGAGGGGTAAACCTTTGCTGGTGATGATTTGTTTGCTGATAAGTGCTCATGGCATCGCCCCCGCCAAACCATTGTCAGTGACCCGAGCTAGCTGTGGTCCGCGTGGTCATGAGTTGTGGCAGAGGACATTGACAGCCGTTCCTGGTAGCATCCACAGCCATAAACAATGGTATCGCAGTCTGGGACATCCATCCCTAGGGAAAAAAGGAGGGGGGGGGGGGGGGGGCAGTCTTTTACACTCGTATCATCTGTACGACACGTTAAGATGAGCATCGAAAATGGCAAAGTTTTGTCTTGGACACCGAGAAAAGATTCTAATTCCTAACATCTGAAACGGAACTGGGTTTTAAAGACCCTTCGACACTCCTCGCAATCCAGAGAAGGATTTCTTGCCAAAGCGGGAATGCCCTAAACTATGCTCTGTCCCAAATCCGAAGACTTTAAATCTACACAAGCTTTAGAAATTGTCGGTCGGTAAGTCAGGTGAGATTTATATTTATATATTAACACAAAACTGTGTGAAGTTAGTGGGTTCGTTTGTTTGTTTGTTTTTTGTGGGTTGAGTGATTGGATATCTCCTTAATTGTCATTTCTGAGACCTGAAAAGTCGGAAAGCTGAATTTTTTAAGTAATTGTCAGTTTGTTCCTGTTTGTGGGATGTGTTACACGTTCTTTTCGCTCAGTTACATAGACAGTAGAATTACATATTGTAGTCTATACATAATACGTGTGTGCTCATGCGCGCATACACCCGTGTGTGTGTGTGTGTGTGTGTGTGTGTGTGTGTGTGTGTGTGTGTGTGTGTAAATCGTGATTAGATATATATATAAAAAAAAAAAGAAACAGTTGAACGGCGTGTGGTTGCGTGTAACGGATCATCACATGTCTGGGCTAAACAGGATAACATCCATCTTGGCTATATTTCAGTGAGGAAGTGGGTCATAGCAGAATTAGCATGATTTTCTCACAATCACCAAATATCTTCTTGGGACGTACCTTGCTTGTAAGGAAACTGAGAATCAAAACGAAGTTAAAGATTTTTTTTAAATCGATTGCTGTGCCGTGTGGGTATCCCGGAACTGTTTCAGAACAAATAGCTCCAACGCCTTCCGGAAGTTTTTCACTGTTGACTTCCTCTTTACTCTCCCTCTGTCTGCCATCGCTTTTTCTTATTTTATTCATTTTTTTAGGGGGATTGGGGTGTCTCTTTTTACAGTAATCTGTTGTTTTTTCTGCCTTTGTGGACAATTCTGTTCGTATTCAGTGAACTGTTTTTTCGTTTTTTTTTTTTCATTGTTTCTGATCACAGTTCATAACATGTCATCTTTTCGTTGTAATCTGGCAAATGGGTTGTGAATTATGAAGTGTATTATTATTCATAAAGGCTTTTTTTGGACTGTATGTTTTCCGTTGATTTTGTACCATTTTGTGTTTAATCTGGGAGTAAGAAATCAAGGGGAATACCCGCCACTCTCAGTACAGCCTAGTTTAATTACCGTATGAATATCAGTAGGTTAGCTACCATAGCACCATTTGCTTTTGCTTTTTGTTTTGTTTATTTACCTTTCTTAGGAATTTGACTTGAACTTTGACTTGTTCTCTGTGGATCTGTTCTACTCTCGCGTTTTTGCTCGTCACCCTCGGGTTTTTTTTTCCCTGGCATTGTCCCACCGCTGCCTTCCCCTCTTCACCACACCCCACGATCCGCCCTCATCCCATATTGCCTTAGTGTTTGTTTGTCATTGTTGGTTACACTGTTGAATATAAACATGAAGGAACTGGTCCTCTGTGTGTGTGTGTGTGTGTGTGTGTGTGTGTGTGTGTGTGTGTGTGTGTGTGCGTGTGTGTGTGTGTGTGTGTGTGTGTGTGTGTGTGTGCTCATGGAGTTATGAACCTTTATCTCAGCAATACGGAGCTCGTCAAAGGAGCGGTTTGTTCTCTTTCTTCCAGATTGACCTGTTCTACTCGGACGAACCACTGGAAGACACGTATACCCTGATGGACGTGGCGTATATTTATTCTTGGAGACGGGTATGTCAGCTGGCGTAAAACGCCCTGCTCGCAGGCCAAGCTGTGCAAGTTGTCGATCCCGACCTGTCTGTCCTTCTGACTGTCTGTGTGCAAGAAGACTGGAAGCCACTGGAATTACTTGTGTAACGTACCGCGAACACTCTATGCTCAGAATCCCCCCCCCCCCCCCCCCACAGCGGGTGCGAAAAATCACGTGCCCCCCCCCCCCCCCCCCCCCCCCCCCCCCCCCCCCAGTTAGCCTGCTGTGGAATCAGTCCAAAGTGATCACCCTCTTTGTTCTTAAATCAATGAAGTTTGTCGGAATTTTCGAAACCGCTCCCGTCACTCGGCATTTTCAAAGTGTTCCAAACAGCAAGGGATATCAATCAAGGCACTGCGCCAGAATTTGAGAGGGGAGGAAGTCCGGGATGTTCCGCCGGATTTGATTTGTGCGTTTTTGAAATAACCGATGTTTTTAAGATTTTTTTTTAACTTGAGTGCGACAGACTCATTTTGTTTGCGGGTCTTTTGACATGAAGAAATAACTGGTATTGGGTTTTAACTTTGCAGTTTAATTCTCTCACTTTGACATGTTTTTTTTAGTGTTTCAGCCCTGATATTGCTTTTGTGGTCGGCGGGGCTTAATGACTTGATTTGATTGGAGAGGGGAGTGATTCTGGACCCAAACGTAAAGTACCCCCCATCATGTTCCGGGTAAGCGATTAAGCACGTGGTCCAGAAACTCCCCATGGAGTGACATATGCAGGTGCCCATTTCCACCTGCCTATCCCGTTTGGGCGAGCGAATTGTGTCACTGGATGGAACATGTCGCAAGTCTATTTTCTGGAGACTGCTAGTCTGTCTAGAATAATTCTCTCTCCGTTTCAGGCGCAGTGTTCTTCGATTAATATATTATATTCATAGTATGGGACACTGATAAAATGAGTGAGGGAGTGACTTTGCTATGGAGAGAAAGGGTTTGGGGGGGGGGGGGGGGGGGCGTCAGTCTGAATTTATTCATGGGGGAGTCAGCTAGAGCACGTGCTCTTTCTCATCTGTCAGATGATTTGGGGCGTGGAGTGTGATGACGGCACGTGATGCTGGGTTGAGTGTAGTATCAATATCTACACGTGCAATTCTGTTCTTTGCAATAACACAGTGTTGGTTGTTTTTACTATCCACTATCTACGTGATTACATTTTGAGGTTTCGTGGTTGACTACGGGAAAAAAATGCCAAAGGAAAAGCACTTTCCTGTGTGCAGAGCTAGTGTAAGGAGGCGCAGGGTTTGCGTCCTGCTGTCGGACTCGGTTTACGGTTCAGCTTCTCTGATCTGCTGGGATTGTCGTCGGCCTTGGAAGCGAGAGATGCAGGGTTTTGTTTTCGAATGACCAGCTGTGGAGGAAAAATAATAAGAAGAAGTTGTTTGGTGTGTGTGTGTGTGTGTGTGTGTGTGTGTGTGTGTGTGTGTGTTTTTTGAAAGTGTTGATATCCTGGGCGAGACACAGAAGACTGTTCACATGATACAGTGTCATGCATTCTGTCACAGGATAAAAACTGCACGGTGTGGTGCGTTTATAGAATTCTTGGCTGTTCCTTTGTTTGTTTGTTTGTTTGTTTGTTTTGTTTCCCTCGACCCGAGGAGTGATGTTGTTTTTTCAGTTAACAACACCTTATACATACTGCAGGTATGGGATGACCTATACGTATTGGTTTTTCGTTGACAATGAGCTGGCTGGAGTGCGTTTTAGTACTCAATAGCTGCGCGCGCGCGCGCGTGTGTGTATGTGTGTGTGTGTGTGTGTGTGTGTGTGTGTGTGTGTGTGTGTGTGTGCGTGCGTGCGTGCGCGCGGCTCAGCTGCTAACAAGAGCTCTTTTTTCGGCAGGAAAAACGTGTTGACCTTGTACTACTCGTTTTATCAACGGCCTCGCAAGCGGCGTCGGGTGACGGCTTCGGCCACGGCTAGTTCCCAAGACCACCAGGCAGCGAAGAGCAGCCGCGTCCTCAAGACGAAGAACCCGGGCAGCTCCTCCTCCAGCAGTAGCACTGCCGCCACCACCACCACCTCCACCGTCACCATAGTGGAGGCCTCGGATGCTGGGGGTAGCGCGGAAGCCGAGGGGACCAGAACCACAGTGTCCGTCAGCCTGCCGACCCCCACCTCTCCCCTTTGGCTCTCTCCCTGTCGCTGCCTCGCTCGGACGCCAGCTCCGCGAACAACAAAAGCACCTCCTTGGGGTTCGATGAAGACGAGGACGACGACGATGATGAGAGGCCTCTGATCATTGTCACAGACACCCCTGCTTCTGCCACGCCGATGGAGATGGACTTGGCGGAAGGAGAGAGCGGGGGGTCACCATCATCACTCATTCCAGAACTGCAGTCTCCAAAAGGAGCGCCGGTGGGGATACTGCAGATGGCGATGTGGGAAAGTCGTCGTTGACCACGGAGGCCGACTTCAGTAAGGCGTCCAGCAGCGTTCTGCCTTCAGCCAGCAGCATCTGTGTGAGCAGTTCTGTGTGCAGCACCGTCAGTGTTGCCAGCATTCCCGCGCAACCAACTGCTCGACTTCTTGCAGCGCTGGTGTAGCTAGTGTGTCGTCACCATCGTTCTCTGCTGATTCTAAAAGTACCAAAGAGACACCTCACTCTTCGTCATTGACCTGTACCCCACAAAATGTTGTCAAAGAACAGGAAGGTTCCTCGGTTGGTTCCTCAGATGCAGCATGTCGATCAGAAACTGTGTGTCAGAACATATCATCACAGCGTCCGTCAGACTTTCCCAAAAGTAGTTGAAAAGTCACCGTGCACTAAACAACAGGCAGGCAGTGAGACAACGTCCAAAGGACCACGCTCTGTTGAACCAACATGTCCCAGAGACTCAAACCAGCCCAAGGACTCTTCGCAACCTTCACGCCTGTCACCGACTAAAAACGCACCATGCGAGGCACGTACTTCTCAGTCCGCAGCAGAAGCGTCCCGGCAGTCCCAGCCTGCAGAAGCCGGGCATTCACTGCACCCTAAAGGATCTCACGCAGCAGATTCTACATGTCCCAAAGAAGCAGATCAGCACAAAGACTCGTCGCAGCCCTCACACGTTTCACCTTCTAAAAGCACGGTCCATGTGGCACGTAGCTCGCAGTCTGCAGAAGCCTCTCAACGGCCACAGCCTGCAGATTCCGTGCAGTCACCGCATCATGAAGATTCCCAACAACCCAAAACAGTCGGTGTCGACGACAGCACAGCCTGCAGAAACGACTGGTGACACAGAACGCTCACTTCCTGCCCACACTTGCCCTGTGGAAGATGCAGTTTCGACCGAATCATCTTCTTTGCTAAAAACTTCTCAGCCAAATGAATCGGTGAAATCTTCGGAACCAGTTCTTCCGAATAACTCTAAAATGTCTTTCAGAAGTCTCTGTAACTGCAGATCGGAACTCTTCAGAGCCATGTCTCTTGAAATCAGTCCACCTGAATCGTGTACAAAACCTGTACCGCCTTCCAAACCTTCTCAATCAAAAAGAGCACTTCCGCCCAAGAGACATTCCAAGTTCAAAGGAAAACTCTCAGAGTGCAAAGTCATCGGGTCCACAGGGGTCATCAACAGAGCAAGATCAAAGCAGCAACCAGAGAGAGAACAGCAAAAAAGAGACTGACACTGTTTGTCCTACCAGAGGAAACCAGCCTGAACCTTCTGCAACGCCTATCCGATCGAGAAGTAACTCGGCGTCCCCGGGCATCTTTGAACGCATCTACACCCGTCACGAGTAACTGCACGGCCTCTGGGATCAAAAGTATATTCAAGACCGCCGCCATTGTACCGGCCAGCGCTGCTTCCAGGAGATACAGCGACGTGACCGGCAAGTCTCCTGTGGTCGGCATTGGAGAACGGCGGGCAAGTACAGGGGGCGGAGGCTCGCCTGCCAAGAAACATCACTGTGACAAAGAGAAATCGAAATCTTCCCTTCACAAGCAAAAAACGGCGCCTTCCAGAGACGGTCGTTCCAGCTTGGACGCTTTGGCGCACCTGACCAAGAATTCTGGGTTCATTTCATCCCATGGAAGCAAGACCGGCTCAGCTAAGGCCGGCAGTGTCGGTTCAGAGCCCACGAAAGGTTCACAACACCTCCACTGCTGCCAGCGTGGCGATCAAGACTTCCAGTAAACGACAGAGTGCCATTACAGACTGTGACACCGTGAACAACAAGGAAGACCAGACCTCTGCGGAGTCTGGCAGTTGTGAAGGTCCCAGTTCATCCAGCGTGCCGTCGAGTGCATCAGCCCCGAAGGAGTCGGTGAGCATAGCGTCAACCGCGGCAAGTGCTAAAACAGTTACGGCACAGGACATGACAGCAGTGAGCGGGGCCAAACCCAAAGCAAGTTGTGGTGACAAAGCTCTTGTATCGTCTGCCAGCAGTGCTGGTAAAACAGAAACGAAGATCACCAAAATCACTGCCACAGATCTGCGGGTCAGATTACCCAAAACCCTTGGTACCCATGAACGTTTATCCACTGCAATAGACCAGCTCAAACAGCGCCAAAGCGACAGTGCTAACAAAAGCAACTTCTAAAAAGCCACCGTCAGACGAATGTGTCACGGGTGGACGGACTTCAAGTTCTAACAAGTCAAGCACGAGTTCATCAAGCACAATACAACCCGCTAGTGGCGTCAAAGTGCTGCCTGCTAGCGCTTCAAAGACCAGTGAGGATGAACTTAAAATCAAAATAAAACCTGTGCCGCTGACAGGGAGTCCAGTGTCAGTATTGCCAGTCAGAAGAAGTTACCGGCGGGTGACACAGGCAGTCAAAGTACTAATTCCGTAAAGAAAAACGGGCTCACAGCAGTGGGCAACTGGAAAAAAAAAAAGGACAGGCAGCGTTGGCTCCGTAGATCACACGGTCTGCACGTCCACTGGCAGTAGCAGTAGCACAGTGGCCTGCAGCAAGACGAGCAGTGTTGGAAATCCCGCAGGGAAACGGTCTCTGAAGGGCTTGTTGTGTCTAAAAAACCAGTGTGTGATACAGGTGGTGCTGGTGTCCACCCTCAAAGTGCCGGTGAAGGCAGCAGGGCTGAGGGGGCTGCCAGCGTTGCTGGAGTGAAGAGACCTCACAGCGCCACCACTTCAGCCGTCAGCAGTTCCAGCTGCCCTCAGCTGTCCGCCACCATCACCACCACCAACACCAACGCCAGACTGCTCTCCGCTACGAAGCTGGTTACCACAAGCGCTGATGGCAGGCCGGAAGTGGCTTCCTCAGCACACTCGCGTGCACCCTCTGTGAGTTACAGTACCGAGGGACCAGAATCCAAAAGACCTAAACTTTCAGGCAGCAGTCAGTTTACAATCTCGCCCCATGTGACTCCCACCATTTTGTCTTCGTCTTCAGTGGCCACCAGCGGCGTCGCTGTTCCTCGTCCTGATGGCGTGAACGGGAGTGCATCGACTGCATCTTCGGTCACTTCCATGGCCAGCAACAGAACGATGTATTGTAGCCAGAGAACAAGCAGTGGTGGCGTGTCCAAGGTTCGACCTTCCGGTAATCATGCAGCTGGCAACAACAAGTTGCTGGCACCAGGGCAACGCGTGGACAGCTTGCTGTTCAAAGCAACCAACAGAATGGCTGCCGCTGCTGCTTCCGCCGCTCGACTCCCCACTGGCAACAACATGCCTGCCACGTCAGTCGAAGGGAAGAAAGTGCAAGCGGAAAGGAAAAATCGGTCAGAAAGTGTGGACTCCAGAATGAGTTTCATCAATAAGACTTTCGGTGGCGGCAGGTCGAGCCGAGAAACCTGTGTCAATCCTGCCGCCAATCGAGCAGAGATAAGCTTCTCTGCCCGACACATCCTCAGCCCCTTGTACTACACGGGCATCAGCCGGGCCCCGGCTGTCCCGACGACTGTCAGAAAATCTAGCAGCCAGGCTGCCACCGTCAGCAGCCCCAGATGTACTGCTGAAGCAAGCAGCCCCCAAACGCAGTCAGGGGCGCGTGACTTGAGCAGGAAATCGTGCGCCATTGATGGTGGCAAGGAGAGCAAGAGCAGCAAGGAGGGATGTGCCAGTGACAGCAGCAGCGCGCGGTTGGGAATGGACGCCATGAAACTGGACATACCTCGTCTGTCCACCAGCAGCAGAGACAGCGTGTTTGCCAGTGACCCCGAGTCAAGTCCCACCCCATCTCCCAAGTACTCTGACATTAACCGTAACCCCATCAAACTGGAGCCAGGCAGCAAGCTGTGTCGCAGAGAAACGTGGGTGTCAGCAGAGAACGGAGGACGAAGGTCCACAGGTCTGTGGGATCTCCCAACTCGTTAGGGTCGGGTCCTGGGTCCCCTCTGGAAACGGAACGCTCGCCGGCCAGAGATGCGCGACGTCCCTCCGACACGGACCTGATGCTGACCCAGCGTTGGCATGGCCTTCACCCCCCACCACCCCCTGCTGTCTATTCCCCACGCCCGGGATCACGCCGCTGTGGCTGCCGTGGCCGCCTTGTATAACGGTCACTTCAAAGTGCCCCCAGCAGCTAAATACCTTTCCCTGGCCCCGGACCACGGGCCACGCTCCATCTCCCCTGACCCCATGCCTCTGGACTACTCCACCACGTCGTCGTCGGGCTCCTCCAAATAGCTTCAGCCATCGACCCCGTCGTGTGTTGTCACGGGGCCTGCCTCTCCAGAGGGGTCCGTCCCTGGGACGGGATCCACCTCTTCCTTTGTCCACCCACCCTGCCTTCGCACCGGAAGTATCTTGGCTAATGCACCCGCGATCTTTGCCATTGCTGACTTCCCAGACGCGGTGCCTCCGGCACGTGACGTTCTGGCTCGTTTCGTCAAGTAGCACTGCCTTTCTGGAGTCGGGGGGAAAACCACGCTCCTGAATCTTGTCCCGCTTTACCCTGGTGTACATTGTGACAGCTGTAGGAGACTTCTCTTCAGTGTGTGCATTCCTTAACATTTGCCGTCGGTGGTGCTGCTTTTTGTCAAGGAACAGTTTCGTGAGGTCTGTTTGTTTCATTGATGGCTGTGCAGCCAAGCCGTGATTGTTCCAGTTCTTCAAAAAACAAGATGAGTTTTGTGTTATTATGCAAATGCATAATTAGAGACATGTGTTGTGGGCTGTGTTGGACGGTGGAATGAGCAGAGAGTGAAATGGTCGAATCCTCCTAGCAGGAAACTGCGGTGTAGGCTAGTTGTGTTGCACGTGCCGCTTTCTTTCCACCGTGGAGTAGGATGTCATTATCAGTGCTTGTTTGTGGTGCTCATTGTTCAACACGGAGTCACTGTTCCGTTTTCTGTCTGTTCGTTTATTGTTGGAAATGGCAACTATGGGATATTGTGTACAGGGATGTTTCCATCCGTCAGTACAATGCTGTTTTCAGTTCCTTTTTAATACTCTCTCTCTGTCTTTCTGTGTCTCAGTCTCAGTCTCTTTCTCTCTCTCTCTCTCTCTGTGTCTCTCTCTCTCTCTCTCTCTCTCTCTCTCTCTCTCTCTCTCTCTGTCTCTGAAGCAATCTGGTGTACACTGAAGCATATTTGTGTTAAAAGTTATTTTGTTCAAACGACTGAGTGATCTGCTTAACATGGTGCTTGTGTTCTGAAAGGTGATTCATGTCTGGATTTGGCTGAGGGATTATTTAACCAGATGCACGAACATTAAAAAATGGGAAAAAATGTAATGTTTCTGCTAGACTCACGTGATCACGCAATATATACCGACTCATCTGCTGACATGCTGAACACGTCATCAAAATGCTGAACAGTGTAGATACTTTCCTTTCCTTCTTCAGTTTTATTCACTGGGGGGGGGGGGGGGGGGGGGGGGGGGGGGGGGGGGGGGGGGGGGGGGGGGGGGGGGGGGGGGGGGGGGGGGGGGGGGGGGGGGGGGGGGGGGGGGGGGGGGGGTGGGGGGGGGGGGGGGGGGGGGGTTCCCCCCACTGCAAGACCACTGTTGTCACAAGCGATTCCATAAGAAATTTCTGAAAGCGATGCACGTGAACTTCTGCATGTTAATACAGTGCTGGCAAAACCAGAGACAGTGAACCGTGACATAAAAATTCCTGACCTTGATGGCTGCACAGGCATTTCCCCCAGTCCAGGCGTCATGTGCACAAACGCTACAGGCTTTTTTTGTCTGACTGGGAACGCTTTATGAATGGACGGAGGACGAAGTGTGCTGTGTATGTGTGTGTATGTGGTGAGGGGGGGATGTCTTTGGCGTGTGTGTGTGGGGGGGGGTGGGGGGCGATTTGCTTCGTTGCCATTGCCGCTGGGTCCACGCCAGCCCCCAGAGAACACGCTGCTCAGCAACTGTGCCGGATCCGTCGGAGGACAGCCCAGAGAGAGAGAGCTCCAACCACGGGGAACAGTCCCGTATGTCACCCCCACGTAATAACAATACTGACAGAAGCCATGCGTTGTTCTTGTTGCGGTGTGTTGAACAGACAAGCTGTGAAGCAGAAATGGTGTTCTTTTTCTGCTGTCCATTTTTCGTTGTGCCATTACAAATGATAAGAGTGTGTACATACACTTTCTGACTGAGCGCAGTAGAACTAGCTGTCACCAGTGCATTTCGTTTTTATTTTTATTTTTCTGTTTATATGGGCGAAAAATGTATATAATGATGAAGCATTTACAGAGGAGCGCATTTTTTTTTTTTTTAGATAATTCATACATTATGTAAATGTATCAATAAGGATACACAGGCAAAACCAACCAAAGGCGACTTGACCAGTAGTTTCGATTTGTAATTATTAATAATTTCAATTGTTATTTAAACTTTGAACTTTCAGACGAATAAGCAAAATGATGTTGACGGTTCTGCATGATGAAAATGTTACCATCACATCAAGCTGAACACCGGATTTCTGTGTTGGAGGAAACAAAGGCTCGGGGGAGGAGGTGGGGGACGGAGAGGGAACTGTTCCTGGGCGCGGTCGGTGAGTGTTTGGATCTAGTGGGTCAGATCGAATGAACTGGCTCATGGATCGCCAGTGATGACCATCACAGTGGCCATACCGGTGCTGAAGCTGTGACAGGACGATCTGAATGGAGCTGTGTGTAGAGGAGCCACACTGGGCGTCGTAGATGAGAGGAAAGCAAATGAAAAAGAAAAGAGCTCAACGTGAAAAGACTTCCCCGTTGTTTACCCACTTCCATGCGTAGTAGTATTCGATTCGGTCTTGTTTTTGCCTGATTGTGAATGGAGGGAGTGGTTTAGTGTTATGCGTGCTGAACGACGCTCTTTTCTTTCTTCTCTTCTTCTTCTTCTTCTTCTTCCTTCTTCTTCTTCTTCTCTTAATCCTCGTTTTCTATCATTGGTACCATTTTATTTATGCTTGTTTCACAAAAGATTTTTTTTAAATCCCTGCCGACTGTTTGATGTTCGCAAAATGTATCGCATTAAAGTCATAAAATGTCTGTTCCAGTATTCCACAGTTTAGCGTGGGGCTGAAAAGGTTCAGACAATAATAATTGTACTGTTGGATCCGGTGATATTTAAGCGTCAGTATTCCCGTTAAGTCTAAAATCGTCAGTAATGTGTTGACAGGTTTTGTTCAAAAACCTGTGGGCTTTTATTTTGGACGATTCGTTCAGACAGTTGTCTTTCCCAGAAGGATACAAAGCGATTCATTCGTATGGGCTGGTGGCTTATTTAAGTATGTCTGTCGTTTCTGTTTGAGTTTTGATATTCAAATTTTCGCAGTATTTATGACAAACATAATAGAGAAAGAATTACACAGAAAGCAACAAGTATTTAAGAAAATAAGTTGTCATGACTGCTGTTATTGCTACTTGCACAGCATGAGTGCTCTGTAACAGTCGGTGTGCAGAGGTGTGTGCCACGTGTACCTGTTGGTGTGCTGCGGATGTAATAGAGAGAGAAGAGATATGCTGACGCGCGCGGTATTTTAACGTTGACTCGTGATAAATAAGTCATTGCATATTCCATCTCAGTTTATTTAATCATGCTTTTTAGAGTCACTGTGTCTAATTAATGTTTCGTGTTTTCTTTATTCTGTTCTTGTGTTAATGTTTGTTTTAAACGCGAATTTCACACGTAATGAAATTCAGACCGCTTTCATTTTTTTTTGTGGGGCGGGGAGGGGGCCTAGACTGGTGCAGACAATTCAGAGAACATTGTTCTTTATTAACATGCATTCACCGACCTCAAACTGTACATTATGGTTTTAGCAGAGGAGTCTTCTGATACTAAGTTAGACGGGGGGAATGGGCTGTTGCCAGTTTAAACATGTGCTTGTGTTTCTATCAGTTCTTACATGTGACTGCTTGATTGCCAGTTCAAACAGGTGGGTGTGTTAGGAATTTTACCCACGGGAGTGGGTTGGTGTCATTACCAAATCAACAAGAGGAGTGTGTCGTTGCCAGTCTGAACAGGTTTTTTTTTTTTCGTGATTACCGGTACGAAAAGGGGAGTGCACAAAACCAATTCAAACAGGGGGGTGCGCTGTTACCAGTTTCTGCACGGGAATGCATTATTTCCAGTTCAAACAGGAGAGTGTGTTGTTACCGATTGTATCGGACGAGAGCTTAATCATAAGTTAATGGCGAATGTCAACCAGGGAGAGCGTTATTACCAGTTCAGACGAGTGCAAACTGGAGAGGGCGTTATTGCCAGTTCAAATAAGTGCAAACCAGGGAGAGCGTTATTACCAGTTGAAATGAGTGCAAACCAGGGAGAGCGTTATTACCAGTTGAAATGAGTGCAAACCAGGGGGAGCAATATTACAAGTTTAGATGAGTGCAAACTGGGGAGAGCGTTAATGCCAGTTTAAATGAGTGCAAACTGGGGGGGAGCGTTATTACCAGTTTAGATGAGTGCAAACTGGAGAGGGCGTTATTGCCAGTTCAAATGAGTGCAAACTGGGGAGAGCGTTATTACCAGTTCAGATGAGCGCAAACTGGAGAGGGCGTTATTACCAGTTGAAATGAGTGCAAACTGGAGAGGGCGTTATTACCAGTTGAAATGAGTGCAAACTGGAGAGGGCGTTATTACCAGTTGAAATGAGTGCAAACCAGGGAGAGCGTTATTACCAGTTGAAATGAGTGCAAACCAGGGAGAGCGTTACTACCAGTTCAAATGAGTGCAAACCAGGGGAGCAATATTACAAGTTTAGATGAGTGCAAACTGGGGAGAGCGTTATTACCAGTTCAGATGAGCGCAAACTGGGGAGAGAGTGTTATTGCCAGTTCAAATAAGTGCAAGCTAGGGAGAGCGTTATTGCCAATTCAATGAGTGCAAACGGGAGAGCGTTATTGCCCAGTTCAAATAAGTGCAAACTGGGAAGAGCGTTATTGCCAGTTCAAATGAATGCAAACTAGGGAGAGCGTTATTGACAATTCAAACAGGAGAGTGTATAAGAATTCAGAAGGGAAGGGGATTGCACGATTACCGGTTCAGACAGGAGAGAACGTACTTTCCAGTTCAAAGAGGGGAGTGTGTAATTACCGGTTCATTAGGGGAGAGCGTTATAATACAGGGGCAGAGCGTTATAATCAGCTCAAGCAGGAGTGGACAGTGTCTAATTCTACTTCAGACAGTGGAGTGCGTAATTTCTCAGTTCAAACAGGGGAGTGCGTAATTTCTCAGCTCATACAGGGAGTGCGTAATTTCTCAGTTCAGACAGGGGAGTGCGTAATTTCTCAGCTCAAACAGGGGAGTGCGTAATTTCTCAGCTCAAACAGGGGAGTGCGTAATTTCTAAGTTCAAATAGGGGAGTGCGTAATTTCTCAGTTCAAACAGGGGGGAGTGCGTAATTTCTCAGTTCGAACAGTGCAGTGCGGAATGAGTTAACAGGGAGAGCGCTATAATCAATTCAAACAGGGGAAAAGTAACTTCGAATTCAAACGGGGGAGTGCATAATTTGCCGTTGAAACAGGGAAGTGCGCAGTTGCCAATTCAAACAGGGAAGACGGCCAATGAAGGTAGGGGAAAACTTCATCTCCAATTCAGATGAGGGGGAGAGAGCGTTGTTTTCAATTCAAACAGGGGAAGAATGCAATTTTTTTCAATTCAAACTGGGAAGCGCGTACTTTCCAGTTACGGCAGGGTAATTCGTAATAACCAACTTAGTCACAGAAGGTGCGTGATTACTAATTCAAACAGGAGAGTGCATTATTACCAGTTCGAATAGGGGTGTGTGTTCTAATTAATTCAAAGGGGGGGGGGGGGGGGGGGGGGGGGGGGGGGGGGGGGGGGGGGGGTTGCATTATTACCCAGTTCCCATTATGAGAGTGAGTTGGTATTAATTCAAACGGGGGGGGGGGGGGGGGGGGGGGGGGGGTGCATTATTACCAGTTCGAACAGGGGAGTGTGTTGTTATTAATTCAAACAGGGGTGTACATTATTAGTAGCTCGAATAGGAGAGTGTGTTGTTGCCACTACCAACAGGGGAGTGTTTAACACCAGTTCTAACCAGAGAGTGTGACAGCAGAGCTTTGGAACAGAGACACCTGTTCGCTCAGTGTCCAATCTTTTTCACAGCTGTGGCCAGATGACGAGTTTGTAGTGGCAGTGTTTGTGTCTGTCATTTTTAGGGCTGTCGGGCAGACACTCCAAAGGGTCTCTGTCGGTTTCAATTCCCGACGCTGGTCCGCAGTACTCTGTGCGGTTACGAGCGTCGGAATTGTCAACGTGGATAGGGCAAGTTGTGTGTGTGTGTGTGTGTGTGTGTGTGTGTTGGACTGCTCTTGTGCCTAAAAAAAGATCCAATCACATGCATTAAAGATCTCCACGATCCGTGTCACCGTTTGGAAACAACGTTCCATGCATGAACTACTTAAAACGGCAGTGTTTCAGATGAATACCTGACGTATCTGATAGGCCGAGAGGCAGAACCGGGTGAAGGTGGAATAAGCAATCCGCCAACACAGAAAAGAGAGAATGGTGGGAGTGTGTAACATGGCCGCCAGTTTGGATGGGGGGTCCCTCGCTCCTGTTACTCACCCCCACCCCCACCCATCTCGTTTCCACCTCCTCCTCTTCCTCTCCCCGTCCTCTTCCCCCCTCACGCCCTTTTCAGAGAGCCCAAATCATAGTGACGCTGACGACATAATACTCGCGTGCCAAGACAAACGGACGTCAGCGACAGAGAACCCGAGTTTGTAGGACCTCTTAGTCATAGTGCCCAAGACAACGACATAGAACGCGTGTTGTTATACCTCTTAGTTATTGTGCCCAAGACAAACGAACGTCAACAACAGAGAAACCGCCCATGTCAGATGGACGTTAGCAACATAGAACCTGTGTTGTTATACTTCTTAGTTACAGTGCCCAAGACAAATGGACGTCGGCGACAGAGAACCCGTGTCAGATGGACTTTTAAAACATAGAACCTGTGTCGTTTACCTCTTAGTTACAGTGTTCACTTTGTTTGTTTTTGTTTGTTTTGTTTTTTTTTTTGGGGTGTGGTTATAAAATGGTGGTGGTAGTTTTTTTTCTTCATGACGGTGAAACAGAGAAATACAGTCACTGGTTTGTTGCGAGAAGAAAAAAAAAAAAGGAAGAGAAAAGAAAAGAAAATCCACAAACCACATCGTACTAGTTTGCGATGGATTACGCTGTAGTTGTATTTTTCATGTTCTCCGATTCCCCTAAGAGCACCAACCACATCGTACTAGTTTGCGATGGATTACACTGTAGTCGTATTTTTTGTTCTCCGATTCCCCTAAGAGAGCTGTCAGAAATACTTGAATACAATGGGGAGTATTTACCCACAAGATGCGGACTTCTAGAACTGCCCAGATGTAAAGTAAGCTTACGTACATACTCAGTGAGGGGAAACTTGGATGAATAGGACACGATCCTAAGCTGTTTGTACTCGATCGCTGACTACCAACATGTTAAAAACGAATGATTTAAATCCTGCTTTAAGACAGTCGTATGGTCAGAAAATGTGGTTAACTTATAATCGGCGTTACAATTTTTGTTTTTAATTAATTTTTTTTTTCTTTGGGGGGGTGGGAGGGGGGGGGGGTAGGCTGTTTTGTTGTTGTTGTTTTTTTTCCACCCTTGCTCCCACTCATGCTCATGTGTATTAGCACATAATTGCAAAGAAGAAATTTAAGGTGCGGCAACGGCAATTAGAAAACGGCAAGTTGACTCACGAACAGCAATAACGTCAAATTCGATATCTCTTTTTTTTTTTTGGGGGGGGGGGGGGGGGGGGGGGGGGGGGGGGGGGGGGGGGGGGGGGGGGGGGGTGGGTGTGTTATTTTTTTTAATTAATTTCTCCTTCATGTTTGTAACTGCCCGTACCAGCACATTGCTTCCAGCGTACCTGTGAACATGTTACTGAACCGAGTTGTCTCTCCGTTTGTGGTGGCCTGTGTTCCATGAGCTCGGGCGCGTGTGTGCGTGTTTTCCATTTTTCGAACCTAATTGACTGTGGGACACTATGGTCAACAAGCTGTTCTTTTCATTTCATGCAGTTTACAGCCAAGCCGACCACAAGGGAGCCTTGTCAGCTGTTACCCTGTCAAAATGGTGGATTTGATATCTATAAGTCATGAGAAAAAAGTTAAGCCAAAATGAAATTTATACCAAACACACTGAAAACAGCTCTTAACCAGATCAGTTTTCTACAAAATTTAGATCAAATGAAAAAAATATTTACCCGTTTTTGAGAATTAAAAGAATATCCACGTGTAGCGGAGCATCATTGAATAGGATGTTCATAATGTCTGCTGTAAAGTGCTAAGTCTAACGTCATGCAAAATAAACACAGTGTAAGATGTGTGTTTGATAGTGGGTGGTTCATCGTATTGTATAACCGTGGACCTTCCCTCACCTTTGAAGAGACGAGTGTATGTTAAAAAGAACGGCCAGTTTTTGATCAGCTCACTCTTTTTTCTTCGCGGCCACCAAGACAAGGAAGTTATTCGCGTCTGAATATGCCTGTTTAGTTCAAGCTGAAGACACACCAACGATTAGAGGAAACAAGCAACGGCTAGAACAGTGACTATTTAACTACATGAGGTACAGAAAACAGCAACAGCAACAAGAGTAAGTAACTATATCAAATTAAAAGGGGAAAAAAAAACAGCCAAGAGAAGAAAGAACTAATGACATCGAACAACCGTAGCTAGAAAAAGAAGAGATAGCTTTAGCAAACAGCAACAACATCCGAAAGTAACTTGTTGTGTCCAACAACAGCGCAGCGGAAGGTAAGGTAAGGTAATGTTGCTTATAGTCCAGCCGACCGCAGTAGTACCATATGAAGGCTGTCACCGCGTTGAGGTCACAAGTCTTGGAAAAAAAAAATCATTCTTTAAAAAAAAAAAAAAAAGGATGACTGACTAGATCAGAATTCAAAACGAAAAGTAGAGGGAAAAAAAAAAAAACACAAAAAGATGCCTGTGTAAATAGTGCATAGAGTTTCAGCCGTTTCATGGCAAAATTGGCCGTGTTCGCAATTCTTTTTTTTTTTTTTTCTTATGAGTGACGAAAAGACGAAAAGTTCGTGTCACGTGACGGATATTTTGCCCAAGAGAGAATACGGGGCTTTCCGGATGGCGTGCTGGCTTGTTTGAAATAAACCTCAAGGGAATATTGAAGACGCATCCAGAAACTTTCGTTTTTCTTTGTGTAGCTTGTACTGATGAGGAGGAAAACACAATTGACCTGAAAGTCAGGTGTCAGCCTGTTGCGAGTGTCTGGTTGCGGAGATGTCGCCAAAGGGCGTCCTTCTTTTCATTTCTCTTCTTTAACCTTTAGTGCTGCTGCCAGTTTTGCGTTCAGCGGTAAGTATTCGCTAACATCTGTTATATCATGGCCGCGCTGTTTTCGATTGTTGAGATAAACTGTGAAAATTGTCGTTGAATCGAATGTTATGGAATTGTCCGTTCCGGCGGCTGTTGCTAAACTTTACTTTGTTGCGGATGTCATCACGAATGATTGATCCGTGAAGAGAACTGAATGACTAATGCCACACAATTAAAAGGTCGAAGAAATGTTACATTGGTTAGACCCGTGTGATACTCACCTTGACGCTCGAGGGAGGGGAGGGGGAGTTTTTAACTGAAACTACTGACCAAAAACAGTTTGAAAAGATCCTAAGCCGGAAGTGGTGTAAGTTCCTTGATGAAATCATAGCGACTGCCTTAAATTTACGAAAGTTAAGACTTTTTTCTTTTTTCACGTTTTTTTTTTTTTTTTTCATTGGTTGTATCTTACATATGCCGTTTGGAATCATGGCCAACTCGGAATGAACACCTCGGAAAGCCATTGCTGGGGCGAAGACTGGGGAGACAGGGATCTTCCCCCCACCGACCCCCTTTCCCTTCCCCTCCCACCTTCCCCTCTCTCGCTGACTGTACTCCCCGCAATTTTTTCTCTTCCATCGACAATAAGAAAAAAAAAAGAAGAAAAAAGGAAAACACACACACACACACACACACACACACACACACACACACACACACACACAAAACAAAAGCGGGATTACAGTTAACCGGTCAAGTGAATAATGTCACTGGCTCGCCGCTTGTTCATTTGTTCTGCAAGATTGATGGAAGTTTGTCTGCGTGAGTCCACCCGGTTATTGTTCTATTCTGTTTCCCGTGGAACTGCAGAGGTGGGCAATATGATGAGCGTTTATCTCACATTGGTTGGTTCTGCTTTGCCGTGGAAAGTCGTCCCCGTTCATTGTACCTTTCCTAATAACCACTGGTCTCGTTATTCAGACATTTGAACAAATCTGTTTTGATATTTACGTCCTCTGCTTGTTTGGTAGTCAGAACTGTGCTTCTCTCACATTGGTTGGTTCTGCTTTGCCGTGGAAAGTCGTCCCCATTTATTGTACCTTTCCTAATAACCATTGACCTCGTTATTCAGACATTTGAACACAATCTGTTGTCGATACTTACGTCCTCTGCTTGTTGGGTAGTCGGAGCTGCTACAGCCATATGCCTGTATTTGAAGATGAATTGCAAAAGCTGCTTTGCGTTTGTCAATTCCCCCTTTTTTTTTTTTCAAATCGGGTTTTACATGACCCAGGTTTTTGTGTGTGGTTTGAAGGGGTTGATGAGACTTGAAGAGATACATGACTAATGCGTTAAGCTTCTGACTTTCCTGACGCGCACTTTGAGAGAAACTGCTTAAAAGGAACGTTTTTTATCTCATTTTCGATTTTTTTTTTTTTAGCTTAATTAATGGGAAAAATGCCCTAAAACTTAGTGTGTGTGTCGGAGGAGGGAACGGGAGTGGTGTCAATAGCTGTCCGAATCGCAATTATTCTGTTCTTTATAACAAACAAAAAAATGATTATGATAGATCAGGCAAATGGCTGATTAGATACTTCTTTTGTTATGAACAATTTGTATCAGTTTGGGTGAACTGTTAATTACAGCACTATTGTTATGCATATGTGATAGCCTTCGTGGTCTTTGGTAGAGACACAGAGTTATCTGTTTCATTTTGGTGAGGCTTTGTGGTGTTAAGGATATATATATATATATATGTATACACATGTCATATATATATTATACGCGTTATCCATGTTCCTGCGCAACACCTACTTGCAAAATGTTTTTTTTTTTTTGTTCCTGCGCTACTACTTGAAATTTTTTTTTTTTTTTTTTTTCCTACTACATGACCTGCGTGCCTAATGCGTGAATTACGCGAAAATAACGTCTGATTTAGCTTCTTCCTGTTTATTGTTCACGTCATTTTCAATGCAAACATGAAAAAATGGTGATGGTATTTAGAACTCAAAACCCAAACCCAATCTGGGAGAGAGAAGTGAATGGTCACACACAACAGCAACATTGTGAACATGTTGTGAAAAGCGTTGACTAACAACGTTTTTACTTTTAATGTAAGGAGGGGGGAAAAAAGGACGTTACCACCAGATACGCCTTTCTGATTTCTAGCTTTTAGGAACAACGTTTATCTTGTTTGTGTCGAAGCTGCCGTAGATCATAAACGCAGGTACATTTTTTTTTAACAGGCATTAGGTGACGGCGGTGCCAAGCTCACGTATCACGCAAACGTTTTGCGTAGTCCTTAACCGCGCGGGAAAATGGATAAGGCGCAACTTAGGCCTTTACATTGCGACTACACCGTCAGCGGGACAGTGCAAGATAAGACCGTGCGAGAACTAGTTCTGATATTCATCAGAGATTAAGCTAGAATAGGGAAAATGAGCAAACAGAAACAATGATTCTGGCTTGGGCTTAAATGTTTGGTGAATGTGTAACGGATCATAGTAGCCGTGATTTTGCGTGCGCACGTGAGTGAAGTGGATTGTATAGAAGGGAAAGCTGTACAGAAGTTGGAAATGTGGAGATGCTCGCTGCTACTTTGCCATACACGTAGAGGGAACGGAAGGCTGGGTTCAGTAAAACAAAGACGGAGACAGAGGGACATGACAAATAGATTTAAAGAAAAAAACAAACAACCTTTGTTGCCGGCTATTTTGATTTCTAATGGGCATTTGTTATCTTTAGCTAAAATGCAAGCAAACGTTTGAAACTTGACATGTCCAACCGGCCGCCGCTCGTATTCAGCGCTCAGCTCAGCTGAAGAATACCTTTGTTATATATGGATGTATTCAGACTAATGACTGTAACTGTCATCCTGTAAACATTTAATGCGACGTGCGGTGTTTACTGTCGCTGTCGATATGTTTGGGGAAACAGGTTTGAGATGAACTACGGAAACAATCTTCCAACACGTGTACGTGTGTACGCATCCAAGCGGGAAATAATGCGCGGACGCTGTGCGCGGACGCACGTCATCTAGTGCTGAGAAATGTACATAGTGAACGTAATGTGACATAACTTATTTCACTCTCTCTCTCTCTCTCTCTCTCTCTCTCTCTCTCTCTCCTCTCTCTCTCTCTCTCTCTCTCTCTCTCTCTCTCATGTTTTGAAATGTATCGTACACCTTAACTGAAAACGAGAATGTTCATCGTGTGAAGCTATAACCAGTGCAGCAGTTGTGTACATAGTATCCTCCTCCGTACGAAAATGTGAAAGACATCACGTTCTGGTGTTACCGTTGCTGTCGGCCCAGTCGAGGTTCCCGAGGCCAGCTGGGGCTACAGACACCGTCGCTGGCACAGAAGGACGGAGTCGGCCAAGGGGTGTCTATGAGGAGCTAGGGTCCTGGCCACAGATCGGAATGGGCAGGGAGAAGGCTGGGGGGAAAGAGGGATCCCTGCTACTAACCCAGCCGGCTTCCACAGTCCCATGTGATAACAGCTTCTGTTTCATATTTCATGCATGGTTGTGTACAGTGAGCCACACTGTTTTGATATCTACCACCTATGGCGGTGACTTTCTTTTCTCCTTTTTTTTTTTTTTTTTTTTTTTTTTTCTTTTTGTTTATAAATAGTCCAGACGTATTCGTCACAGCAATCGTCCCCTCTTGCTTTTTCCTGTGAGAGGAAAGGAAACGATGTTTGGGTCGTCTGTTGCCCTCGACTGTCGGCAACGGCTGATAGTTGAGCACAGCAATTGTCCAGGTGTCTGTTACGTTGAAAGGAAGACTTTGGTGTGCATGATGTAGATGCGTAGATCAAGCCGGGTTTGGAAAAAAAAAAGTGTTGAACACGGTTGTATTCCGGTCTGTTGAACAGCAGATCAGATAACAGTTTGAGAGGGGGTGCTGTCTGAACCGTACGCCACGAAAACATTTAAAACGGGAGTGATCGGTTGAAGGTCATAGACACCTCCTGGACGCGCGTGCCTATATGTATGAATGATTTGAACTTGGACGTGTGCGTGCGCAAGAGTTCGTATGAGTAAGTGCTTTGTATTTTGCAGACCAGCACTCCGGAACTGTCCTACGTTTCACTTCTTAGCTGGCTGTCTAATACTAAAACTTATGTTGTTGATGAGTACTGTTGTTATTCCGTCAAATGCCAAAGGCTTGTGTAGGATGGAGGCTTGCGCGAGGTCACAGTGGCGACAAGCTGACGTTTTTCTGCTGCATGTCTCCCTCTTGCTATTGTGATGTGTATAGATTGCATTTGTTACTGGGGGAAGAGGCAGGACGAGGATGGGGATAGGGGGGTGGCAGTTAGGGTAGGGGGTGGATAGCTGGGTGACTGTTGGAATCGGCCCCATTTGACAATATTCCGGTAAATGTTGAAGTCCTGTCTCATTTTCTTTTGTTTGATATTTGCAGTTTGATGTCTTTTCATTGATTGCTGGCATTTCCCAAGGGAGGGGAGAGGGCAGTTGTGGTTCATTGTCTCCTGAATTGTAATTGATGTTTTTGTTTCGATCCTCTCAAAAATCACACCTTTGTTTCATCTACATCGCACGCGTCTTCGTCGAAGTTTCGGTGATGAAAACACTATAAAAACACTCACATACTTACTCTAGCTGGCGCGCACGCACGCATGCACGCGCACGCACGCACGCACGCACGCACACACACACGCACGCACGCACACGCACACACACACACACACACACACACGCGCGCGGCGCGCGCACACACACACACACTTACACCCTGTTCTCTCTCATGCATGCATCTGTACGCACGAGTGCCCGCGCGTGTAATTATTCTTAATATGTCTGATATTTTATCTTCGAATCCGCGCACGATGATTTTTTCTTTGTTACTGTACATTTTGAACGAAGCGAAAGAGTTCATAAATGTCTTACAATGTTCAAAAGTTTGCCTCAAACCTATCGTTACGAATTTTTGTGGGGGGTTTATGCACTCTTATTTTTTTTTTAGCATGTTTACGTGTAAAATTTACTAAAGGGAACATCTTCAGCGTTAAAGGGCCACAAAGGAACGATATGGGTCTGAACATTATCGAACTAGTGTTACAGCTTCAATCTGTGAATAGAAAGGAAGATCATGTTGGTGTTGGGGAGAGAGAGAGAGAGAGAGAGAGAGAGAGAGAGAGAGAGAGAGAGAGAGAGAGAGAGGCATTAAGAGATAAATGGTAAACAAACCTGCGTAAGCGCTTTTTTTTTTCTTTTCTCCCCACATGTGAAATGCTGAATTTGGTCACTGCCTTAGACTGGATAGTTTACGTCACTGTACTATAATACCATCTTACGATTCTCTCTCTCTCTCTCTCTCTCTCTCTCTCTCTCTCTCTCTCTCTCTGTCTCTCTCTCTGAGTGTATTTAGTTTCTGTTTATGTCAATAGATATATGAAGGAGTTTGGAAAGGGTGGACATGGAGCGGGGAGGTGGAGTGCCCTGTTGCGCGTGTCTTGCAGTTTTAAATAAGTTTAAGTTCCGGCCTTTTGTGTGTGTGTGTGTGTGTGTGTGTGTGTTGTAACATGTGAGCACATCGTTGAAAATGAATGTGCTCGACTTCATTTTATAATAATACGATTCTGTGATAGATGGACAGAGTCTGCGTTGAGTATGTTTGAGCGACGACATTAGGAATAATAATTTTCTGGTCGTCAGGTCATCTTCCTCTGGTTCAAGTCACTTCAAACATGGAAAGAAACTGGACAGGGTGACTGGACGTTCTTTCTTTCTTTCTTCTTTTTCTTTTTTCTTTCTTTCTTTCTTTTCTTCTTTCTTCTCCTTCCTTTCTTTCGCATGGAATGACCTACATTTACGTGAGAGCGCTGGGAGTAAGGGGTGAAGAGACGGGAATGCCGTCTTCCTCATTCACACCAGGATGTTTTTCGCCTGTGTAGACTGAATTAAAGGCGACACGGGCACGTGGTTAGGCACACCGAGTATCACTTGCACAGGCGTGTAGGAGGGTTGATTTTGACGTCATACAGAAGTTAGAACGTAACGTAACTTTTTACTGAAATCGGCAAACGTGGATGTTATGCTCCGAACAGGAAAAGTGTGGGCCACAGATGACTTCTGACTATGTATCGTATGCATTTCGTCAGCACATTGCTTTCATTAACGTTTCAGAGAACTAGAAGTAACACGTTGGTTAGCGTAGGGCTTAGGTTTACTCCCTGTGTTCCGTTTGTTGACCTGGAAAAGGTGGGTTTGTATGTCTTGTCAGCTTGAGCGTGTTAAAAGGTACGTTCACTCGCCGATGTGAGAGTACGACTGTGGTGGTGTGGGAAAATCGAGTGAATGTAAGGCTGAAGACCGAGGGCTGTTCGCACAGTTCGTTGTTTTGGTGATGTTTATACACAGCGCTGTCGTTCAGCTGGAATGAGCGTTCTCTCCTACTGTGAGAGAGAGATGTTGTGCTGACCCTTTTTTTTTTTTCTTTTTCCTTTCTTTTCAATGATAATTACACAAGTTACTGTGAGAGTCGACGTGGTTTTGTGCCGACCAAAAAAGGCCACAAATGTTTTTGTGTGTGTCTCCAGAGACACAAAGGTCAGAAAATATATCGATGTGTTCTGGCACTTATTTCACGGCGATTGTAAATATTTATGTTCATATGTCATTTTAGCGATCGGAAAAAAAAAAACTAGACAATGCTGCTTGCCATTGCTGTACGAAAAAAAAATGACTGTGTGTGAGTGATCTATGATGTTGATATTGTTTCTTTCATGATGTATGTGAAGATCTCTTGTGTGTTGTTCAGTGTGAATCCTACGGAAGAGACAGAAAGGAGAAGAGTGAGATTGCATCAGGGGGAGAGAGAGCGGTGGCCTAATCGATGAACAGAAAGGGCGCACATGATCCCTGTGTACTGACGTTTAAAAAAAAAGAAAAAGAAAAAAAAAAAATGTTAATGCTATTGATATTGATGTACAATGTCACGTACGTGCAAGCACCGTAAGTAGTCGTGGCAATTTCATGTACCATGGCATCATGCATAGATTTTTTTTCTTAATGTTGCTTTTGCTCTGTGTGTGTGTGTGTGTGTGTGCGTGTGTGTGTGTGTGTGTGTGTGTGTGTGTGTGTGTGTGTGTGTGTGTCCTAGAACAGAGAACATCTGTACATAGAGTTAGTGCTGAGGACGGCGGTGAATGGCGGCGTCCTGTGCTTTGTATTATTATTATTATTATAATTATTATCATTGGTGATCCAGTTATGTTTGTGTGTGTTTTCAGCCTGTACATAGATGTTGAAATCT